>CAJNOP010000183.1:0-177939 GCA_905250075.1 Rotaria sp. Silwood1
CTAATCAAATTGAACCATGAAATGTTATTCTATTATCCATGAACACTAACAAACAGACTATTTCATTTCGAGTTACAAAAAAACAAATGATACAAGTTCCTAATTTGTGAGTATGGGTCAATATAGATCACTCCCACCCACACCCACACTCCAAAAAACAAGCAGAAAAAAATCTGGCTTCTGAATGCTTTTAAGAAATATGAACAAATATGAAAAGATCGACGATATCCTACTTTTTCTTTTTAGCACTTCTTATATCGAAGAAAATCGCTTGAGAAATTCATTTTTCAAAAAATATCAAGTATCATTTATGACTAATCCGTCTCATAGAGATCATTACAAAACTGTGTAGGTATGATTGTACTTGAAAAAATTAGCGAATATCAAAAAGGAATTCTTAAAATAAAAGAAATATAAGAAAAAACCTGCTTCTGCTCTTTTTCGAAGAAACATGAAATGGGTGTGGCTGTGAGTGTGGGTGGGTGTAGGTGCAGGCGTGAGTGTGTGGACGTTCGTGGGTGTCAATGTGGGTATGGGTGTAGTGGAAGGAATGAACCACATCCACACCCATACCCCACACTCACACGGTGTGGGTGGGAAGTTACCATTCCCAAACGTTACCCGGGAATGGAAACGGTAACTTTTCCGTTCCCAGTTCCCGGGTAACTGGTAACGGTTTGATAACCATCTCCCGTCTCCAGCCCCAAACCCTAGGGTTCATCAAGCCCTTTTTGAAAAAAAATTTTTTTTCCGAAAATTTTTTTTTAATGCAGAAACAGACTTTTTGAGAAAAAATAAATTTTTCCCTAAACCACCCCAAAATTTTGTTATAAAAAATTTTTTTAATGCATAATCAGACTTTTTCGAAAAAAAATTTTTTGCAACAAAATTTTGGGGCGTTTTCGAAAAATTTATTTTTTCTCAAAAAGTCTGTTTCTGCATTAAAAAAAAATTTTTCAAAAAAAGGATTTGATGAACCCTAGGGCGGAGCTGGAGACGGGAGATGGTTATCAAACCGTTACCAGTTACCCGGAAACTGGTAATGGAAAAGTTGCCAGTTACCTGGGAACGTAACCAGGGTTGCCAGATTGTCCGAATTAGTCTGAATTTTCAGACTTTTCTAAGTTTTTCCGACTGCGTTCCGACTGTCCGAATTTATCCGAATTCTTGGATTTTTTCCGAATCGTAGTATTTTTTTTAAAATTTCCTGTCCATTACAATTTTCCATATATATCTTGATAGATTTCATATGGCGCCATCTTTATTTTCTTATAATCATTGAGTAATTGATTGTATTATTAGAAACAAGAGGAGAAGGGAGAGAAGAGAAGGTTTAATATAATCTTTTTTTCAAATCTTTTCAAATTTTTTTCAAATTTATTAGAATAGCTTCAATCAATATTTAGTCAAATGAATCATCTATGGTCTAATTATCGCAATCGAATGAATATAGAATTAGTTGAAGCTGAACTACAAATCCGAATGAATTTTGATATTCATTGTTCACGTTTTTATGACTTTCTTTTAACTCAAGACGAAGTATTGACAAAAATAGCTTCAAATGAAAAATTTGTTAGAAAGACACGTCTTGATAAATGAACTTTAGTGTTTTTCCATAAATGTTTTGAATTGTATATATACATATGTATAGATAGTGTATTTTGAGTTGTTTTTGTATTAACAGTCTCTTCTTGAAAATGATGTTTCCTAATGGTGTTATAATTAATACATTTATTTTAACATTGATGAAATATATCTACAGAAAGAATAACCAAATGCAGAAGACTTCTGTTAGAAAAAATTCTCTTAAGCGTCAAAAAGCTTAAAAATGACTTTCCGAATTAAGCAGATATTTTGTCCGAATTCCAGCAAAAGAATTCCGATTTGTAAGATTTCGATCTGGCAACCCTGCATGTGACATAAAAATATAACGATGAAGAGTACGATTGCTTAGCAATAAAAAACTGAAAATAGCTATCGAAAACAAAACAAAATCGAAAGATATTATTGAATGTAATCGATTTAACAAACCGAGAAGGTTTTGAAATTGCAGCTGATTGCTGAACACTAGTTATCATACTCTATAGATGTCTTTTTTTCCTTGCATAAAAGATAGATATTTTGTTTTTAGATCAAGAGAAAATGATATATTAATGTATTAGAATTTTTATTAATTTATTCAAAGTTTAAAGATTTATTTCCAAATGCTAAAGAGAATTTGATGTAGTTAAAAGATTAAATTGAAAAAGAAAAATAAGAATAAATTATTGAAATAATAAAAACAGATTTAAGAAGAAGAACGGATACTTGAGGAGCTTTTGTTTTCATTTTTTCTAACATAAATAGAGAAAACTAGTTTATTCTAACTTGAATAGATCTTGAAAGACAACTCTTCATTTTAATTCTTGTTTTTTATCGCTCAACAATCTGTTTTTTGCTATGAATTCGTTCTATCGATACCTAGCGCCAGCTATCTATAGCGATGTATAAATATAACATGGATGAATGATATATGGACAGAACTTTTTTTAAATATGATTATTTCGTAAGTTGAATAAATTGAATATACCGTTTATAAATATATTTTTTTCAGATCATTTTTGGTTTTTCGTTTTTTTATAAGAAAAAATAAAAAGAAAAGCAATATGGTAGTTTAATTTGTTTTTTGTTTTCATTAACTTATTTATTTTAATTTTCATAATGATTTAGTCAAAAGATAAAAAACTTAAAACAGGTGGTAAACTTATTCATCCAAGTAGTCGAAAAGCCAAACAAATCTCAAGATTAGAATGTCATGCAGGTCGAGTTGTTAAGTAAGATTTGTTTTATTTTTTGAAAAGAAAATTTTTCTTTTCACATATTTTATTTCTTGTTTTAGAAAACGTCAAAATACAAAAGCTAAATATAATAATTTACGTGATAGAATTCAATGGTTTAAAGATCAATTAAATGAAACTCAAACACATTTATCACAACAAGAAATACATGAACTTATTCAACGGTTAGTTATTATTTGGTATTTTTTTTTATTCGTTCATTTTACTATACCGATATTTAGACAGATATCTTCAACGATTTCAAGATGAACTTGAACAAATTGAATTAAAAAATCAGATAGGTCAACGACAAAAAACACCACAATATGCATCACGTAAAGCATTAATTGAAACGACAATAAATACTGAACGACATGAATATGAAACTAATGGCATTGGTATTTCAAAAATACGTTCATTTTCTTTCTTAATATAAATTTCTTTTTTATTTAAAGAAATACCAAATCTTACACGAATCGATGCTGTTAAAGAACTTCGGTATAAAAGTTTACATAAGCATTTCTAAACAAAAGTCGTATTCCTCATCGGATCTCAGTCATTATAATTAGAACTTTATAATCTGAAAAAAGTTGCCTATTATCTTTATTGGAAAGATCAATTTGTTTGCTTGAATATTAATATTTCTGAGTTCTTGACGCTAGCAAGATGATCATCTGTATGCTATTTCATCTAATATGAAATTTGATTCTCAAATTTTCAGCTTAATATAATGAACAACCAATAAGTTATGAATCTTGAAAGAGTAATTGATGGTTTTTCTTGTACATCAATGGTGAGACTAAAATAATCAAAAATCTTCGAGAGGTTGACGAGTCTTTATCAAACCTGTATGATAAATAACTGAAACATAGTGCTAGCTAATGAATAGAGCTGCCGACATACAACGTCTTTCGCCTGGAGACTCAAAGTAATAATAGACATCATTCATGATAACTCAGTGTCTACTAAAGCAAGCCGAATCTGGATAGCTTCATCGACATACATTGATGGTGAAGCATGTGCACACAAAGTTTCAGATCTCTATCTAAAGTTCGTCAAATTGGTTCTGAATTCATGATGACTGAGATTCGATATGGCGAAAGGTTTTTGTTCGGGATTGTAATGAAAAAACTCGAATTCTAAATTTTTTTTTTACTTTCTTGTTTAGAAATTGGGATGGTAGTATTCGGTTGATGCCACGTCTTAAATTATGTTTAATAAAACATAATAATTCAACATCGAATAAAAATGATGATGATGATGATAATCAAATTGTTTCAATTGATAATGAAAATGAATCAATGGATAGTGATGTTGAATAAAACGAAAAAAAAAATAAATAAAATAAATAAATTCATTGGGAAATTTTGTCTTTTCTTGTCTTTAAAATTCATTGTTTTCTATTATTTTAATCTATTTCATATATTCAGCAGTGAATCGATATTTAGATTTTAGAGTACTGTAACAAATCACTATGAATGATACCAAGATCATGCTTGCAGTTGAGTTAATGAAAAAATCTATGCAATATATTAAAAGTATTTCTTTATTAAAAAAACATTAGTTCATATAATTATCATCAACTACAATGCATATACATATATGTATATTGTTACATGAACAATAAAATATTCAAATCCAATTCTCTTCTTTTTTTTGTCTATGAACAGTTTTAATCTCTTGATTAAATTGATGTTATGTTTGCAAGATTATTTTAAATATAGCAATTCAATTATAAGAGAATAAAACTCAAGATTTTTATTATAATCTTTCAAGAAAATACAACTTAATATGAAGAAGATGTTTATTAATGAGAAATATATTTCAACCGATATTTTCAATAGTTTTATTACCCATGATTGTCTAAGAATAACCATAATATTTTTAATAAATCTAAAAATGTCTTGATTACGTATTCAATCATTAAATAAAATAATCTATTCATCAAAAAAAAATGATTAAATTATTTCTAAGGAAAACGTTAATATTTATTAACAAACAAAAATATGTAACGTATCAAATATTTATTTAACTCTTTGACGGCAAAGCTGAAATATACTAAAACAGATCTATTCAATATTAACTGCGTTTACACATAGAACTACTGAGAACAGTATTGTATCGTTAAATCAAGTCTACTCGCAAGAATTATGATCATCAATAATTTTCAAATTATATTATGTTAACATGGATTTTTTTACTCTATGTATTATAAAAATAAGTCCATCGTCAAGCAGTAAAACAGAAACATTAGATGTATTATTAATTAAACATGAGCTAATGTGGAGAGTCTGTTGTTTTTTTGTTTCAAGATAAAAAAAAGATTCAGCATGATCTCCTAGCGACTAAAATGTGAAACAAGTCATACTTCATATATACCAAGAGATAATCAATTGAAGATATATATATTTTATGCATTAATTTGAACACTGGAGCAAATGAAATAAAAAATATTAAGAAAATGTTCGCCGGTCCATCGAGGACGGTCATTACATGGCCGTAATTAATACTTCTTGAATCTTGTTCAATTTCTTGTATAAAACTCAGGTTGTGAAAAAATTTTTTTAGGAAACAGCGGAGAAAAATAACATATCTATGTAGAGGAAAAATGAGAAACGCGATCTTTCAACGAATAGGCATTCAGTTTCAAATAAAACTCGTATCATATTCAGTATCAGTATTAAAAATGAGTTAGACAACATGGGTTTCGTAAAAAAAAACATTGTCCGACAATAAATTCATCTGCTGAGAGCCACCAACAAGACTTTTACAAAAGGAAGTTGAGAAGTAACAGATATGAACTTAGACAGAAAATTAATTTTAATGAAACCCAAGCTGTGTGACTCATTTTTTAATATTGATACTGAATATGACATAAGCTTTATTTGAACATGTATGTTTAATAATAGAGACTCTTCTTGAAAGAAGTCAATTATTGTCAAAATTATGAAAATTGAACCCGAGATTTCATATGTCGTAAATGACATGAATTTTTTATTCAGCACCTCGCTGCTTTTTTCAAAAATTTTGCGTCGTGATCTACTTAAAAAATATCATTTTTTCACATCATGCGAAGAATGTTTTTCTCTGTTTATGTTTTATGATCGGACATTCCATTATCTCGAAAGTTTATTTAGTGTGTTCAATTGCTTTTTTTTATTTGTTTACAAGAACATGTTAATATGCAGAACATGACAATGCTTCGTTTCCGAATTAAGTCTCATTATTTTTTATATACAAGAGTACATTTATAATTGGAGCATCAATTTTTTTCGACATTGAACTTTTCTCCTCTTAAAAAGTAATAGGTCAAAAGAAAACAGTATGCCGTGCTCGACAGCTTGACATATTCTTTTAAACAAACAAAAAATTAAATACATAGAATGACGACTCAAACAGAATTTTTACTTGTCAAATAAACTATATTTAAAATTTATTTATTGAATATCTGATGAAAACGTCATGGTATAAGACTGAAAATTTTACAATACTTTCTGCACTACAACTGCTCCAATACATCCAGAAAATTTCATTTGATTTGCAATTCTTGAGGATTAGCGAGACCTTAAGTGATCAGGTTTTCTACTTTTCCTATATCTATACATGCTGTCTTCTTCCGTTGTTTCCCGAATCTCGGCTGAACATAATACTTTCTCTTCAAATTTTTTGTATAGGGACTATTTTTAGAGCGCAGAATTTTTCTACAGGATGTACTATGTTAAATTTTCCTATTCAACCATCAAAGTCTCGATAAATGGTCCGCAATCAAAAATTTACGATCAATGAAACTTGAATTTTTATGGCAAACCTCGAAGAACCGCTTTCGTTCAATGTCACGAGTTCTTTTGAATGAGATGCGGCTTGAAAAAAAAATAGATGAAAAATAACTGAAATAGAAGTGAAACATTAAAAGAAACGTTGTGCAGTCAACCTCATGTTGCCAAGTCTCTAGTTCCATTAGATAACATCCCAGATATCTAAAAAATTTTTCATGACTTTTGTTTTATGAAAAGAACTGAATGAAATTAAGAACAAAATGTGTTAATTTCAACTATATGACAACATTCTGATGTAAAGCTTGATGTGATGGCAAAATGCTTTTTAAGTGTTAATTAAATCTTTGTTTCTTTATTATACAATGATCAATATAGCAACTGATTTCTATCACGCGCCTATTCATCACTACAAAGAATGATTTGCAAGGAATTCTAGAGGAGAACAGCGGGAAATTTTCGATATCAACTTATAATCATACTTGACAATGTGAGTTTCACAAAACTATGTTCATTAGAAATCAAAGAATTTAGAATTTTTTTTCATTCTCAAAAGTAAAAAGTAAATGTCATTTGAGTTTTTATACACTTTATGACCGATCGATACTTTTCAGAATAATATCCATGAATTTTAAGTGAATATGTTTATTGACATTTAATAGAAGACATAAAATATTTTATTTGAAAGCATCGTAAAGCTATTTCTAGAGACATATTTAAATCTATACTATTAAAGGGAGTCGATGTCTTATGTTCACAGAATAATCAATAAATAGAAAACGATATATAATTAGTTTGTTTGTTATTACTTAGAAAAAAAAAGTCGAATAGACAGAATCATTTTACTTTTTAACATTATCTAAGGCGACGAACTAAATTGAGGTAAATAAATGAAATCTGTTACTTTTTCAATTATTGTTATGCATTACTTTGATTATTACTTTAGAAGTGTTTGAAAGGCACTATTACTTGATAACAAAAATGAAAAACGACGTTTTCCTTTTCTTGATCTATCTTTTCTTCCTTTTTACTCTTTCACACAATAGTGAGTGAAATAAGAAAAAACAATTTTCATGAGACAATTTCCTCTGTTCATTAGGTCGTATGATGAATAATGTATATGCGTTGCCTATGTAACGTCTAGTTGATGACAACAATAACCTGTAAAAAACCATATATGAAATGGTGAAAAAAAAGTTTCCTTTTTCATTGGCATAGTAACAACAATTTTTGCACGTTTTATCTTAGCCTGTTTCCATGTCAGTCATTTATCGACAGAACGATGTTACTATTTTTTGTTGGCTTCTTTTTTCTTCTTTTTCTTATAGAAAAATAACTTATTACAATTATTATATTCATTGAATTGGCTTTTTACCGATAGTGTGTAAAAGTAAAAGAAAAAAAAAGCGAGCTAAAATCATGCAAATCAGCGAAACGATTCTGCTTATTATCGCAACGATAATTACAGCAATATCAGCATTATTTTGCATTATATCATTAGCAACTCCAGGATGGGTACTCAAATATGGTTTATTTTGTTCGGGTTGTTCAACACCATCAGCTGGTCTTTCTATTGTTGCTTTTATCTTATTAATGGCTGCTATTGTTGTTCTTCTCTTATTAATTATTCGAATTTTACCAAAAACCATTCGAATTTTATCTTTGATAGTCTTATTTCTTGGAACTATCTTCACATTGGCTTCATTTGCAGCATATTTAGATGCAGGAACTGGATACTCATATAAACTAATGGTTGTTGCTCATTTTCTATGTTATGTAGCATCACTTGTAGTTGCCTTTTGGCTTGGCGGTTCATATGGTACAACAATAGCACCAACTAATTGAAGGAAAATAATAAAAAGAAAATCTATATACGCATTAACATTACCTATGAAAAGACATTTTCTTTTTCATGTATTCTACTTGTCTTATTTTAATAAATTACACGATAATCTAACGATTAAAAATCTTACTTTTACTATGATTGACAGATTGTTTTCAAAAAAAATTCTCAATAAAAATATTTTCTATTTAAATAGATAAATAATTAAATTGTTCAATATATCGCTGCAAAAGTATCATAGAAGACAATACATTTATATCAAAGTACAACTTGTGAAGAAAAATTTTCAGTTGTTCCACTTCGATTTCAATAAAATTTTGTCTAGGATACTTTTCAATACTCTACTAAAATATCCTTAAAAAATTTCAAATTCCTATCACTTTCTTTAAAGCTAATGAACATTTTAATTTTATTTCTACATAGAGTGGATAGTATACAGTGTGAGCCGTAACTAGCATGACGATAATAAATAAAATATCTCTGCATTGATTCAATCCAATGAAATGATTTTTTTTTTTTGGTAATTGGTAGAAGTCTATTGAAAGTTTTTTCATATGAATAAGATAAGCGAATATTACCATTAATTGTAATAGGTAGTATATCATGAAAGCAGTTGTACCTGTTATTAACTATAAAAGAAAATACATGTTTACCGTTTCAAAGATAATTTTCAGTTGTAACTTAAGAGAGTAAGAAGCACAAGTCGAAAATGAACTTTATTAATTATCTTATATTAATGTACACATAAAAGAAATTTTCAAAACTAGTCAATTTTAGCATTGCAGGTCATGTTCTATAAATAAAACACATAATTGCAGTCATTTGGGTATCAAAATACCAACTTTCTTGATAAAATCTGTATTTTATATTTGAAACTTCGATATTTTGTAACCTTTAACTTTTAAACTAATTATTTTTGCTTGCTTTACATGCATACAGAATCATTCATCAAGTTCGTTTTCCACTTATTCTTCTTACTCTCTTAGATGATAACTTAAAAGTCATCGTTGAAACGCTAAACATGTATTTTTTTTAATAGTTCATAACAAGTAAAATTGCTATCATGATATATCATCAACAATATTTAAATAGTAATATTTGATTACTTTATCCATATATTCAATAGATTTATACCAGTATTCAAAAAATCAGTTCATGACATGGCATCAATGCGGAAATATTTCATTGTTTATCGTCGTGGTATTTACGGCTCACACTGTATGTTATGCACTATAGAGATAAAATTAAAATGTTCATAAGTTTTTGAAGGAAATGATAGGAATCAAAATTCTTTAACGTTTTTTAGTAGAGTATTGAACAGTATCTATAGATGAAAAATCATTAAAATTGAAAGGAAATACCTGAAAGATTTCTTCGTTAGTCTACAATATTCATAATATTAATTCTATTTTTTCAAGAGAGGAAATAGTATTTATAATGATGTACTTGACTGACAAATTCTATTTCTGTTCATTGTTATTCAAGATTATTGGACAAGTGAAATATCAATGATACTAGAAATCTTCCTGCTAAGTTTTCTTTTGAAAATATATTCAAAGTTGAAATAAGGTCTATACGGAAAGGAAAAAAAACGTTATCTAGCGATCTCTATTGAAAATGCAAAAAAAACAAAACAAAACGAAAGAAATCACCAATCGAAAAATGTTTCTTTTCACTGGTCATATTGCACGATGAATCAAAATTAACGCAATTTGGCATCGTGTAAAGCCAACACATCGATAAAACAATTGTAGCTTAATCATTTTTTTCTGTTTTCATTTTAACTAATCCCTTCATTAAAAATGGTGAGTACAATCATTTTTCTTTTTTTCTCATATTTCACTCTCTACATATGCTATAGATGCATGAAGATGTCGATAATGATGAAGAGGAAGTAATCCTTGATCGACGAACATTAATTCATCAACCAAATAATTCCAGTTCATTAAGTAATTCTGGTCCAATACTATTAGGTGTTAATCGATTTAATATTAAAGTATATGATGATCCTATTAAATTATCACGAGCACAAATAATTCTTCTAGCAGTAACTTGTATATCAATTGTATGTCATTCTCTACAATATTTGTCAAATTTATAATACCAATATATTTTTAATTCTTTTTTCTATGATACTAAGCATTTAATTCGAATTCAAATAGTGACTTCAATAGTCAATGAAGTTCTCTATCACATACATTCCTTATTGAAATTTTAAAGTTGATCTATGAAAAGAAGGTTTCTGAAAAAGTAAACATAATAGTTTTCAAGATCCAGAAGACAATGAAATAATAAGTTTTTAAGAGTATGAAGTCTTGAATAAAATGAGGAATTCCCACATGTCATACGATTTTTCGTTAAAAAGTTATAAGCATCACAAAAAACAAAAAAATTCGTTTTCCGGTAATACTATGATAGATTTCGCTTTGTGAAACTTATAATTTTTCAGTTAAAAATCGTACAATGTCAATAAAAATAGTTTTATTGCGAAGCCTAAAAAAAGGTTCTTTGTATGGATCTGAAGTTGAAAGAATTTTCAGTTGTACAAAACTCGGAAAACATTCTTCATTCCATAGATCTTACAAAACCAAAAAAAAAGATTCCAATTTTTCATCTACATGAAAAACTTTTTTAGATTCGGAAACAAAACAATTTTTATAAAGTGTAGCAAATATGGCAACTCCTCATTTTAATCAGGATTTCGTACTTGTAAAAACTAATCTTTCTCATAGTTGATCAATGAAATTTCGATACGGAATGCATTTGATAAAGAACTGCATTAACTATTCAAACTAATATTTAGATTTACGTTAAATGTTTAATATCATAGGAAAAATAAAAAAATAATGTTGATGTTATTTTTTTTGACTATTACCATGGTATTTATTTATTTTTTTTAATAAAGGGTATGTTTACGGGTTTATTGGGACCAACATTTACATTTCTTTCACAACGTATGCAAGCTGACTTATCAGCAGTTATATGGCTTATTGCTATGAAAGCAATTGGATTTCTTATTGGAAGTTTTTTAAGTGTTTACCTTTATGCTTGGTAATAGTGTTTATTTTTCATTTTAAATTCGAGATCGATTGTTCTTTTTTTTCTTTCGTTCTATTTCAATAGGTTTAATGTATGTTGTTTACTTGGTTTATCATGTTTAGCAATTAGTTTTGGTGTTTGTTCTCTTCCACTTATAACTGATTTAGCTACATTTTATTTAGCTTCACTTATTCTCGGCATTGGTCTTGGTATATCTTATAATGGTAAAAGAAAAATTATTTGAATATTTCAAAAAAAAAAAAAACAAGAATCAATTTATTGATTATAGGTATCGATGCACTTTATAATCGTATATGGACGCGATCATCATTAACGTCTATTCGATGGTTACATTTATTAGTTGCTTGTGGTGCTATTATTTCAACATCAATGCTTTTCCAATCGAATATTTCAAATACAAATGAAATTTCATCAACAACAGCTACGACGCGTATATCATTTTGTTTTTTTTTGTTTTTTTTTTATTTATTAATATTAAAAATTTCTAATGTTCTTTTTAAGAATCTTATCGTCCACGTCGAGAAGTCAGAGATGAAATAGCTAATCGTCTTGCTTCATTATCACCACAAACTAATGAAGATATGTTATTTAATATGACCGATACACTAAATCTATCGAATTCTACATATACAACCAGCGAATTATCGTTGATAAAAACAAGTACACCAGCAAAAGTTATATTAAAACCATCTGTAGTTGAAACTAATATGTTGAAACAATCAAATGTTGCTAAACCAATGCTTGAAACAGGTCAAGCAACTGTAAAACCATCGTGTAATAAATTATTTTGTTGTTATGATTATAATAATACAAAGCAAAATGAAACAACAAATAATAATAATAATAATAATAATACATTTTCTTGTCAAGAAACCGATCAAAATCCGTCAAATGATTGTAAAAATATTATATCATTCTGTAAAAATTCAACATCACAAACATGTTTACTTGATAAAACAAATATTTCGTGTCTAATCGATCATATTTGTACCAATGATCAAAAATTCGATTGTACAATTCAATTAATTAATGCTGCTATTAAGGCAAGCAGTTCTACAACAGCAACTACAATTATATCAACAACTACAACAGGAATGACTACCATTTCATCAACTACTACAATTAATGAACCTATAACAAATACCACGATTGTACCTTCGACGAGTGTAACTACCTTAACAACATCAACTCCAACCACTCCAACAACTCCCACAACTCCAACAACAACAACAATAACAACAACTACTACAGCAGTCACAACAACAATGATCACAACAACAATAGGTATGCTATAAAGATCTAATCATCTTTTTTGATTTTTAGTCATACACTAACAAGAAAATTACCAGAACTGTAATTTGCTGTTTGAGTTCGCATTGAACTTACAATGAGATATTTGTAAGAATAGAAAAATCATAAAAGAATTCATACCTATGAACCTCTGAAACTGAGTTATGACTGTTTTACTAAATTTTCGAACCTATTTCTTGGTATCTAATGAAAATTCAAATAGTAGTGTTTCAACTG
Organism: Rotaria sp. Silwood1; assembly: GCA_905250075.1. Lineage (NCBI taxonomy): Eukaryota > Metazoa > Rotifera > Eurotatoria > Philodinida > Philodinidae > Rotaria > Rotaria sp. Silwood1. Next base: position 13,020 of record CAJNOP010000183.1, read on the forward strand.
AAATTTCAATCCATTGATAGATTTAGTGAATCTTAGAATATTCGGAAAGTTTCGAGTGAAAAGAATGTTCGTTTGTCGAAGTATTGAATTTCTAACAAATAGTCACTTGATGCAAAAATCGAGTTTATTTAGAAATTCAATATTTTAATAAAGAAGCATTCTTTTCAGTTGAAACTCTCAGAATATTCTACTAATCATTCGATTTATTTGTGATCGAAATTAAACCTCGAAAATTTAGTAAATCTACTGTAATTCGGCTTCAAAAGTACAAGAACATGAACTCTTTTAAGTCTTTTCTAATCTTACGGTGACTTTCTTGTGGGCTCAAACAATGAGTTATAGCTCGAACAATACCCTCGTAAGAACATCTAATAAAATTAAAGTTTTATGAATGTTCTGAGAAAAAAATGCAATTAATCATAGATCATCTATTACAAATAGTTGATTTTTATTTTAGAGAGTATTAGATTCAAATCTCGACAGTATCTTAACTATAGAACTACTTTCAGAGATATTTGTTCTTGATATAATATTCAAAGATTTAAATCAATACTGTAAGAAGAAAAACTCTTCATTAAACCAAACTCATTTTTATGACTACACTTTGTTCACTTGTAATGAGATAGAAACAACCAATGTTAAAGTTTACTAATTATAATTTATTATTACACGAGTTTATTGATATATACTCGTTGATCATATATCAACAATGTCTATCTGAGAAAGCAAGATTGTCATATTTAGTCCAATGTCCACTTAGATGCCTATATAGGGATCACAAATTTCATCAACACTCCTTTTAAATTGTGTTTTTACAAATTAGTTAAAGTCATCTGTACTAATAGATTTTTCTTTTTTTTTTATAATTAATTTGATGATTATCAATAAATATTCAATAATTTAAATTCAGTCGTCCTTTAAAAGATCACTTATTTAAAAAGAAAAACACTTGAATGAATATTATTTTCTTTTAGCTTCAATAACAAATACAAGTACAACAATTTTAACATCAACAACAACTTATCGTAATAAACCTTCAATGGCTGAATCAGATAAAGATGATGATTCAAAAAATCTTTTTTTTGTAAAAATTCATACATTTTTTAATTCAATTACATTAATTCATTTAATTTATTTATCTATTGCATTTCTATTTTTTCTTCTTGGTATATGTTATTCAACATTAGCTATGCGTGGTGAAGGTATAAATACATCTTCAAAAAAATCATTAAATTTAAATCCATTATCATTATTATTTGGTAATTCTCATCGAATAACAAATAATTCAACTAGTTCAATATCATTATTATCAGATCGTTCTTCACTTAAATTTGTTTTACTTCTTATAATATTTTATTTTATAATGACTGGTATTGAAAGTTCATGTATTTATTTAACATATATATTTGGTAGTGCTTTAAAATTTCAATCATATCAATGTTTATTAATACAATTTTTATTTATATTTGGTCTTATATTAGGACGTTTAATTGATATATTAATGAATTATGGTTGTTTTTTATTTAATACACGTATAACAAATCGAACAAAAAAACAATCAGATAAATTTCATTTAATATCAATTAAATTTTGTATACTTATACGTTTAATATTATTATTATTAATATGTTCAACATTAAGTTTTTCACATTTATTTCAAGATAATTCAACAACAAAATCATCTATACCATCCATACGTATGTTTTATTTTATATTTTTTTTTATTGGATTATTAATAGCATCATTACCAACATTAATACTATTTTGGATTGAACGTGATTTAAGTTTAAATGATTCACTTATACATTTTATATTAATAACAATAACAATAAGTGAAATTATATTACCATCATTTTTATTTTATACAATAAAACATGTTGTTTTATCATATGTATTTTATTTATTTATTGGTTCATGTTTATTACTTATTTTATTTATGTTTATTCTATATACAAGTAAACAATGGCAACGAAAACAATTATATAGAATATTACCAACATCAATGGAAATGGATGAAGTTAATATAGAAAATCATTCGGATAATAATGATGATGATGATAATAATAATAATTATTATTATTTAAATAATGGACGTATGAATTTAAATGAATCGAAAATAAATTTAGATAATGAAAGAAGTAAAGGACTCAAAGGACATTGATATAGTGAAAAACAATATATTTATATATATAAATATAGATATCTATTGTTACTTGTTAATAATAATACAAAACTTTTCTTTTGTTTTCTTTTCTTTTTCAATTTTTCTCATTTATATTTATTTCATTTACTTGACCGGTGGAGAATGTTGTTTTCTTTTTTGTTACATGAAAAAAAACAAGATACATTCAATTTGATTTTTTGAACTATAAAAGAAAGACAAATAGATTAATTGATTGTTTTAAGTTTAAACAGATTTAAGTATTATGACAAAGTTTTTGATGTAGAAATAATTTTTATAAAAGACTAACCTTCATATTCAATGAAGTGTAGTTATTTGATTTACATGTGCATACAATTTTTTGATTATTTTTGTAAATATTATTTTGAGATGATTAATTCTTGTTGTCATACAAGATAATCTAAATTAGACATGTACGGTAAAGATAGAACCTGCCAGTAAATCAATTTTTATCGACCTGCCATATTTATTCTTTTAATCTTATTATCTTATCAGAGATATGTGACGAAACTTTTAAATTTTCAACGGATCAGTTTCATCTCTGATGTGCATGACCAAAACATAAAACTTTATCAACAAGAGAAGTCGAAATTAAATGATATCTTTAATTCTTAAGAGAATTTCTTCAGTTATTAAATAGCTTTTCGACTGAAACAATGTTTTTTTGATGAGTATTAGTCGATAATAAAAAAATTCTAGAATGGTTTGGTTGTCTGAATCTTCATTCTTGAAGTATCAAAACTTAATTGAATTTTCCAATGAAAAGTTTTGATCACATTCAGATCACGTGAGAGTTTGTGACTTCAAATTTTTCATAAATAAACTTTTCTATGAGACTAGTTCATTGGAAAATTCGTAACTGATATTCGAAATGTTCTCATGTGTGAAAGCAAATCATGTTCATATACTTACATTTACAACAAGAAAAATATAAGGAAAACTATAACTTACACAATCAATTAGTCTCACTAAGAACTTTATTCGTGCATAGTATAAAATCAAAACTCTCATGTGACTTGAGAAGGACCAAAACTTTTCATTGAAAAACTTGGTAAAATTACGATATTTCAAGAATAAAGGATCCGAAAAATTAAATCATTCTGTTTTTTTTCTATCAATCATTTAGATGTCAATGCGAGTGTAGATATCCTCTCATACACATATACTACATCGTTCTATGAATCTAAGATTTCTATTGAAGATTCTAATTAGTTTAAATATTGTAGATTTTTGGTATTCAACGTAGTGAAAGGATTTTATTGTAGGTATCAATCAGTAGGGTGGTGGTATTACTGATCTAGCAGAGTCAGAGCAGGACGGACATGAAACAGTATGAATTAGTTGAATGTTTCATTTAGGCAAAACTCACAAGTATATGTCAAAGTTTGTCAAGAGAAGGGATGGTGTGTTCGAAAATTTATTGAAGGATCAAAGCAACATGTATCACATGCTAATATGACAGTTGATCTGACGGAACGAACAATAAAATTATCTTTGCCACTTTCTATGACATCTATTATATATATTATCATAAGGAGAAAATATGTTATGTATTGAAGATGTGTCCAGCAATATAAATAAGTTGTCCTTAGTATAACGAATTTAAATGATTCTTATCAATTGGTAGCATAGTAATTAATTCTAAATACAAACATTTTCAAAATAATAAACTTTTAGAGTACGCGCATCAACGATACAAATTTGATTTTATTCATTTATTTAGCATTTTTTTTTTTTCAAATTAATTATTTTCACTCCTCCAACAATATACTATAGGATTATAACAGTTAGAGAGTTGATGAATTACACACTTTGATTTCTCACATAAGATCGCACTGACAGGCATTTTTATTTTGGTACCATTGATAGTCCACTCTGTAATTTATTTGTATATCTTGACAAAAGATTATTTAAAAATAAAAATGGTTTATTTACCTTCAAGAGTAAAATACATTGCTTAGAAACAAGCAAATGTCTAACGATCGAAAGCAGCAAAGAATTTAAATTTTTTATTTACACAAAATCATTTTACTTTTCTATTCATAGTAAAAAAAAAGAAAAAAGAAACGTATGACTCGACAAAACCGTTTATTCCTAACCATTTGTTTGTTTTCTATTTTATTGATCTCTTTTTATTATATGATATTATTTAATCATACTAATGAAAAATCTTTAGTAATATTTAATAAACAATCCTATCGAGGATGTATTGTAACATTAATACGAAGTGATAATCTTGTTAGTTTAAATAAATTATTAAATATGCTTAATTCTCTTCGTTTATATTTTAAAAATATTGATTATTATACAATATATTTATTTCATGAATCAACATTAACATATGAAACTAAAGAACAAATATTATATTGTTCATCAAAATTGAAAATAAAATTTTATGAAATTTATTTTAATGTAATAATTCCATCAAATCGTTCTGGTTATGCATCAATGTGTCAATTTTGGTCATATGATATTTGGTTTAAATATAATTATTTAAAAAGTCAATGTGATTATGTTATGAGATTTGATGATGATTCTTATTTAATTAATTTTACTCAATATGATTTATTTGAAGAATTTCATAAAAATCAACTTGATTATGCATATAGAATCATATATCATGATAATAATGGTTTAGATTTTCTTCAAAAAAATCTTGAAGAATTTTTACCAAAAAATCAAACTCGACGTAGTTGTATACAAAGTTTATGTACAAATTTAAATGGACCTTATGGTTATGATGGTTTAGCTATTTATAATAATTTTTTTATTATTCGTCTTAATTTAATTTATGAAAATTCAATTATAGAAAAATATTTAAAACAATTAATATCAATAAATGCATTTTATCGTTATCGTATTGGTGATGCAAATGTTCAAACAATATGTTTGTTACTTATTGAAAAACCATTAAAAGTATCGTTTTTCAAATTTCCTTATAATCATAATGCACATGGTTCATTATATTCACATCCATCATTTATTTTTTATGATGGTACATCATTTATGTGGCATTATCAAATGAAAATACCAAATATAACATGTAACAAATTATTTATTGCAACAAAATATAATCTGATAATGAAAAATCTTTAGAAAGATGAATAAATAATATTAATAAAAAATATATTAAACTCTATCTAAGAAGTGTATGTAATTGTTAAGTGTTAGTTCAAAATCATTTTGTTTGTGTTGGTACATCACATTAGTCTACAATTACATGACCTTAATGAATTAGATTATATCCAATAATTGAAAAATATAAAGATTTATATTATGTAAATCATTGAAACTAATTAATATTGGCAATATCAATCGAATAAACATGTATTTTTAACAAAACTTTCACTTTAACTACATTTGTTCTTCACGATTTTGTTTAAAAACAATTGGATATCAAACAAAATGATTATGTTCATGATATATATATTGGAAATGAATAAAACCAATGAGTAAAATATTTGATATAAATAGTTTGTTGATATAGATATCAATGCTTCATATTAATGATAAGAACATTTTAAAATAATTTTTCTTTTCTTTCTTTACTTTATATTATTGCGCAGTAGAAGAAAAATAATATTCACATATTTATTTAAAGATAAAAAAAAAAAAAAATAATATTTTTTTCCGCATTAAAGAAAAAGAATCTACTAGAAAACAAACAACTTGATTAATTGATTGATTTAATGCATAAATTTAACAATAAAAATGGATGTAACAATTAAAACAATAAATGATGAACTTTCACACAGAACAGAAGCACCACTATGACTTTTAGTAGTCGTTTTTGGAGGTTCTGCTGTTGTAGATATTGTTGTTGGAAGTGGTGTTATTGTAGTTGTAAGTGTTGTTTGTGGTGACGTTTGACGGGTACTATTAGTACTTCCTGGAGTTGTTGTAGTACTAATTGTGACAGTTATGTTTCCAATTGATGTAGTTTCTGTTGAAGTTGTAGTAATTGTAACGGTTATATTTCCAGTAGTTGCAGTTGTAGAAGATGTAGTTGTTGTCAATATTGATGGAGTCGTAATAGTTGTAGTTGTAGGAACCGGCCATGGTGTTGAAGGAAGAGTTGTTGGTGTTGTTGTTTCATTAATAACTCTTATATCCTTGCAATCATATTTGAGTTTACCTGTAGTTGGACTATCACAGGATAATGGAAAACTTTTCTTGCAAGCTTCCAGACAAGAAGTACCATCACAAGATGAAATTTCGATGCTACCTTCGAATAATGGATCACAACCTGAACCATCACAACAGGAACATGTACAAAAACCATAAGCATTTATTGTTGGTACACATATGGTGACTACTAGACTGATGAGTAGAAGAAGAAGATAGTTGTTGAACATTTCGAATTTGTTTTTGTATATAAAAAGTAACTTATGAGTAACACACAAAAATAAAATAAATTTATACCTCTTATATATATTGCAAAGTGTTGATGCAAGATAAAAAGAAGATAGAGAAGTAGAGTGAGAGAGAAGATAAGATGAATTCTTTTGTTAACAGAGAAAACATTGTTTCTTGTCTTTAGTCATTAATGGAACTGACTCATTGTTTTATCGTCTCTACATAAAAATAGCATAGACGAAATGAAGCGCATACATTTAATGAATGATGTCATTTTCGAAATCTGAAAGTTTGATGATTCATACAAATTAAATTTGCGCCATTGTTATCATAGTAAGATAATCAAGTTCATAATTGAAGATATTAGATGATGGTTTTTTATTGCATAAAAATAAATTATTATTGAAGCATTTTCGAAATGCAGAACTTTTCAAAACTCTAAATTCTTTCAATATCTCAATCATTTCTGATGATATTTTATTTAGAAAAATTTCAATTCCTAAATATGATTTCTTGATATTTTTATTTGGAGGATTTTTCTAATAATATTTCTATGGTCAAGTCTTATATGGCAAAAATGTATTCATTGAAAGTATGGTCTTCAAAGATTCTATCATATTTTCTATCACAAACGGAAAATTGAACATGATAATGAATTTATGCTGTGTGATATCTATCATGTCAAATGATTGTTTCTTGGAGAAATCAGTTTTCATTAGAACGAAAAGATATTTGTGTCAAGGATAGTTAGAAATGCTGTGAAAATTTTGTATATAAAACATAGTTATATAGACTTCGTTGAAAACTTTAAAATAATTAGATCGCTAGATTTATTGGAATTGTTTATGATTTTTATTATAATAATTAATAAAACACTAACATTCACTTCATTCAGAACTGATTTCGAAAGTTTAATATCATATATATAATGTACATCAGAGATGATAATTATTAATTTTCGTTCTAAACAAGACTATTATCAATTCATCATAATAATGAGATATTTTTAATAAATTCTAGCCAACTAGCAGGCCTCGCAGCCGTACTACTTTCCTGTTTTTTTCCTGATTTTTTAAAAATGTCCTGTTTTTCCTGTTTTTGACTGAAAATCCTGATTTTCTCCTGATTTTTCATGATCCATCCCGATAGGGACATATTTATTTGATCATGGCATGTTGTATTTTTATTTTAATTAGTTTATTATCAAAATGCATAAAAAAATATTATGGAATATCTTGAACAAAAAAAGATACAATATATAAATTAATGTTCACTTTAATCATTCATTTTTTCTGTTTTCTGTGTACTCAAAAAGTGAGTACACTATAGAATTGGTCAGTTTGTCTGTCCGTCCGTCCGCCCGTTTCTACGATAACCCTTGAGAACATTAACTGATTGTCAAGAAACTTTTGTCATAGAATCGTCTCATCAATGTCTTGGTCGAGTTCGAAGATAAGAGTGATCTGTCTAGAAATTGCCGAGTTATCGCAAAAAATGTCATTAATTCTTGTGCTTTTTCTATGCGAACATTGACCTATCCCGGCTTTCATATAAAAACTTTTTCTCTCATAATCAAAACAAAAGCTCAACTATTATATACCATTCGATAGAGAATTTCACGGGCTACAAAACGGTATATAAAAGATTAAGAAAAAATTGATTGATCGGTTTGATAAAGAAACCACAGGTGGCCATCTTAAATATATTGGAAACAAATCAGAAATGAACAAATTGAGTTTATGAATTCATTTCACTGGCAATCATTATGATCCTCTCTTACCCTTTCTAAATAATCGTCAACAATTTATACCCAAACATGATATAATGAATATGAGTTTATAAAATGAAGGAAGGTTCCATAAACTCATCAAAATAATTAATTAAAATAAACAAGTTTTTATTGATGCAAATAAATAAAGGCTTCGGAACTAACTCCTCGCCGCGTCCTACGGGACAAAAAGAGGGCATCGGCAGGGCCGAAGGGGCAGTTTCTTAGTGCGCTCAAGGATGATTTTTTTTTAGACAGTTTGATCACAATCAATCTGTCGTCAATTACTTTTACTTTTTGAAGTACACATAACACTCGGATTTGAATCCGAGATTTCCACATTTGCTCAAAATTGAATCGCTATAACATGATTGTTTATTTTATACATGGAGAGAGAATAACAAATTAGAATAAAAGCATGGCAATGAAAGAGAACGAAAAGAAATAAACAGTACAGGACGAAAAGTGTGTGTATCTGAATAAAACAATAAGTTCCTGCATAATTCATTCTGTTTTAACCAGCTTCACAGCAAAAACGGCTAACGGTCAACCAGTGTGGCTAAAGTTGACGACCCAAATTCTCCGATGCAAAACAAGTGATCTTACTCATTCAAAGTTTTTACTTAGGTTTTCATACATCCTGCGTCGATCTACATCGTTTTCCGTTCAACATCTAGATAAGAAATTATAGTTGCCATCCAAAATCTACAGTTTTCATAGGAAAATGCCCCCAAAGAGCTCTTTTTTCTGCTTCAATAATTCGAGCACTCTTTTGGCTTAAACAAATTTGAAAACATTTCTAACATAACAACACTCGTGACAGTCAAAATATGAATCAACATCATTATTTTGATGTTCCAGACCAATACAATCGGCTAAAACTTTGTCTTTCGCAGAAAAGTGTCTGTGCGTTACTTGGTATTTTGTCTATAACTCGCTCATTTTTCAACGCATCGACGTTTTCTTTTAACCAAAAGGTAGCCCTGACTGTTAGCTACAAAACCATTTCTCTCCTAATTCATTAACTCAGAGTATCTTGTCGTATTTTCACTTCTCTTATATGCACTAATAAAACGAGGGACTTTTTTGTCTGTGCGTTACCGATCAATATTTTTTGTGTAAAACACAATTGCATAAAGATAAAAAATTGAAATTTTTATCAGAAGTAGAATTTCGTCGAATACATATTTGGGAAAAATTTCAACTCTCTAGCTTCATTGGTTGTCGAGATATACGTTCCTGAATTTGAAAAAACGTCTGTGCATTACCTGCGTTTTTCATGTTCAGTGTTTACTGCAGCAACCTACATTTTAATTGTAACTAGTCATGATTTTGGCACCCACTTTGACGCAAATTTGACCTCCAAAAAAGCAATATTAGAATAAAGTTTATAATCCTGATTTTTATAAAAATTCCTGATTTTTTTAAAAAAATTTCCTGTCTGCTTTCCTGATTTTGGAACACATGCCGCTGCGACCCCTGAACTAGTTTCTAGTTGGAATTGTAACTTTAATTATTTATACTACTTTGAATAAGAAGAGCTTCATAACTTAGTTATATGTCATTTATCAATCAGATCATTACTTTATAATCAAATATGATTTATTGCTTGACTCTTATCAAGTGATTAAATCATCTAATTTGAATAAGATAGTATTCATGAATTCTTTAGAATCTTTTTTTCAAATAGCTTCTGTATGACAGTACAATAGTGTCCAATATGAATCAAATTTTTGTGGTTTGGCTCGAGTTGAACACTACAGTATCATGCATTGAAATCAAGAAACATTAATTACTGCTTATGTTTCTATGATTTTGAACATTGTAATCATACTGCAATGAATATTCATTTTAAATGAACATACACATTGATTTACAATACTTTGTTCCAATGAATATATTTTCAAAAAAAACCTCTAACTATATACAAAAAATTGTATGAGATATTGTTGCTTACATTTTTATTTATACTTAGTAATATGAGTTTAGTTGTTAACAACCATAGTATCTGCAAGGTCGAAGAGAAATATGCGAAGACTAAGAATCTCAACAAGATAATTTATTAAGTGAAATTGTTGGTCCGAAAGCTATTACCAAAATAGGTTTGGATTCATATCCTTATTTGATAGAAATGTATAAGGCTTTTATTTTTAGTTAGTCAATTGACTGGTATTCCAGTGTCGAAAATGCTTCAAACAGAACATGATCGTTTATTAAATTTAAGTGAAAATTTACATAAAAAATTGCTGGACAGGATGACGCTATTGACACTGTTGTTTAAGCTATTCTAAAAAGTACCCATGTCATAAAAACCGAATCAGTTTTAGCGGTAAACTGGAAAAAGTAGCGGTTCACCGCGGTTTTTCTATGTCAAGGAGCCGGTAACCGGACCGGTAAAACCGCGGTTAACCGCCGGTTTTTGCTCGGTTTTCATCACATGGGTAGACATGAGTCTTTAACATCAAATCAATCAATCAATTCATTTTTATTTTCGGGTTACATTATTTAAATTATAACATCAAAATTTTATTCTATTTTTTTTTAAAGGACCAATTGGTGTTGGTAAAAAAGAATTAGCTAAAACATTAGCATTAGAATTTTTTGATTCAACACAATCGATAATTTATGTTGATATGAGTAAATATTCTGAAGTTGATTCGATTGCCCAATTAATTTATGCACCATCAGGTCAAAATAATTTTCAGTTTTTATTTTGTTTATCTTAATAATTTATTTATTAGATTATATCGATTATGGTTCATTAATAGCAGCTGTTCGACGAAAACCTTACGCCTTGATTATATTAGAGGACATTGAAAAAGCTCATCGACATATGTTGCATATTTTCTCACAAATTTTAACTGATGGTTATTTTATTGTAAGTTGTTTTTTACGAATTGAAATATTCTATCAAATAAATTTTTAGAACGAAAACAGTCAAAAAGTCGATTTTAAAAATACAATTATTATATTTACATTGAAAATAGATACACCACTTATTTTTGAAGAAAACGAAAATTCATTATCAACAACAGAAAATTTCGATGAAGCATCATCTCAAAGTATAAAAGATCATATGCTGAAACAAGTTTGTGTTCGTTTTTCAATAGATATAATAATGAAATGTAGTTGTATAGGTTCATTCATGTTTGCCATCGGAATTTTTGAATCGTTTGGATGGTATTGCATTCTTTCATACTCTTAACTCTAATCAACTTTCATCTATTGTTCATCTTCAATTAAAATCGTTGGAAGAACATTTGAAAGAACAAAATATTACAATAAATTGGACAGATAACGTTGTTCAATCAATTTTCAAAAAATCTTATAAGCCAGGTATTATATTGGAATAAAAACTTGCATCAGATTCATATTAAAAGAAATTTTTTAAATATAAATTGATTCGATTTAATTTACATTTTTTGTTTAACAAAATAGCTCATGGTGCTCGTCCACTAAGAGAATATTTCGAAAAACATATAGCAGCTGGATTGTCAAACTTTTTAAATGATACGAAAGTTGAACCAAATAATCATATTGCCATTGATATTGATTTTGATGATCAATATAAATTTCATATTCAAGAACCAACAAGTACTAGTTAAACTTCTCCAACAAAACTAATATCTACTAGTAAATAAATCAGCCTTTATATAAACTTGTTCAAGTATTTTTTTCGAAGGTTAAGATAATCATCGAGCATTAGATAAGGACTCAAGTATACATGTTGATAACAACGAATAAAGTTTAGTTGAACAAAAATTGTATTAATTCATAGACACATAGTGTGTGCCTATTTTTTTTCTTTTTTCTATTTGTAATTTTCTTTTGTCTTCTGTTGTCATTCACTATTTCTTACTTGGTTTATGATTTGACCTATTTTTGTTAAGTTTTCTTCATTGTGTTATTGTTCAATTTAAAAGAGAAGATGCCATCATCATCATTTTGAAGTACATCTTTTGACATGGTTGTTGATAGAAAAGTTATTTATTTCTTCTTCTTTCCAATTTGTTCTTTCTCTCTACTCTTGTATAAACATTTTCATTTTTACTCAAATAGATTATTATCATTTATTATTCATGAATTTGAAGGCCTCTTGAACGGTAGATATGACTATCGAAATCTGAAAATCAATTTAAGATTCAACTAATAAGGTATGGCAAAAAAGTTCGCGACAATTTTCATATCGATATAAATAGAAAAATTCAGAGAACTTTTTTCAACAAATTATACCACAAGATGCAGCGTGAAAAGCTCTACAACATTCATAAGACTGCTTATTGTATAGTTGCGGTTTTTGTTTTCGAAATAGACAAAATTTTGAGCGTCTAAGTTTCTATGTTGCGAAAAAAATTTTTTTTTTTGGCACACGAGGAATGCATTTTTTCTTATTTAGCACCTGATACCCTTTATTAAAAGATAAATAAAATACACCACAAGATGCAGCGTGAAAAGCTCTACAATTTACAAAGAACAATGATAAAAAGATGGAATAAGAAAGAACAAATTCATCTTGTACCAAAAAAATATCGTTTTCATATGGTCGAAATACGGTCGCTCAAAATATTGTCTATTTTGAAAACAAAAACCACAACTATAAAATAAGCGGTCGTATGGATATTGTAGAACTTTTCACGCTGCATCTTGTGGTATAATTTGTTGAGAAAAGTTCTCTGAAAATTTTCTCTTTTTATATCGATATGAAAATTGTCGCGAACTTTTTTGCCATACCTTATTTTACTGAACAGAAAATGATTTTGAACAAATACTTGATCTGTCGTCGAATTAGTGACAATTTACGATACTCTCCACTAGTCCATCGAGCATTATAAGCTCTATTTCGCAACAAGTCTACCCTTTTTTTCGAATATTTTTTTGCCATTTTCTATAGAAAACATGTTGCGCAATATACAGAAAATTCAGTTTGGGTCCTTCAAATTCTGAAATACAATAGAAGCTACACTACCGACTTTGGCATAAACGAAAGGACTCCTCCGACTCATGTTGATTTTTTAAAACTTGAACTACTAGACATTATGTTATATTAACATAGATTATTTTATTTAGCTTTGAATTCCCGATCTTCTGATATGTACCAATAAAAATATCAATGATATATTGAAACACAATTTAACATATCTTTATAGGATATTTTTTCTTGTTTTTTTTCTTCACGAAAAAGTATGTTTATGCTAAAAGTCGATATTAACTAACTTTTCCAAGGAAGTTTACTCGAATCTAAACTTTTAGGATTGTTGGTTTTACACACTAATGCGTTGAATACACACCAATGATTGTTGGCTAACATTCTTTTCGATAGACGAATGTGTAAAATTTTTTTTTCGAGAATGCTACAAGGAGTTTGTTTCAACAATAGTATTCAAGTATTTTTTTTCAAATTTCTCTTATCATTATTTTTTTGACCCTTGAATATATGCTTGACGGTCCTCTTTGTCTCTGTGAATTAAGAAGTTTCAATCTGTTAATTTTTCCTCAGAAAGATTTGCGTAAGGGTGTGTATAAGCAGGAACTATTCCAAACTCGTATACTTTTTTCTATTCATGATACAGAAAAAGTGTGTCGCCTTCTGCCATTTCGTTTAGATAAGGATAGTGTTTCTCAGTATGATACTTTTTGAAGTGTTGTCAATGTGATGTTAAACGACTTTGGATACGATCCTTGATAATTATTGTAAGTTTTGTTATTGTTAATCATAGAAGTACACGTTGGATCACTCGTATAAAATGGTGTGTGTGATTAAAGTGCTAAGTAGCAAAATGTGACAAATAATCTTAAAGAAATTGATATGAGAGTGGTGTCAATTGTACAAATAAATAGCTTTTTGCATACTAATCATTTTTGTTAAGTGACACATGTGCTCTTGTTTTTTCTTCTTTTCGTTCGCTTGTTTATGTCACCTTTTTCTCATCTTGCATTACATTTAATTATGCATAGAGTATATGCAAATGCGTTCACCCTAACATTATAAAAGACAGCCTCATTCGATGATCTACTTGTTTTCTTAATGGAAAAAATTGCCATTTTTCGCATGAAGAAAAATGCGTGAGAGTATGAAAGCGGGTATACGAATAACGACACAAAAGAAATCAATCGAAACCTAATACTTTGTAAAGACTAAAAAAAACAGAAACAACGAAGATTTAAGAGAAATTAATGTACATCTAGGTCTCAGTTCGATCACTCTGATGTGGGTGTGGGTGTGGGCGTTAGTGTGGGTCTGGGTAAAAGTGTCTTCTATTCATGCTCACTGCGACACTCACATCTTTACACCCACACCCACACCCTCAGGTGTTCAATCACCCAGTTCTTGAGAAAGAAACTCGTTAGCAGACTTAACTATCATAAAAAAGAACCAGTTCATAGACGTAGAATCTGGCAAAAGTCTACTCGTGAAAACGAATTCCATGATGAGATTGGAATTTTAACTATTCAATGCAACTTCCACTTAACGTGAAAACTTAATGGGGAAATTTTCAAAAGCTTTCTGGCAGAGATGCAGCATCAGTCTTTGCTTTTCTTTTTGAAATAATTTTTCTCGTAAACAACGAGACTAAAGTTTGTGCGTTATTTGTCTCATATCAGGATTGAAAGCTTTTACAACAGTGAGTATGTCTCGAAGTAGTTGTGGTGTACAATTGAGCTATGTGTTAATTGGAATTGAAAATACCATCTAGGATAGTTATCGTTCTTCATCTGGCAGCGTTTTTCTGTTGACCATCTTCATCGTTGTGATAGATTGCATACTTCATATATTAATCGTAAAGAAAATTCAATGATGACAGTAGTTTACTAACCGAAAACACTTTTACTCCCGTAACTCTCATATTATATATACATCACGGCGAGGGAGCGCGAAGCGCCCCCCGAAGAGCCGTAACCCATGCTCGTCTCTGTGTACACAGCTAATCTATGAATGACTACGTGCTGTCTTATACGATAAACCTCTGAACGAGTACTGTGAACTTCAATTATCTGATGGCGGAATGGCAGGAAAGGACATTGATAAGTAAATGAAAGTTCTCCCTATCAGACTGTTCGACACTTATGGAAGAAAGATATGAACACGAAACGATTCTTCCGACGCAACACACCTTTTATTTTGGCATCGCGACGTGATGGCGCTTCGCGCCCCCTGAAGAGCCGCGTCTCATGCTAGCCTCTTGATAGGAAAGTCTCATCTCATTTATAATTTATAATTTTGTATTGCTTTTGGTGATTTGTCGCGTATTTATACACAAATCGTATCTAAACTGTAACTGATAGCGAAAATTTTTTTTTAAATTTTTGTACCTTGATGGAGCCTGACATGTTTTATGAAATTTTCATTTATATTATAACTCGAATTAGACAGCTACTCACAAAATGTTCAGTCAAACACGTGTTCGTTCGTCCAAAAAATAGATTGACATTTGTGCAAAGACTTTTGCATCGCATGTTAATATGATGAAGAAAAAATATACATAACACAAAAGTCAAAATGGATGAAGTAGTAAATGCTTATCATAATATTTCTCACAAATTGAAATACTTACAGATAAATACGATAGGAAAGAAACAAGTACTTCACTATTACTAGTCCACGTATTAGGACTTGAATTTGTAGAGTAGAGTTTCGCATGGCATGGAACAAACATTTTTTACAACTATCATTTTGAAATAGATGTCTTTCTCACCGAAATGTGAATTTGGTTATGATAAAATTATGAAATACAAAATGAAATGATGTGAGATTTGATACTATTAACGAAAATGATGGACGTGTTCAGAAAAATTTCTTTTTTGATATTTGACGAGCATGAAGTTTCATGGAATGAATGGGATAGGGCGAGAAATTTTCCGTCTCATTCCATTCTACATGAAGCCGTGTTCTACCTTTTTTTCCTTTTCGTACTTCTCTTTGTAATCTTAAAATTTCAATAAACATTGTTTGCCATGTAAATCTCTTATTTTTACCGGCATAACTATATTTGAGGTTGCTATAGAAACGTATGTCATTACCTTTAGTCCTGATAGCTAAGGCTTGTAATGGTGGGAGAGTCGGAAAATTTCGACTTATATTTTACACTAACTATTTTCGTGAGTTTCAGAGAAAAATATTGTTTTCGTATTTTACATGCTAATACTCAATAAAACTCACAGGTAAAATAGTTAATATGAGTAGCTTGTTGACATAGACACCAATGTTTCATATGATAATGATAAGAATATTTCAAAGCAAGTTTTCTTTACTTTCTTTTTCTTCATATTAATGGACCATAGAAGAAAAATAATGTTCACACATTTATTTAAAGATAAAAACTATATTTTTTTTTGTATAAAAAAGAATCCATTGGGAAAACATATTGGTTGATTGTTTGATTTAAAGCATAGTTTTAGTGATAATAAGCATTGACGTAACAGCTAAAGCAAGTAATGATGGGCTTTCCCGAAGAATAAAAGCACCACTAGTGCTTTTAGTAGTAGTTGTTGAAGGTTGTGTTCTTGTAGTTGAGAATTATTCCATATTGTTGTATCATAATTCATATGTCTTGGTCAAAGATCAAGATGAGTAATATAGATTGATGTGATCATTATATCTGAATAGAAATATGAAATTGTTGGTGCATTTGTGGTTGTAGATGTTGATGAAGATTGAGGACTACTAGTAGTAGGTACTGTAACCGTTGTATTAGATGTAGTATCCGTAATTGTCGAAGTAGACGATGATGTTGAAAAAGTAGTTGTAGAACTTGATGAAGTCGTAAGAGTTGTTGTAATTATTTCGTCACAAAATGCGTCAATTAAACCTGGCTTCGAAGAATCACACTTCGATGGATATGACTTCTCACAAGCATCATAACAAATCAAGTCATCACATGATGGAACTTCCACATTACCTTCATGTGTTGGTGTACAATCTATACCAATACAACAAGAACATGAACAAACACCCTTACCATTTGTTGTTGATATATACATGAAAGTTATAAAACTGATAAGTAAAAGACATTTGTTGTACATTTTTGGATTTGTCTAATAATTTTGAAGGCAATTGTTAAATGAAAACTATCAAAAGTTACTTATAAATGACATAAAAATTAAGTTAAATATATAACTTTTATATCTTATGAAAGAGAGATACAAATAAAAACATAGAGCAACGAAAATTTTTATCATTTCTTTATCTTACAGAAGTACAATAGAAAAGAAGATAAGATTTATTTCTTTTATGAATATATAAAATTATTTTTGTTCGTTATTATTACAAGTAACTTTTACTTTTATATTAATTTGAAAATTGATTTATCAACAAATAAAACATAAACACAAAATGATTGATATTATATTTTTCGTATGCAAGTTTTACATCTTATTTGAATGAAATTCACATAGATGTTTCATATATTACTGACATTCGTCATTAAGTTTTAGATGCTTGTTAAATATGCTCATTAATTCAACTGTCTTGAAAAAGAAGACATAAACAAGATATGATTTGAACTCATAACGTATAAAAAGAAATATGTATCAGTCAAACATGCATATCTGTACTTGTTTTTTTTGAACAAAAAAAATTTGTATTGTCTATACAGTCTAGTTTAATTGCATAAACTGAAAGGCACTTTTTTCTTTGAAGACTCATATATGATTGAAGAGTGCAATCATTGAACTGTTGTATTCTGAGAAGAAAAACGTCTATAAGTTGAGTTCTAGTCAATTGATTTTTATCATTTTTATTTTGCTTGTCTAAAGATGGTTGGTTGTTTACTCCTAAAAAGAAATCGAATTGTCATTTGTTTTAATTTGCGAGAAATCTTAGCAATAATGTCAAATCCTAAACTTCTACCGTTTTTTATTTTAAAGTATGTTTCTAGCTAGAGTTGTAGAACTTGTCAATTTCTTTTAGAATATGTCTTTAGTTTTAGCTTTAGACGAAGTTCTATGAATGAAAAACTATCGATCATAGATGTTAAAAGATTTCTTATTTTGTCGAATGACATTGTTTGAAGTAATTATACATTAAGATTGATCGATACATGAAAATGACATACAGAAATCGGCTCTATATCAAGAATTGTTTCACAATATCTTTATTTTTGTACTTTGATTACTTATTAGTTGTTATCTTCTATGATCTCTGAAGTAGAGAACTTCAAGCTTCTCCAGATCTTGATCCGAATTCAAAGTTTAATTTATTGTCGAGTTCGGTATTGTGATCGAGTCTACAAAAATGTGGAACCGTAGCTCTGTACTTCGAAGTGTCTTATGAATATTCATCAGAAAAACAAACGGTATACATGTCGATTCACATTCTAACTCAAAGAAGTATCATTTTCATACACATTTAACATCATTCAATCAACTACAACATTTTATTTTCTCTTATTATTAAATTTATTTTTATCGAACGATACAATGGCTCGTGCTCTTCCGTCATATTCAATGAAATATCAATAATCAAATGAAAACCATATGATAAACTGAATAACGGACGAATAGATCTTGTACTCACTCAATCACCTTCTTGTAAAATAATCAAAAAAATACAATTGACATCAATTTGATTGCTAACAAAGCAAAACACATCTGTTTTAAATTATTTTCAAATATTTTCTTTTTGGATTTAACTTGATAGAAAAATATTCTTCAAATACATAAATAGGACTATAAAAATGAATGTTAATTAAAGCACTATTGTATTATAATGAAATCATAAATGAATTCTTGTGATATTAGAATACTAAAAAGCAATAATAAATGTGTGAATACGGACGTTTTATTGACGAGGGCATAATACAAATCTAAGAGTGAAATGTTTATTAATATTAGTATTATTTAGCAAAACAAAAAAAAAGAAAACAAAGAAGAATACTTTTCTATTTCTTCTTTGTTTCAAAGATATTTCTTTAGATATATATATATATTAACTTAGGAAATAACAAAAATAGTCGTTTTAGCAGATAAAATCTCACAGAAAAAAGTTGATCAAGTTTTTATCCCAAAAAGTATTTGAGCCAGTAACCATGCTTAATTACACATAATCGATTTGTTGAAAGTATTTTTTCAAATAATCTTTTTTTTTCTAAAATTCATCATAAGAATTAGAAACTATCTCAATCAATCAAATTTTATTGGATATAACGAAATATAGTGCATATATGAAATGATAGTAGATGACAAACTCTGGATATATTACATGTAAATCAGTTCAACTTCTTCGAACTCGAACAATCTGTATTACTTACAATTTGGTGCATCAATTTAGTTTCACAACAATGTTTCATGCCTTTTGCAAAAATAACTAGTCAAATACTCTTTGGAAAAATTAGCAGATATCGAAACATGAGAGACTTCTAATCACTAATTTTCTAAAACTACTTATTAATGAAATGAGAAAACAAAGATCATCGACTAAGTGCATAAGACATCAAAACTTATTACAATAATATTCAACTATAAGTTCATAAAGATGCTTTGATTATCCTATATTAGAATATATTCATCACGATTTTCTATGCATCTTATTATACAAGTAAAATATTAAATATTTTTCAAGTGCTCGATTTAATTTATAAACTTCATCAATTAGACGTTCGCACATATCACAACTTGAAGTTCTCTCAGCAATATAATGATTTTTTTTAATCAAAAATTATTTGAAAAATACTTTCAACAAATTGATTATGCGTGATTAAACATAGCTATTAGTTCAAATACTTGATTAATACTTTTCTCTAGAATTTTATCCGCTAAAAATCACTAGTTTTGATATGTTCTAAATATGTATTAAATGTTTAACATCTAGCAAGAACTTCACCATTTCGAATATATAAATAAAGTCGTTGATCAACTGGTAATGAAACAGGTAATGAAACTTGACGATGTCGTGGTAATTTATCACGTCGTGATTCTCGTATTTGTACTGGTGAATTTGTTCTTGCTGTTGTTGTTATTAAACTTTCATTAGGTGATGCTGTTGAATAATGTTCAAGATAATTTCTTCGTAATGTATCAGAATGTTCTTGTTCATGTTGAACATCATTTAATGGTTCAATAGTAGCTGTTGTTTTAACTTGATTAATAGTATTTTCATTATTATCATTACGTGTTCGATCAGCATGAATACGAATATTAAGTTTAGAATCATATGGTAAACTAGCATTAAGTGATATACGTTGACCATGTTTTTTTGCAATATTTGTATCAGATTTATAATAAATTTGATTATCTGGTTGAAATACATGTTGACTACATGAACGACGTTGAGGTGAAAGAGATGATTTTTCATCATTCCAATGAACATTACGT
The DNA here is from genome assembly GCA_905250075.1 of Rotaria sp. Silwood1. NCBI lineage: Eukaryota > Metazoa > Rotifera > Eurotatoria > Philodinida > Philodinidae > Rotaria > Rotaria sp. Silwood1. Next base: position 33,635 of record CAJNOP010000183.1, read on the forward strand.
CCATGTGATTGATGACGTGAAATAGTATTATGAACATAAGACATATCTGTAGTTTCTTCGTTTAAATGAACACTAACGTGACGATGATTATAATTAATTGGTGAATGTAGAAAAAAATGTAGAACACTTGTTTGTGGAGATTGTGATATTAATTGATCAAATGGAAGTTCAAAAGAACTTTTTGGTGTACTTGCACTTTCTGATGTTAATGAACAACACGATGATGATGATCGAATTGGAACACCACTATCACGTGATGATGGAGTTGTTGTACGATAGAATTCGTTTGGTGATGAATGAAGAACGTCAAGTTCTTGTAATTTTGTTTGTAAATCGTTAAAACGTTCTCTAAATTATCAATAAAATAAAAAAAAAATAAAAATTTTATTTTATTTTATTAGAATTAATGATAAAGAAAATTTTCGAAAAGTTTTTAATATAAAATAGACTTACTCAGAATCGCCATAAGAAAAAAGATTGACAAGTGTATAGAACATTTTATTATTTCGATTTATGTATGGATTTGTCGTTTGTGAGTAAAAATTTTTTTTTCCATTGTATCATATTTATGTGAGACAAATATGAGAGAACGTGTCATAAAAAAATTTATGATATTTTAATGTTAGCATGTATATATGTCTGTGTAATTTAATGATTATACGATTGAAATTATGTGGATGACTGAGCTTAAAACAAGGTCTTTGAATAAAATAAGATGTTCAAATCTCTGTCTCGTTTACGATGCTTACTCAATATATATATATATATACATGTAGAGATGATGAAGAAATGTATAAGTAGTTTGGATTAGATTACATTTATGAGAAGACATTCAAATCTCGAAATTGGACACCATCGAAAATGAATAGCCTTCGATCAGTTTAAGTGTGAACTCAATTTATCATCATTTCTCATTCGTCTTTCATATATATGTGTGATGAACTCTCTCATAAAAGAGAAGGAAGAGAAGAATTTCATTCCTTAACATACATCCTAAAAAAAGGTCGAATATGTGTCTGCCCTTAACTTTACATATTATTTCATGCTCTAGAGAAACAATGTTTTTTTTTCTTCTTCTTTTATCAAAAATGATTACTTGATAGCATCGTCCTTTCGTCGAAGTTCATTATAACGTTGATATGAATTAAACAGTCGTTCGAATGTTGATGTCAATTGTTGTTGATCATCATTTATTGATTTCATATTTAAGTTATTTTGTTGTTCAATTTTATGAGTAAATTCAGTATCTTCTTTACTCGATGTATATATAGTACTCATAGCTCTTCTTTATGATGTACTTTTAAAGTGAATGTTAGGATAAAATATAGAGCAGGATAAATAAAGAAATGAAGAGAAGAGAGAATGGAAGAGAGACGTAGCAATGTAATACATATATACAACTAGGGGTAAAGTTAAATACACAAATATGAACAATAGATAGAGTTCCATTATCGTTTTTTATTACCTAGCTGTCCGATATCGATCGATACGATTGGCGTCATTGACCCTTTGTCTCTCTCTCTCTCTTTCTCCGTCTCTCTCTTTCCTTTCATTGAAATACGATAAGATAAAGTAGGCATGAGAAAAGAGAACATACATCAAACAATTAAAACCTACTAAGTTTAAAGCCTAGTATAAATTACACTATATATCTAGTCATTAGTTTTAGTCAAGTATCGACATCTTTTCTTTTCTTTTTTTTTATAATAGCATGGAAATAGAAACATACATCACAATGTAGAGTTTGATGTATGAAAGTATACTTAAAATGTCTTTATGCCCCTACCTGTATGAAACGATTAAAGGTTGTTGTTGTTATTATTATTCTTGTCGTATTTTTTATGTGGTTGTTGTAATATGGAAGCGGATTATGAATGTTTGCACACACCTATTATAGTTTTTTCTCTATTGCTTGTTCTTATTTGTGTGTGTGTATTTTGTATACGTTATGTTATTTTTTGCTTGTAAACTTTTCAATGCACCACTTGATTTAGGAGTATGCGTGTGTGAGAATGAAGCCGTATTTCATTCAATACAGATACGCACAAAAAAACCGAGGCGAAGACGCGAGAGGGAAGAAGGAAGAAGAAGCCGCCGACTTTGTTGGTTACCTATTTCGTTTTTTTTTCATATTACAATCAATCACAAAGGCCCGAACGGATCTGTTTTTGGTCCATCGAATCGTATATATAAAGAAAAGAAATGAGAACGATAGAGAAAAAGAATAATTACTATATACAAAAAAAAAGACAGGTATTGATAGGTTTTGTATAATATGATATCCTTAGAAAATATGATTTAGAGTAAATCATCTACTACTATCCAATTTTATGTATTGATTGTCTAGACAAATACATATATTCATCGTTTATACGAGACTTTTGTATTAATCAGATGAACAAACAAAAAATTTGAGAGAAACAATTTCTGTCATTGAAAAAGAAGATACATCGAAATATATATTTAATATGTAACTTGATCAAACAATCTATTTATTAAGAAGAACTACAAATTTTCAAGTCTTTTTTCCTGAATGATTGATTGACACCAAGGTCAAGTAGTTTTTTTGTTCCCAATCATTATTGCTTCGATACTAATCTGATTATACTCAATTTTACTGCAACATACTATTAACTATGGGTCTTATATTGCAACGTCATTAAATTGGTCTAATCCTTTTTTATTTCGTATTTTTCTGTTATTATTGGTTTATAATACTTCTATATAGATATACTCTATCTGTAAATAAGTTTATAAATCGTCGAAGAAAACAGTATTCTTGAACAAATCTAAAGAAATGTAATAAAGTCAAATGAATTATTGGATAAATTATACAATGAAGTTAATTCAACTTTTAATATGAATTCGATAACAAATTCTTTGGAGTTTCTAAGACTTTTTTTTTCTTTTCAATGTCAAAGGTGAATACAGTCGTGCATAAATTGTGGTGACATACGAAGAAGACAAGTGGGTAACGAAAGATAGTGTCATATCAATGCAAGATAAGTTCTTCTTGTTCTTGAAAAATTAGTTATGATAAAAAAAAGGAAAGAATGAAATTGATAGCGTGCCACTTGGAAATTTCAAGTTGAAAATTTTTAAAATATATTATATATACAATAGGAATAAAAGCTTTATGGTAAAAAAAAAATGTTATATTTGATGAGGAAGAATATCTTGAAATTATTATGCTCGACAACTATTTAATAGAAGATTGTTTTTATTATGAATGAGATTCAATTAAATAGTGTTCTTATTTGATTTGAAATATTAGCAAACAAAATAAAAATGATGAGAACTTAAATAAACAGTATATTTTTTGATGCCATCTCGATTTTACTCTGTTCGTAAAATTCATTCTTATAAACATCTAAGAAGACAAAGTTTTCTCTTATGAAATCTTTGTTATTATCATAAGGATAAAATCTTTTTTGCTATAAGCGTTATTATCTTAAAGAACTGCCTACTAAAGTTTGTCCTTTTTCTTATCAAATATATGATTAAATTTTGAATATCTTTACATGAAAGTTAAGTTCAATTTGATCTTTCTTTATCCAAAAAATGAATTTATTGGCACGAATATTAATATCATCTGATCTTCAACACTAACAAGATTATAAGTCGTATATCATATCTCTCTAGTATAACATTTATTTCAGAAAATTGCAAGAAATAATGTCAAGCTAAAGAGAAAATTTTTCTAAAATTTTCAGATTAATATATTGAACTGTCACTAGAAATTGACGAACTTTCATGAAACTTGTATGACAAACAGGTGAAACATAACGCTGGATAATGGGCAGTCCTGTGGACTCACAACGTCTTCTTCCTCTGAAGTTATGATCTCTAAAGTAAAAATAGACACCATTCAACATAATACAGTGTCTATTAAAGAAGGCGACATACGTGCAATATCATTGACATACATTGATGGTAAAGGATGAGTATACAAATTTTCAGACCTCTATCTATAAAAAAGAAAAGTGATACTACAATTTAGTCCATGAGTAAGACACAATCAATTTTTTTCTATTATCTTGTTTTGGGAAATCCTGTGTACAATAGTTCCTTCAATTGGCGTATCAGAAGTTCCCGATTTACATCATGATTTTTTACTGTGGTCCGTGTTGTTTTGCTAGTGGAATTGATAGTTTGAGTCCATGAAAAAGGTGCAAGCTAACGGTTTGTTTTTAGTTCTTGATGGTTTATTCATTACAGAAAAATTGTGTTTTTCTGTTAAATAAAAATAAAAGATTTATCTTCGGTTTAATCTCTCATCTGGCTCTTTCGTTGCATAGATGGCTCATGTTTAATCATTTCTCTATTCTTCCATCTATGATTCGTCTTTGATTATCATTCGAACTTATATTTAATTCATAATGAGACTGATATTAAACTGACAACACTTCATGAAGAGCACAAGAAAAATAAGCTCAACGATGTTCAATTAGTAATCAAATGTAGTGAAACTGAAAAACACATCTTTATTCAAAAAACTAATAAAAATAGATTGTAATAAAATCGAATTCTTGATTCTCTAGTTTAATTATGAAAAATCAAACTTTATAATATAAAAGTATTACTTTTCAATTACATTAGTCTTAATTTATAATAATTAACAAATGTGAAGAGATGAATCAGGACGATGTCAAATAAAATGATAGATCACTCATTATATAAAATTAAATAATACTAAATCTGATTATTCATAATATCTTAATAAACATATGTTACATTATTTCATCATGAAAGGAAGATTTAGATTATGAGGATGTGCGTCAACACATGATGACTTTTTTCTTTAAACTATCCAGATTAAAATCTCATGTATTGATGAAAACTTAGTAAACATTATTTGTTTTCATAAGAGAAGAATAAGATTAACGAGCGAATGAGTATTGTTTGAAAGAAAAAAAAATTATGTTTATCGAACTATATGAACTTGACTCAAATATCTCAATGAAAATAAAACAATTCTGAAGTTTTCTTTTTTTGTAAATTTAATAAGACATTTTTTTTACTTGAAAAAATAAATGTTGTTATTTTTTTAAATGAAAGAAAAACAAACAATTTCTTTGTTTTAATGTTAAAAATCACTATTAATAGAATTTCACAAATACTGCAGTATGAAACAATTAAATTTCAATCAGTATGACCAACTGAAAACTAAGTAAATCTTGATTTTTTAATGCATTTCATAGGAAATTGTTTGAACTTTGAATTAATTTATTATATTAATAAGTATGAAATAATAACATATGAATAAATTGTTAAGAAAATTGTTGTAAAAATGACTGGTATAACCAGAAGAAAATTGTAGAATGTGTCTAGTCTACTGATTATATATGTAAGGGGAATAAAGACGTCTCTTGTGACACATTTAGACAAGACTCAAGGTCTTGTACAAATGAATCTCAACTGTTTGCGGGAAAGCATCGCCTTTGCTGGTTGTCGTCTAGTTACATCGCTACTAAAACTGGCATCGAAACATCTTCTCTTTAATTGTATCTATAGAGAAAATCATTAGTTTACTTTTTTTTTGTTATTCAATAAAATCAATATATAGAAAATAATGTTCTAAAAGATCGAACTTTGCTCTGATAAATATGGCAATATTAAATATCCATTTATAGTAATATCATATCATAAACAACAAAAAGAATAGTTTATCCTTGAGTATACCATAATGTAGACACATTATTTTTGACAATAAAAATTGAAAGGTCAATATCACTGATTAATCATGTTATGTTATTTTCCTACGAACAAGGTTTTCTAATTACATGCTTGAAAAATAAAAGAGTAGATCGATATAGTCGATCGCCAAGATCGGCATGAGACAAAAAAAATATAGACTTTTATTTCTCTACAAAAACATAAGTTATGAATAGTAAAAAAACCCGCACTCTTATATTAACCATATTGAGTAGATCATAGAAACTTATAAAATGATTCGAATGAATCTAAAAGCAACAAGATATTGATATTTAGAGTTTTTTTTTTTTTTTTTGAGATGAATGAGTTATCGATGATAAAAATCTATTGATTAAAACGACATGTATTCTACAGAAGTACATAAGCATGAAATTTTTGTTTTTATTTAACTATCGATTTCAACATGTTAAATGAATAGTATTTTTCGAATAATTTTTTTTTTCAATTAATAAATGAAATATTTTTGTCGCAGATATTTATGACAAACTATAATTAAAAGTTTTCATTAAAGTAAGAGCAAATCTCTATTATTGAAATTCAAAATAAAATATTTAAAAACATTAAATATTCAATTTCAATGCAAAAAGAAAAACTATTTTTTTAGAATAAAATATTTTTCTTCCAATCAAAACGATTTTATTATCTATGTCTAAGTTAATAATTGAATTGGCAGAAGTTCAGTAATGATTCTTTTATTTTTTTTTTGTTAATAAGAACTTCTAAAGAGTTCATTAAGTAAATGAGTTTCGAGTACTCTACTTATTTCAATGCCAAAGAACTTTTTCCGAAGTTAAAAAACAAAAAAAAAAATTTTTCTTCATAGATAATTTGAATTTATATGTAGAGCCTCTCACATTCGAATATCAATTAATATTTTTGCATTTTGATCTTGTACTTAGAAAAATTAAATGCTTACACATGATTAACCAAGAAAAATATCATCTTTAAATACATCAGCAGGAATATAATTTGAAATTCATTATTAAAATAATATATAATTAAACATTCTTGTAATTTTAGTATTTTCTTTTCTAAATGCAATGTTTCATTAAAGTATCAAGGTTATAGACATGTATAAGTACATCGAACAAAATTTTATATTCTCTCTAATTATGAGTTTTTTTTTTCAATAGATGCTATTTCAGTTCTCAATATTAAAGAGTATCATAGTGAATGCACTGAATTATGGGTATCTATATACTGGGTCATTTGTCAGTAGGATACCTTTTCGAATATTTCGGATTACCAGTATATCACAGGATCTTAGTTGAATATTCAGCTAAAAATCGTTTCCGCACATAGTTATTCATTAGATATTTGTCCAGTTTCTATAGAATTTTATGAAAAATTGTTTAACAAGTTGATAGATTGAACAATTTGTAGCATTTTGCAGTCAAATATTAAAATTTCATCAAGTACTCAAAAGATTTCTATAATATACTGATAGCAGAATACCTTGAATTCAGTACAGTAATTAGGATGTGCGAATGAAATTTCAATCATTTCATGTTGTTTTTCAGCCATCGTTACCTTTTTGAATTTATTTAAAAAAGAAATGACTTTTTAGTGTCCTTGAACGATTGTAAAATAAATCGTTTCTTATTTTAAATATTGGAATTACTATCATTTATCTAATTTTCATGTATGACTTACAAGTTTTTTTATTTTTTCTATTAAATAAAATCTTATGTTTGCTGTTTTTAATAATCATATTCAAAATATAAGCCTCAAGTTCATCATGGAAAAACATCTATTAATTATAATAGTGGCATCAGCAAAAGTAGACCATGCGAACATCATGTTTTCACCGGCAGTTTTGATCCTACTACCAAAAGACGGAAAAATTGGTAATCGTCATCAATTGCATTACTTCAAATGAATCTTCCAGAGAAATCGTCGATATTTACCCTATCATCCATGATTTCTTGACTAAGTTACTAAATTATAATACAAACAAAGACAATTTTATTTTCTTGTTGTTTTTAATAATGTCCAACTTCGCTCTTTTCATCTCACCTTTTGTGTTTCATTGGATTTTTCAAACAAAAAGATTCTATGTACACAAAACATCTCTTATTATATTCCTTGAATAAATAATAAAAAAAACAATGGTGAAATTCACATAGATCAATATATATAAATATGTATATGTATATATATATGAGTATGCTATAAAAAACAGATATTTTTTCTTGGTACACTAGACTAGACAGATAGATAAATATGAAATTTTTAAGAAGTATTCTGTCCAAATTAGAATAAATTTTATTCTTCTGTACCAATCATTTGAAATAGTTCTTCAAAACTAATTGTTGCTGGTGATTTTGCTTGAATTGTTTCAATATAAATAATATCATCATCATTATCGAGTTCATCTTGTTGATGTTCATTATTTGAAAAATTTAAGCAAAGTACAGAATTTGTTGGTGATGATGATGGATCAAAATTCATATCATTATGATATTCAACTTTCATTTGTTTTAATATAGGTAAATTATCATCATCATTATCATCATATTCTTCTTCATCATTATTTTGTTCAATATGTCTTTTAGGTTCAGTTTTACGTAAACGTTTTGTTGATCGAGGTAAAATTGTTGATGGTAATAATGGAAGAATTTTTTCTGTACTATCTATTTGATTTAAATGTACACATGTTTGTTCATCTAAATTATAATTATTTATTCGTATTGTTTGTTTTAATAGATTTTGTACATCATATGTATCAATTAATGAATTAGCATATTCAAGTTGTTCATTAATTGAATTTAAATTACGAAATAATGATACAATATCATCAAATTGTATAGTATGAGATTTCTGTATAAATAATTCAGCTTGTTTTAATAAATCAATAAATGGTTCAGTTGTATTACGAGTTGATATATTTAATTTTGACCAAAAATGATTTGTTATTTGTACATTATATTTATTTAATGAATTAATTATTGATTGTTTATGTTCAAAAAATTTTCTTTCAAAATTTGAAAATATTGCTTCAATTTGTTGAATTTTTTTACGATTTAATTCATTTAAATCATTCAATTGATCACGTGTTGTATGTATACGATTAAGACGATGATAACATGTTTGAACAATATGTTGAATATTATCAATAAGTTTTTCTCTATCATTCATAAAGCATTTTTGACATAAAAGAAAATCACAACATGAACATAATATTAATGAACCTTTTTCTTGACATTTTGTACATTTACCATTAATATCATAGTTTTTTGGAACTAATTCAAGTAATTGACGATGTATATATGATATAGGAAATTGATCAGCACCATTATATGGAAATGTACGACGACATAATGGACAAACTATAGTTGGATATGGTATATTAGATGAAGGAATTGATTTAAGACATGAACAACAAAATACATGTTGACATGGTAATGCACGAGGATCGCGTAAACGATCAATACATAATGGACATTGAAGATTTTCTTCTATATTTGAATATGAATAAGCTAATTTTGGTGACGGAATAGGAGCAGGACGAGAATAAGAACATTTTGATGTAACGCTGCTAGTTGAACATGAATTTTGCACTAAAAAAATTAAAATCAACGTATATTCATTATCGAAAATGTTAAAAAAATTATTTTTTCCAAACTAACTTGGAATTTTCTGCTATTAGTGAAACTTACTCTTTGTATTTTGTTCTTGATTATTAATGGATGTCGCTGTTTTTGATGATGTAAATGAAGAAGGCACAGCATTGCTATAAATAGTATGGGTAGGTGGGTTAGCCAATGGTGTAATAGTAGGAATAGTACGAAGTGCAGTATTTGCTGTGCTTGTCGAACGTGCTGCCATTTTAGGTGGTTGTCGTGGAAGACGATAGAGACTTAAATCAATAGGACCTTGTGTAGATTCTCTTCCATTTGGTGCTGATCGTAATTGACTATGCATACGCAGAAGACTATGGCGTACACTTGGATATCCTATTAGAAATAAATATACTCATAGTCAGCTGATTATTCAAAAAAAGAAACAAAAAAACAAATTTCTATCTAATGTTAAACAAAAAGAACAGAAAAGAAAAAAATTTAAGTTATATTTATTACTTTTATTGTTTTTTTTCTTTGAAAGATAGGAAAAAAAAGGATATACTTCAGTAATCTTACCACTCGTAGATGAATGTTGATGTAAAGTTGGTTGACTTGTCGATGATGATGCTTGTTGTTGTTGTTGTTCTTGCTGTTGTTGTTGTTGTGCAGGTGTATATGCGTGAACTGTCCTCATGAATATAACTTTTTTATTCTATTTAATAGATCTTTAATTAACTAAGTAATATAAAATCACAAAATTCCCAATTCTGTCATTCGTTATACATAAAAAAAAAGTTTGTTGAAATGAAAATGGTTGTGAGTATTAATACTAATGGTGATGATGGTGTGTATGTCTATATATGTTGTATGTCTGTGTATGTGTTGTTGACGTTCTGTTGCTCGACGTATATAGTCTGCGTTCGGTTGCTCGCGTTTGCTCGCTCGCTCGTTCTTTTTTTTTGTACTCTACTTCTTCTATTACATGATGACGACAACACATATAAAAGAAAAAGTCCAACGACATGTCCTTTGCAAGTTATAAAAAGTTATTATTATTTTTTCCATGCTCATTTAAAATTTAACACTTATGATAAATTTTTCATAAATTAATTTTTAATGTATGATGATTAGAATGAGGAAAGAGGAAGATTTTAAGACAAAAATATTCTATAGATTAATAAAAATCATTAATATATTATCATTGTATATGATAACAAATTAATTGTCTTTTTTTTTCACATAATTTTTTTATAGAATGAATTTGGAATTATTTTCATATGAGAAGATTTTGTTTTTTTTTGAAAACTACTAAATAATGACATTTTGACATAAACATTGATATTCTAGTACGTTCTTGTAGATTTTATTTTGTTCGCGAAGAACAGAAAAGAAAAAAAACGCATTATCCTTCCTTTTTTTTGTCGTGCTATTTTTTTGCATGAAAAAAGAATACCTTGTGATATTTATTAAAGATTTTTTGTTATTCGAAGAGTAAAAAACGTAGAACTTACAATTTTTAACGAAGAAAATTACTTGATTTTAATATTTAATTAAGAAAAGTTGTTTTGGTCGACTAGTTGTACTTATAGTATTCTGAAAATGTATTGTTGAGACTTATAAGTATGATGAAATGTAAAAAATAAACTATGACTACAAACTAATCACATTTTACTTATGAAAAATATGTGAGATGAATTCCTTATTTTTTCCAGCAAATTTTTCTCTGAAATAAACTTAACGTCACTATAGATTGCTTTCTTTTTTATTAATCATAATGGATTTTACCATCGATTTAAGGATAATGATTAAAAACAAAACAAAACTTGTGAAATAAATCTTGGTTTATTTGAGTTTTGTAATAAATCTTATTTTCTAGAACTAAATGTATTATTGGATTTTACTGATGTATAAATTATGTAATTGGAACAAAAACTATTATGTTTTTTTTTTGAAACTGACAGGAAACTGAATAAATATAAATTAAATATTTAATTCTAAAGATGTGTTTTGGATAATAAATATTGACATTTTTAATTGAAACAATCGCTTGTAAAAAAAAAATTTTTTTTTTTATAATTGCAGAAATTTATCTTTAATAGTTTTAATATGATTAAAGAACTGCATACTTGTTTTAACTATAAAGAAGATTTTACTATGTTGTTTTCTTGTCAAAATAAAAATATTATTTGTATATAATCTGTTTTTTTCTATTATGGCTGAGGCATGTGTCTTGTAGAATAAATTATTCGTAAAGATTATTTCATATTGCGTATTAACTCGAAGCTGCTTACAATTTTAATTGTTGTATTGTAACTTTTTTTGCGCAGAAAAAATTGACTTGAGCGTTTATTCATTGTAACTCAAGTTTAGATCAACTGGTTTCTATGTAGAGAAAAATACATTCATGTTTTTGTAGGTTGTTTACATAAAAATAAACTATCAAAACGAAACCATTCAAAGCTGAACTTTATAAAAAAAAAAATTTCTTTTACAATAGAATATATGAAAAATTCATTCGTCTAACATTAAAAGTATTCTATCGAACAAAGTTTATTCAGTTTCTTGTTAAAAAAAAATACTATGAATCTTTATTGTTTATTTCGATTCTGTGAGCTACTTTATTTTTGTTTTCTTGATTATATCAAATCACATTTTATTCTGACTAAAATTTTTTAGTTAAATATTCCATGGTTTAGTGTTTTTCTTTCTAACGAATAAATATGAAAAATTTGTCTTTACTATTGAATAAAGCATCTTTTCAGTGTATGAACAATAAAAGGAAGAAAAGTTTTATGCTGGATTAAAACTAGTCGATGAAAAAATGTACATATTATCTTACCCGAATTATCATTACATTAATCACCTTGTGAATATTAGCTTCTAAAATGAATGATGCTATCATTTAATGTCATTTTGTCTATCCGATTAATACAATGATTCACAATATTTTTGTACTCGACTTTGTCTTTGTTTATGACACTTATTTATTAGATAAAATTTTCGAATCAACAAAAATATTTATTAATGATGAATTCTGTTGTAGTTTACGACTAGTTCAAGTTGATGTCTTCTTCTATCCAAAAAAAAACATTCTAATTTTCCGCATGATTTTTTTTTCAAAATACATTGGCTTGATCAAAGCAAATAGAAATGACCATACAAAAAAAAACTACAAAAATATATTAACTCTATAGATATAGTTGCTCAAAGGTTATATTTCAATCAAGTTTGTTATGACATCATGTCTCATAATAGAATGAAATAAACTCAATAATCACGCAATACAAAAATAAAAAAAAAAACATCGAAATTCAGCCATTACTGAATGATATTGATTTTTTTGTATTTATTATGATTTTGTTCAAAAAAATTGTATTATTCAAAGCTAAAGTTTTAGTTTATGAAATAAATATTGAAAAGTTATTAGAATTATGAATTGTTTATTGAATATTATTGTCGTAATTGAGCGATCTCTATCGAGATGTTTGCTTTAATTGAGATGGTTTTATCTCTTTAGATAAGTTCTTCATTTTATTTTTCTTCTGTATCTTATACAAGTACAACGTGTTATTTTATTTACGAAAATGCCGGTAGATTTGAGTGCAGGTAATAATCAAAATAAATAATAATTCAAGTTTAAGCTATATTCATGCTTATATATAGGTTCCATTCCATCAATTTATCGTAATTTATTTGAAATGATTAATTTACATGGTATTGATAAATTAACACTTGGTGTATTCGTACCTTTATTTGAATCGAACACATTGACAAAAACAATATTAAATCAGGTTTGAGTTTTATAAGAAAAAAAACTAGAATAAAATTCATCTATATCCTTCTTTAGATTTGGAATGCAGTTATAAAGACTGATTCACTTTCTTCACGTAATGATTTTTATAAATGTTTGGCATTAATGGCACTTGTTCAACAAGGGAAAATTGTTGATGAAAAATTACTTGATAATTATGTAAACCGAGGTATTATATAAAATATATAAGTGAGTAAACAAGAAACATGATGATATTTTCTCTTTTAGAATTACCAATTCCAACAATAGAGACTTTAAATGAGTTAGAAGATCGTTTAATTCGTATACTACGTAGTGAACAAAGAAAAACTACACTCTGTTTTCGTTATGGTGATCTTTGTTCATTAGATACTATTCAAGTTAATGCACCTGAGAGAAAAGGTAAAAATAATTTATTAAAACAATATACAATTGCGTATGTCTCTCTATCTCAAGGTGTTATTATACGACATTTTGAATATGAAGTAACAAGCATGGTAAATGTTTTATAATTGTTATTGTTGTTGATATTGTTGTTATGTGTTTTATCGTTCTTTTCTTTTCTTTTCCTATCAGCATTATAAGAACAAGGTTTCACGTCGATATAATGACTTTGTTGCTTTGCATGAAATATTATCATTAAAATATCCCTTTCGAATAATACCACAACTTCCACCAAAAAAAGCTGTTAATGGTCTCTAGTTTCATTTGATTTTTATTAAGTTGCTATATGAAAAATTGATTATTTATATAGTTTTTCTGATTGCTATATTTTAGTGAAAAATAATTCAATAAATTAAATCAATAGTGTTTGTTTTTAGTTGACAAAGAATTTATTGAAGAACGTCGTCGATCATTAAAACGTTATCTTCAAATTTTATGTCGACATCCGATTATTTGTGAAACAGAAATTATTAAATTTTTTTTAACTTTTCAAGGAACAGTTCGTACCATATATACATATATATATATATATATGAAACGGAGAATTTCATTTTGCTTATTTTGAAATATTTATTTAGTCATTTGGTGATAATTTGAAAGCCACATTTAAGAATACACTTGATGAATTCAGTTGTGAACCACCAACATCATTCAGCTCTATCGATAGAATAGAAGTAACAATGATTTTTTTAAAGCCTATGTTGTTTTTATTTGTCAAATCTTTCTCTAGAGACATGAAGAAGATTCAACTGGTATTCGAATGTTTTATACAAGTCAAACACATATATCATTTCTTCATCAGCAATTTTCTCAAATTCGTACTTTTTTAAAAAATATAAATGAACGAAATTTTAAAACTGCTGATGAATATTTAGCAATTGAAAAAGCTTTACAGTAGGCTTTGTTTTTGTTAGAATTTTAAATAATTGAAATAAATTTGATTTATATAGGTTAATAAGTACAGATGCAACACCAATTGAAAGATGGGCTACTGGTCTTAATGATTATTGGCCAACAATACAAGGTGGTCTTGTTGAATTACCTTTTGAAATAAATGCTGTTGCAGAACGTATTAATGAAGAATGTAAACATGAAGATGAAGTTATTAATGATCATCTTGATATGTTAATTGAATTACTTCAAGGATATAAAGTAAAGAAAAACAAATAAAATCTGTTTTAATAAAATTTGATTTTTTATTTCTTTTTCTTTTGTTTCAAAAGGATTTATGTAAACGTTTTGAAGAAGCATTACAAGTTGAACAACGAGCTATTCAAAGAGCAACAAATCAAAACAAGCGTTCACTAACAACAAATGATTTATCAGCCAAAGTAAATGTTTTTTTTTATCGATATGACAGGAAATAAACATATTTAGAATTATTTCATCAATGGCTATACTTATTGATAGTAAATGTAACACGAAGAACAAATAAGAATGTGTCATAAATTTGCAGGCATAAAGAAGAAATATTTACACACACACACATGAACACATTGAATACATAGAATTTAAAAAATCAATATTTTAAATGACGATTACATCCTGAGTCACAACTAAGACAACCACCAGTGCGAATATTTTGTTATAAAATATTTGCTTATTTATGCGCTACTGAAAGAACAATTAGGTATAATCAAAATTTTTCTCCTTTTCTGAGTATATGTTAAAATTTTCTTTTTGGACTGAGATTAACAAGTCATCAGTAAATTTTTTGAAAAAAGTTCAACAAATGTATCTGTACAAAGCAAAATGGCAGCTTTGACGCAATCTTTAGTCTATGCCTTGAAACAAATTCAACTCAATATTATTATAGAACACTAAATTCTGTGCAAAATGAGATAATACACTAAGCAAAATCTCATGCACATGTTTCCATTAAAGAACTATTGTCCATTTAGAAAGAAAGGTAGATGAGTATTTTTTGAATATTTTTTGATAGAATCACTATAAAGGGTTGAGGTTTTTACTGTTGTAAAAAGGAGAAGGAGACGTATCGAACAGTATATTACAAAATAATTTGACCCAGTTTTATCAAGGAATTAAATCGATGTTTTTGAAAACCAATATACTTTGTAAGGTGGCTGAGGTTAATTTTCAATAATTAGGTAAGCATTTGAATAACTAAATAAAGATCTACAAAACTGTAAAAGGTTCAGACTTTTTGATTTACTCGTTGAGGAGTTATAGGTATTTCATTTGAAACTCTTAGCCAATTTTTCTATTAATTTCTGTGCAAACAAAAATCACTTTTTTTTTTTGCATTTTTCTTATTTTAACAGAAATCAATTTTCTGACATTTTTCCAGCAAATTGATTTCGAAAATTTGAGAAAACATGTTAGAGATATCTATAATATACCGCTCTCCATCTCACTTTTATCAAAATTTATTCAAAAATGTACACTCGCCTATCTTTTTTGAAATGGGTAATAGTTTCTATGTGTACGACTAAAATATTTGATGATAATTGTACAATTTTACTTTTGAAGAAAAATCTGAATATATATTCAGAAAGAATGAAAAAGTCTAATTCAAACTATTATCCGTTTCAAAATAGAAGAGCAGTAGATATTGTTTGAATAACTTGTGATAGAAATACGAGAAAGGCCTGCAATTTTCACCGTTGAAAAGAGGAGATGAAGGCGCAGCGAATCATAAATTAGAGAGTTTACTGGCAAGTATGTTGAGAGTTTCTATTGAATTTTTTCAAAAAAATATGTACGTTAGAGCTCAATTGCTACAGTAAATTTTCACGAAAATATAGCGAAAAAGTGGAACTTTCGCCTAATGTTATCGAAAAATCAAGTAGAAACCCATATTAAAATACCGTGAACTCTTAAACGTTACAAGTTAAAAACCTGGGATTTGCACAGTTTTGTAGATCTTTCATTGGCCATTTTGATGCACTCCTAAAAATTGAAAATTTCCTGTGATGACTGAGCGCTGTACATTGGATTTGCCAAAACCTCGATTAAAAAACACTCAATAAAACTTGCCGGAAAAGTCTGTAATATATGATTCAATGCTTCTTCATCTCCTGTTTCCAACAGTAGAAACAGCAGGTTCGTATCTGCTTCCTATTGAAAGTTATTAAAAAAAACGTACCCATTGCTCTTCTATTTGAAATGGATAATAATTGCTTTTAACTTCAATCAGTTGTCTTTAATTGAAGGAAAAATGAGTAAGTGTTTTTTTTTCCAAGATTTTCTTATCATAGGTTACTGTGTCCTTATTGAAGATACAAAATCTAACAAATTCTTTATAGAGTTGACAGTAGAATGTCAGTTACAATATTTCTCATATGGCTTAGAATAAAGACAGCTTTGTAAATATGAAATCTTATTTATCAATGAACAGTCATGTTAATGTAATCCAATCTTTTTGTGAAGGTTCTTGACAGATGTTTTTTATTGACATAATCAACATTACTTACAAAACAATAAGTGAACATACGATTATTAATACTTTATCTTTTTCAATTTAAACTAAATATATATATATATATATATATATGAAATAATCAGAAAGATTATCATTAAATATCTATAATTAGATGAATAAATTATTTTGTTCTATTCATTTTTGTTTTTAGAATGATAATAGTCTTAGTTCAATTGAAAAACGTAATAATCATGCACTTAAATGTGTACAAAATGAAACACAATTAATCTATGCAAATTTAGAAGCATTTGTTTATATATTAAGTAGTTTAGGAAATATTCAACAAAAAGTTGCATCTGATGTATGTCTTCTTTTATTTTCTCGTATTTATTTTATTTATAAATATATTTATATATGTTTTATTTTCTTCCACTTCAAAAGCTTCTTAATATTTGGAAATCATTTTCAAATAAAATCTCTGAACTTGGACAAACATATGTTAATAAATCATCAATACAAAGATCAAATACAATTGGATTAAAAAATAAATAAAATGCTTATTTTCTGTTTTATTTACTTTTCGATTTTTTTTCATTTAAAAGATACAATAAATAAATAAATATATATATATATCCATGAAAAGATAAATATATGTTCTTCATTCAACCTTCAGTATGTAATGGTTCATGGATTTTATGTTGTTCTTTAAATAATTCTGTCCAAAGATCACGTAAAACATCAGGTGCTGGAAGTGCTTGTTGTTGTCTTTGAAATAAATTTTCATTATTGGTTTTAAATTGTTTAGCACGAAAAAAATTTTCACGTGCTAAACCCATATGTCGTTTAACTATATGTCGTTGATCATTTAAAATCATTGTCGATATATGATTGAAAAGGAATATAAATAGAATAAAACAGAAAAAAATCCATCGAGCCATGAGAATATTTTAATCTAAAACAAAACGAGAAGTGCAAGTCTAAGCTCAACTAAATCGATGATTATATGTAAAGAAATGTTTTTTAAGATGAAAACTTGCTAAGCACGTACATTTCTCTATTTTTTTTTCTCAATTTATCTCGTACTTAATAAGCACAGACACAACTTGAGATGAAGATAGAAACGCTAGTTGCTTAGTAGTTATATTTGCTATTGTTCTTATTTTGACTCTATCTAAATCACGCACATATAAAACTGCGCATGTTCGTTGTTGGCGTATATATATATATAGATAGATATTTGTGTGTGTGTGGGACGATGCTAACAACAAAGCCAAGGAAATTCAATTTGACAATAGACGACACAAGGGATATTGTATATATTCGTTGTATATGAATAGAGATAGTCGTACTTTCGATTAAAATCTTATTGAATGATGACATGCACAATACAATTCAACTTTTGTAATATTAACGTGACATAAAAGGAAATCACTACTATTTTTTTTATCCAAGATTCCATTTGTATGTCATATTTCGATACTATACAAATGACAACTGAGATCTAGATAAATCAAATTAATAATCTCAATTGAATTTATTTCAATCTCTTTCTTTTATAATGCAAATTTGATCATAAAAGGTGCACATAGTATAGAGCAAGAGATGTTCTATACATCTTTTTCTTTCTCTGTGATAGAATAGGATGATGGTAGAACGGCATCATATCGCAATTCTCTTCTTTTTCTTTTTTACTTCATTTTCATTCTTTTACATTTTACTTTTATAGTGACGTGAATCGACCCAAACTTTATTGTGTATGTTTGATTCTCTGTGTCAGCAACATACGGTGCTCGTCACGCATTTTTTACATTCAACAACAGCGCCTAGCACGTAGAAGAAAAGAAAGAAAAAAGGAAAGAAGGGAAGCACACGACGCAAGAGCAGTACTGTTGTTCATTGTATTTGAAGGCTCGGAACGAGTGTCTAACATTATAAATCATTTTTCTTCTTTTTTTTTTTAATAAAGAACGGCAGAGGTCAAATTATCAGATGAGCTTTCGACGTTCGTCAACACGAGTTAAACCACCCAAAGCAACAATTAAAATACTTTGTGTTGGTGATGGCTCTATCGGTATTTCAAATCGTTGTTTTTTTTTTTCCTTTAACTAAAATTTTCTTTTTTTTGCTTTTATCTTTCATATTATTTATAGGAAAAACGTGTTTGTTAACTGTCTTTGCAACAAGTAAGAGAAAAACAAGAAAAAAATGTTGTTTTTTTTTCTATTAATTAAGTTTTCTAGATGAATTTCCCTCGGCTTATGAACCAACTGTTTTTGATAATTTTGCTTGTGTGATGAATCGAAATTCAAAAACATGTTATAATCTTGAATTGTTTGATACAGCTGGTCAAGAAGAATGGGAACAACTTCGTCGAATGATGTATGCCAATACAGACGTATTTTTGGTATGTTATTCATGTATGCAACCATCTTCATTTGATAATGTCGAAAAAAAATGGATGCCTGATGTTCGTAGTCATGATTCATCAAGTCTTGTCATTCTTGTTGCACTTTGTATTGATCTACGTACAAATAATAATGCAAGTAATTCTCAAACTGATCTTATATCATCACCAATGATAACAACACGACAAGGTTCAGAATTAGCTAAACGTTTAAAATGTAATGCATTTATTGAATGTTCATCAGTACTTCGCTTTCATATTCGAGAAGTATTTGAATGTGCCATAGATGTATTTGAACGTGATTATCAACGATATTCTGATCAATATTGTCATGATTATCGTCAATGTCATACATGGTTATGTTGTCTTATGTGTTGTTCATCAAAAAAACATAAACAACATAAAACCAAAAATGATAAGTCAGATCAATATTCTTACAATACAGAATGAATAGTATATTCATATATATGTATGTCCTTAAGCTTTTTGTTATAAATTTGTCCTATTTTTTTCCGGTGGTTGTATGTTTGTTTTTCTTTTTAACAAAAAAAAAACAAAATTGCTTTTTTTGTTTAATGTATCATGTAATGTGTAGTTTTTTGTTTTTGCTGTCGTCATGTTTTGTCATTCATGTATCAAAAAGAGCAAGAGAAAACAAAATAGCACAAGACCATGAAAAATACAGAAAAAGAAAAAAGAAATGAGGAGACAAGTTTTTCTAACTATACAATATTTTGAAAACATATTTAACAAAAAAAAAGAGAGAAAACTATGTAGTATATAAGAATAATATCTAATCAATTTTGTATAGGTTCCATTTGATTGATTTCATTAATTAATCGTCGTCCATGTGATGGCCAATCCATATTATTAATACTCACACATGTAAATCGAATTTTTCGTTCATCCTTAAAAAAAAAACAAATTATATTATTGATTATTTTAAAAAAATTAGATTATTTTCTTTACATTATATTGTTCAGCTTTAGCACGAAGTTTAAATATTAATTCACGATTCATTGCTTTTCGTATAATATCATCCATAATACTTTCATTTTGCTTAAATATCAAAATAATATAAATGAAAATGTTGTTTTTTTTTTATTAATGAAAATATGTATATTTACATTAAGTTTATGATTTCCAAATTCATCAGAACTAACACCAAGTAATGCTTCAGCTTCATTTCGAAATATAGTGACCCATTGTGCACCAGTAACATCAGAAATTTCAGCCTAAAATTATATCGAGAAACATAGACTAAAGATGATTTTCTGCTCAAAGAGTAGTTGCTTATTTCAAGAGAGCAATCACATCGTTTGACAGAAGCAAACATTATTTTCGTGACTGTGATACTCTTAGTTCATCATACTGATTCAAATCTTTGAAAAAAAAACGATCGTCGGCGAAATGTCACTATATAGTCTATGTATTTTCTTGCTCAAAAAGTTGCATTAAAATGAAATTAATCTTATCTATTTCACTTTGGTTTAATTTTATTTTTAAATACATACCGAAATCATATAAGCCCATTTAAAATTATTATAAGTTTTATTACATTTTTCACATCGATATGTTCCATTATTTTCATCGATAACTTTTTTACTACATTTTTCTTCTGGACACATCTATCATAATGAAAACAATAAAAACAAACTTGAATTCTTTGTAAATATATGCTTTATTTTTACCATATAAATAGCTGTGTCTTTTTTAATTATTGTTGTTATTGCTTTAACACTAACATAATCGGGTTTATCACCAAGACCAAGACCTTCGGCAACAATTTGAGAAAGTGTTTTTATGACCGCTAAAATAATAATAATAATAATAAATCTTCATAATTAAATTTAAAGAAAGAAACAAACTTTGTCGATTTCCATTATCAGCGCCTTTTGATAAATCTGGTAAATCAATTGATTTTCCTTCATTATCAAACCAAACACGAAGTTCAACCGTTCGTTGTGTTTCAGTTGGATCTTGACGAATTAATGTACTATTAATACATGATAGTGTACGACCTAAAAAATCAAATTATTTTTAATTGATTTTTTTTTTCTTCTTGATGAAATTATTTTGTTGAAAATCTATACCATTAAAATCACCAATTTTTATTCCTTTAAATGCCACAACTGGATGTGAAGAACCATCGAATTCTTCAGCCTAACAGAACAAAAAAAAACTAATAGTCACTGAAAAATTGTCAACTATGATTTCTACTTGTTGACCCCATAATGTCACTGAAATTGATGCTTTTTCATCAACCAAAAGTATATCACGTTTATTAAATTCTTTTTGTGATGCTTTACTAACAATTGTTTGCATGTCAGATGTACTTTTAACAACACCAATAACATCTAAAAGACGAAAATAAAAAAAAAAAACATAACAATAATATTCATTCTATGATATTTATTTACCACAAATACTATTTGCTGATCGATTTGCTATATCACTAATGGAAATAAAATTAAATTGTACTTGTGGAATATTTTCTCCTTCACCAGCATCACATGCTTCAATAATTGTATCATGATTAAATGTCATTTCATAATCATTATTTGTATTATTATATTGACGATTAGCAGCTTTTAATGATGCTTTAGCAATATAATAAACCTAAATGAGAATGTGTTTTTTTTTTTTGTTCTTTCAAAATATTTATGATTGAAACAAATACTTCGCCAATTTCAAGCATAGAATAAAATCTATCACATTCAGCATTGAATCCTGTTGCACGAATTTCACCTGATTGATCAACAAGATCACAACTGAATAATTTTCCTGGACCACGTGCATTTTCATATGTTCGAATTTGACCTTTGTTACTTATACGAGCTTTGATAGTCCATCTAAAAATATTGTTTTTGTTTTTTTAATAACTCAAATTGAAATAATTATTTAAGAACAAAAAAACAAAACAAAACTAACTTATTCATATATGGATTAAGTGTATCTATATTAATAATACGTTCTTTATCAATACCATTGGTTCCTTTCGAACCAAGACGATTATCACTATTTGGTTTTTTCCGATCATCTAATGTTGGTAATGCTTTAGAACCTTGTCGAATGACATTTGTAGCTGAAGGTGCTATGAAAAAGAAATCATTAAATAAAGATTACCCATAAAGGAAAGAATTCGTTCAATAGAGTATATTGACATAAGAAAAAGTCTAAAAAGATTTCGGGACCAGTAGCATTATCAAACATAGATTAGGTCGGGCGTCTCTTCACCACTAGAACAAAGATATTAACAGTATATTGTATGAACCATTTCTCATGATCCTCCTGGCTATGCCACTGTTTGAGTTCACAGCGTACTAGTGAAAGGCTACGATCGCTTTACAAAGAGCCAAAGCTTCCGAAGAAAAATGAATTGAAGAATTTTCATTTGAAATTTTGTCTACAGATAGATTTAATACTCATTAGATAGTTGTGAAATAAACATATTTTTCTAGAGATAATTGGAATATATCGTCTTTCAACAGTAAATGGCTATTTTTATTTAGAAAATCTATCTAGAGACAAAATTTCTAAATCAAAACTCTTCAGTTTGTTTTTCTTCGGCAAATCTAGCTTTCAGTAAAACGATCATAGCTCTTCACCAGTACGCTACAGTCTCAAACCTTTTTAAAGCTATCAAATGAATCAAAATGGAACTGAATACTTCAAATATTTTATTTTTTCTTTAGAGAACATCGGAATTTTTGTCATTTGTGTCAAAAGCAAAGAGTTTTCATTCAAATCGACGAGAAGAAATGTTTTCAATTTCAAAAGATTTTTTTTTTCATAATACCTGCCGCTGTAACAGATGCTTGTGCTTGATTATTATTGGTTGTTTCTAGAAAAATTTTAAATAAAGTTTGACCTTATTATCTTCTCAATTGAAATTTTATTATTTTACCTAGACGATTTGTACTACTACTACTATTAATAATATCAGTTAATGGTAATGCAACTGGATCTCCAATTCGTTCACAATCACTTTGAAGTACTTCAATTTCATAAAGCATAAGCATAACTCTATGAAATGCAATTAATTTCTTTTTTTTTTTGTTTTCAATTTTATTATTAAATTATTTACCGTCCATTTTGTTTATCAATGGAATTTACCATAACACGATCAACACGTATAATAGAATTTTCTTTTAATGAATTTGTTTCAATTAATTTATTCATTTGAGTACCAAGCATACATGCTAAAATAAAAATAATTATTTTTCTTGTAAAAATTAATCAAATAATTTCTTACACGAAAATGTACTCTTGCCATCAGATAACATAAGACGATAACGTTTAGCTGAACCTGATGGATCATCTGTTTTACTTTCAATTGGTTTAATACCCTAAATAGATCAATATTTCAATCTTACAATTATTATTATAATAAATAATACATACTACAACTTGTAAAGTTGCTTTTTCTGTAGTATCACCACGTATATAACGCTAAGAAAATATTAAGTAAAAAAAATTAAGTTTTTAATCAAGAAAATAATATATTTACTAATAGAGCACCAGTTGAAAGTCGTTGATTAGCCATTGTAGATTAATCTAAAAATAATTTCATAAGATTCTTATTTGAAAGAAAGTAAAAATAACTGCAATTGTGTATTCAGTGATGATAGACTTATTTCAGAGAAAGAAAGAAAGATGTATAGACAAAACATGAATAGAAAATTAATATGATGAACTGATATACAATAAAATCGACATGTGACAATATCATTCATTATTCGAGAAAAGAAATCTATTCTATCGATATTTTCTACAGAAGAGAATATGAAAGAATAACAACATTTTGAAAAAGAAAATTTTATAAAAGAAAAACAATCATGAAGAAAAGTATGAAATGTATTAAGAACGATCCATATAATCGACAATAGTCTTTATAATGATATACTGTCAGAAAGATTTCTTTCTTTCAATTCTTCGAAAATGCACTTCTTACAAGCGACATCTTTATAAAATCTTGAAGCTAATAAATAAATTCAATATACTTTTGCATAATATAGGTCAGACCTAAAAAAATGAATATAATTATCATACGTTTATTACAGATATCAACTTATTTTTGTCGTCCTGTCAAGAATCACTTGATAGAATGGATCACAAGTCAATCTTTTTTTCAGTCTAAAACACATATTTACAGAAAACTGTTCCTAATCGGAACTGTCTCATTCGATTTTTAACGATGTTTAGAATCTTTTTTCTATATTTAACTGTCGTATAGTATCCATTGGTTCGAAATCGTGAATTAAGCCCATAGATGAAATGAAATCATGCTAACAAAATATAAGTCATCTAGGATCTAACAGCATAGTATCATATGATCATGTTCTTTTTAGTACATTGAATAAAACGAAACTTTACTTAAGATGATCATCTTATTGTATGTGTAAAATTAGGTAGTAACGAATTCAAGAAATAATATTAGAAATGTTTACTTCCTTCATTAAAGATTTCTCCATTAGTTATCGATTCCTTCTTCAAATAGACGTCAAGAAACTGGTTTTTTTTCCAACTATTCTAGTTCTCTTATCGATACTTGCACTTCAGCAATGAAATGATGTATATGAATGCACAGAACGATATTTGTTTGATAATTAGATCAATTCAACAGTATTGATGTTTTTAATGAAAAAATAAATTCAACAGCAAGTAAATCAACTATTTATTCTATCAAATGTTCATAGTTATGATTCTGATGATGGCTAAATAAATCTCAAATAAACACTTCATAATATCATGAAGATCAATAAGACGAATGTTCTTACATTGAGAACAATTATTTAAACTATTGAATAGCTGGTTTTTAATAAGCTGTCAAATCTTATAAATACCTATGAAAATTTTTAAATAACACATTTTTAAATTAAAAAAAATTATTTTAAATGACGTCCGTGCGAATTGAAATAGATTCACTTCGAAGTTTTCTTCTATGTTGACAATGCAAGAAAAACTTGTCGTCTGTTGATCCACAATTTGATACACTTGTTTAAATTATATGTATATCTATCCATTTCAATTCTTTTGATTTATTTCAAGATCTGAAAAAATCTTGAAAGGTTTCAATCCAATTTAAAAGAACCTATAGCCTCAATACAAATGAAAATAAACTTAGTTATACTTGGTGAAAGAAATACATCTTGAAAATAATTCCAGTAAAAGAAGAGTTCAAACTATGAATATTGTGAACTATATATTTGAGGGGTTTATTTCGTATTTTTCTTGAATTATATAAACAGTTGCATGACAACATGTTTTTAGAACATATAAGTTGAGAAAAAAAAAACGACAAGTTTAGTTGATTGATTCGATAGTTTTGGATTCTATTGCTCAACTTCTCGTTTATGCACTAATTTGTCGAACATACAAATTGTCATAGTAAATATAACCATCAGTACCCGATTTCCATTCATCTGCTTTTCCACCGCGAAATCTATGGAAGGAAAAAAAAATGTAAGTTATTTGAAATGAAAATAGAAACATAATTAAACTTACGTATGAAAAGATAAATTGTTGATAAGTCGTTTACTATCATTTGTTGTCCAACGAATACTTTGATCAATGAGTGTTTCACCATTGATTAGAATTTGTACGCGTCCATTAGCATTATTACCAGTATTCGATTTAATATACATATGAACTTTGTACGATTTACCTTTTTCAATACTACCTGAATTGAAAAGAAAAAATATATGTTTTAGAGAATGCTAAAACGAACAATAATATTTTTATAAAATTAGTTAATATTTTATGAACTTGATAAGAAACACATTCGAGAAATACTAGCTCATATTTTGATAATACTTTTAGACAAATGGTTTTTCTCTATTGAGCAGCTATACCTGATGATGGATAAGATTTGCCGAAGTTGCTTCCACATGGTCCTGGCATTCCTGCATGATAAACATATGGATGAAAATAGACTCGATTTGTACTTGGATTTTGGTACCACATCAAACGGAGAGAGCCACCTGCTCCATCAGTTGGTAAATTGCATCCTGTATTTCCATTTCCAATACCAAAACCGAAACCAACTTTTCCACCACGACTCCATTCAAATTGACTATGAAATCTAACATCGAAATCTAATTCATAAGCAGAACCTTCTGGAATTCGTGTATTTGATATGAGCCCTCCTGCTCCGGACAGAGCATTTTTCTCGACTGTTATACGTAACGTGCCACTAGATGTCATAGCACGATTATTATTCCATCCAGTAACTGAACCAAAATCTGATCTAGCCATGGCATCCGTATATGATTGTTGATGAGCACGATTGTCCCAATTAATTGATTTTTGATACATCTGTGCCGATGCTAATGAACAAAAACAAATATAAAAATTATCGAATATGTAATTATTCTTATACTTGTCCTACCATAGTCAATTAATAGCAACAAAAGTACATTTATCACGACTAATTCATTGTTGTATGAAAGGAATTATTTTTATAATGAGAAACATATATTATAGATAATTTAATTTTAAATAATTACCTGTAGTTATAGGTAACTTCATTGTTACAGTGATCGTTTCTTTTAATGGTATTCAATATCGAAAATTGAATATACTTGATATTTATAGGGAAGTCTAATCTCCATCGTTAGCAGTATAATTATATAAAAACAAATATATCTTTTAAAGCTTTGAAAAGAAATATTTTTACATAGAACATTATTTGATATTGTTTCTCGTTATTGATATCCCTTCTCTCTCCTTGTATATATTCAGGTGTTCGCTATGTCTTCTTAATTGATTGATCCATTTCCAAATAACAAAATATTTCTAATCTTGATAATTGACTTCTATAAAGAGCCTTTATATTTTCGAAAACAAAAAGATCTAAATTGTCACTTTGACCACACGATTGTATTGCAACATAAACAAATTATTGTTAATTTCTATTTGAAAACAATCAATGATTTAATTTGGGCTTATTTCCTTGAATAACAATTTTTATAAGATTTATTGAATATGTTTTTCTTTTTTGACAGGAAGCAAACGCAAAAGCCCTATTTCTATTTATGATTTAAGGAATGAAGTGCGTTAGACGTTTCCTAAATATCAAATCATGTAGTTAGTGACATTTTTGTTCTGTTTTCAATAATGAGATGTGTCTGTCGGTGTGGATGTAGGCATGAGTGTCAGTGTAAGTGAAAAATCATTTATGTACAATCACCAACATCTACATCCTAGGAAGCCAACACAGCTTCAGAAGTGAATGTTCGAATCAGCTGGTAACTTTCCGTGCGTATATTTTTTGCTTGTATCATTCTTATACAAAGCAAGTAATGAAAATGTTATATAAAACAATCAAGATAACACATTCAAGCTTACCAATGTTTATTGAAAAGTGCACATCATTAATAGTAATAGATAAAACAGCAATCAAGTATTATTTATTGAACAATCAATTTAGTAATTTGTGTCATTTCTTTATTTCTTTGCAGTATCACTCAATTTTCTGAGAAGTATAAATATAAATAAGTAGTTATTCAGATGATAAATTTCCAATGAGAAGACTCACACTCACATACACATCTTGTATTCACATCTAAATGCTCAAGAATTATCAACTGAAATGGACAAAATAACCGAATACTAAGATATAAAGTCTGCTTGATGTAGATCATTAAAAAAGTGACAAGTTGTTGGCATTGAAAAGTTTCGGGTATCATAACGAACTTTATGATCGTTTCAAAATAACAAAAAATTGTTTTTTTTTAACAGTTTTATGTACAATACACTCTGACAAGACCAAAAAAAAAAATATTTTTGTGCAAAAAGGTGTTTGCTGGAGTAAACTAATTTACTAATGCATCAGATGTCTAAAGGTCCAGCAGCACGAGAGATCCTGATATTCGAATTCAGCGTACTCGACTATCTGTTCTTTAGTAGATTTTGCCTCGAAATCGATTTATCACTTTTACATGTTCCCTCGTAAGTCATGAGTTGGAATTTCAAAATTTTTGTTAACATGACGAGTAAAGAAAATTCATGATGATTGAAGAGTTTTACTGAGGTTTTGCGAGGAAAACTCTAATATATTGACCTAAACAATAACCAGCATATTTCTTAAGAGAAGTTACTTTACAGGAATATTTAGAAAACTTCTATGACACATCTATATTATAGATCCCACGTTGACTTTTCTATCAGCTTGTAGACTACATATGGAAAATACAGAGTTTAAATATCAACTTCCAATCTATCTTCTCTCTTAGTAGATGATCTCGACTAAAAATCAGGATTTTTGTCAAAAACTTAATTTTATCAATATTGTCTTGAAAGGGCACATCATATCGAACTCGAATCTTCACTGATCGTAGATCTTTATGAGTTCTATCTACACTAAAAGTTTTAGATCACTATATGGTGTCATTTGTAACATATAAGGATCCAAAGTTGCTCAATAGAGCGTTGTTTGCTCGTATGAGAGAGGTTCACAGAATCATAAGGACTCGATCATTTGAGCTAGAAATTTTATTACGAACAGAACTAATTAGTATACGTATTCGCAATAAAAATTCAGCTTGATTAACGTTGATTTTAAGAGGCATCACAACATACTGTTTGAAGTGGATATTACGCATAGGACTACAAGCAAGGAGGACAGTTTGTCAGTGAAGCAATCCCAAAATGTGAGTAGATGACATAAGTCTTCATTTTTGTTGGTGTATTATGATCCCAGCATAGGCTTGTTACAAACATAACCGGTGAGCTATCTGATCATCTACTGCCCCGTAATCTTTTCTGTATGTTGAATTCTGTTTGATTATAACTTCATATACAATTGTCTTAGTGATTCTTTTCTCAACATGTAAGACAATCACCCGAATGATATCCTTTTCCTAATTTTACTGTATAATTGTATTCAAATATGACCGGCTTTAATGGATTATGATTGAATAAAAAGTATTTATGGTTTTCTATAATTACATACGTGTCATGTTCATCTTTTACAAATTCATCGTATGCAGTATTATCTTGTTCGTACGTATTCATGACCAGTGCTGATATCTTTTGCGTCAAGTATTGGTAGCTAGGTGATAAAATTGGGACAATAAGAATTTGAAGTTGATAATTTATAAAACTGGCGTGAAGTTCTGAAATCAAATACAGTTAATTGCATCGTTTCCCTCATGCTTGATGATAGCTTTAGCTTCCGTTAAAAAATTCTCTAGGCAAGTTAAAACAAGACACAATACTTTTACAGAATTTCTTTATTTCTATATTTTTTCTTAAGTCATATTGTACTGACATATAAGAAACAGATTATTCAAAATTCCTTGAAAATAGTTCACTGTCAAAGAACGACGCCTAGTGATAGTTTTGTAAAGATATATTCACTAAATAAAGTATAACATGGACTGATGGATTCAAATGCGGCTTACGTCAAGTTTGTTTCACTATACACAACCCGAATGAAGGCTATAAAAATAGAAAGCATCCTAAAATTGATTGGTTTCTATGCAATAGATTGTTTCTTCAGATGGCGTTGTTGAATTTTTATTGTTTCAATAAAATTTTTCGTCGTACAAATAGAAAATTTTTTCTTTTTGTTTCGTATTAAATGAAACTATCACTAATTTATTTGATTTTTTTTTGTATAAGTTTTCTATGTTGATTGGCTAATCATATAATGCTTATTGTTTATTTATTTCTATTGCATTTTATATTGACTACCTTCTTCGTTGTTCTCGAATTTGTTTTTCTAGAAGAAGTTATTCTTTACGAATATGTTGCCTGCTCTACGATCGCGTCCAAACTTGACACGTGTTATCAACCAATTATTGGCTGCTCGTCGTCAACAAGACGCATTTCGTGTTCCTGCACAAAATTCATCAGCTGTATCTGTACTTACAGATGAACAACGTGCACATCAACTTAAAATATGGCCTGGTAAATAATTTTATATTAATATTTAAACTTACCTTATATTCATATTTTCATAATGAATGAAGTAGAATTGAACTAGACTAAAACGATGACATGAATTAAGTAGGAGAAAGAGAAAGATGGTAAAAACCAAATATATATTTTTTTCATCATCTTAGTGTGTTGTATAGAATAGATTAGTTTAGTTTTCATTGTCTATTTTGTAGAGACTAGAGTCAAGCCTTAATTTTCTTGTATCTTTTCGAAAGTAATAGAAAAATATTAATGGTGGATATACAACTACTTTTCTACTTCTTTTAAGAGACTCTGTTTATGATTTTAAGAATATGCTATCTTCTTTTCTTCTTTATTATAATTCTAACCTGGGATAAAAATAGTCAAAGGTATTTAATTAACCCTCGCCTTGTATTAATAAAAAGTCATTTTTTTTTCAACATTAAATTGTCAACTGTTGAAAGACATGCTTTTCTTTTTTGAAGTGTGCAAATTAGATTAATTCTATGAAATACATGACATTCAACAAAGAAACGTTGAGAGATTTTCTTTTTAATGAAACAAATATTCTATTTTAAAGAATTTTTTTCTCATTAGTAGGATTTATGGAAAACAAACGAAGCTCTATTTTTTCGTAAAACTTTAGGTGTTCCAGAACGCGTTCGACCTGTACCAATTGATTATTGTCCCATTGATCCAATTGAATTTGATAAGATAAATAATCGTTTTCATTCACAAGTTAATATGTGGAAATGGGTATCATTATTAGTTGCTATACCAGCTATTGCTTTATTAACATATCTTAATGTAATTCTACCACAAGATCATCAACGTCCAGAATATAAAGATTGGGATCATTTACGACCACGTATGAAATGGCCAATTAAAGATGGAATACATTCACCATTTCATAGTAAATGGTTTAATGCTATTCATTTTGATAATAAAGGTTATGAAACAAGTGATGCCGAATTTGAACAACACTTTCATCATGGTCATGATAGCAAACATTAGACTTATGAACTAAAAAGAAAAAGAAAAAAATAATAATTCTTTATTTCATGTCATCCTTTTTTTTCTGTTCTTGTACTTTTCATTATTTGATCCAACAACCAAATATCCTATAGTATACTAATAAAACAACGTTTTTTTTTTCTCTCTCTCTCTCCCCATTGATATTCCCTATATTCGATTGTATCTTTTAGATGGAAACATCTATATTGGAATTACCAAATGAATTAATTGAAATAATTATTTTTTATATTATTGGTCGACCGTGGAAAAATGATGTACATGATTTTCTTTCATTTACATCAACTTGTCGATATTTTCGACGATTTATTCAAGATGAAAGATATTGGCGAATAATGACCTTACGTCGTGATCCTACATGTGAAAAAACTTCGGAGACAATAAAATGGTTTGAACATTGTAAACAAAGTAAAATTTAAGAAAGAAAATTTAAATTGATTATTTTCTTATTTTTGAAAAATTAGTCTATTGTCAACGAACAATATCCGGTGATGAACTTAAACAATGTATAAGTCGATATAATGATAATTATTTTTGTACAATAGAAAAAATTTTTATTTGGCCAAATAAAATTCGTGTATATATTGATGAACATGGTGATGAGTCTTTTGGTTAGTAGATTTTCTAATTCTATTATTATATGTTCTTCTAATAAATCAAGACATATGTTCGAGAATAGCTCTTCAATTCATCTTATAAATTATGTTCTCTTTTCTTTTGTGTGTATTAGCTATTGTCTATTAAATTAACGTGATTACATATAATTGATAAAAAGAACAACATTTTCTTTTTTTTCTCTTTTATTTAATAGGTAATATTCGAGATCCAACAAATTCAATAATAGCACTTGTTGATAATAATTTTCCTATTTATAGTCGACCAATTGGCATAAGAACTAATCATAGTAAATTTTCAATTGCAAATGAACGATCTGAACATTTAGGTAAATACAAATATTGTTTATTTATTTTGTTTATTTTCTATTAGTTTTCTTAGGTTATTTGGATTTTCCATACAGCATTTCATTAAATAGTATTGGAAAAAATCTCATTTTTCAATATGGTATTTCAGGTTATACTAATGCAATACTTTTTCATATTGATCGAACATTTATTAATAAATATAATCTCGTACCATTATTCAGAAAATTGAAAAAAATTCCAAAACATTCAGTTTTATTTAGAACAAAAAGTATTTGAATATGATAAAAAAAAAAAATCTTTATTTTTCTTTTTTATTTGATAAATATTTTGACAAAATATAGTTTTGATTTAATGAAACCAAGAAAAATGAGATTATCCTATAGTTTATGTTTTATTCTCTTATCTTTGATTCGTTCTTTTCTTTTCCTTTTCCTTTTTCTTTTTCCTTTTTTGTATCATATTTTTCTATTTCTATCGTAGAATTGTTTACACTTTTCTTTTCATCTACTTAAATTCTAATCATTCCTTGTCTCATTATTGTCACCTAGTGATATGATGAGATAAACTTTGGCCTTTCTATCTTCTATTTCTTTCTTTTGTTTTTCTTTTTGGTATTCGATTTTGAAAAAAATCTAAAAAAAAAAAAAAAAAAAAGCTACGTCACTCTTTTTTTTTTCTTTCTTTTCCATATATAGTTGGAAAGATGATGCGTGTAGGCGTTTATTTACTCAGGTCGGAGTTACTCTCAAAGACATGAATGCAAGTGTATGTACTCATAGACAGACAGACATTTATTGTTATCGTTCCTTTTATTTTCTCAATCTTCTCTCCTTTTTTTCTTTTTAATTTTCAGAGATCAATATTCAATATTGTTTCCCAATTTAAAATTCACTTTTCTCTTTGTTAAAAAACGAAAAACAAACCAAAAAAAAAAAACCAAGAAATAAAGATAAGTTTATTATATAATAAAATTATATGAAAGTCTATACATTGTCATCATGATGAATGCAAAATATAACGACTGTTATATTCACATGAGTTTTTTCAGTTATTTTTTTACTTTTCTTATTTTCGTTCTTTTAGATTATGCTAGACTCTACACAGAAAAGCTTTTCGAACAACCGTTCTTCCGTTTTGTCGTCCGTCAAGAGTCGCAGAAAAACGCGCTCTTCTTATTTTTTTTCTCATCAAATTTCCACCGTTTCTTCATTAAACAATACTTTAAATAACAAACAATTTCTTTCTATTTCAAATATCTGTCCAACTGGACAATTATTATCAATCATGTTTGAAAAACAATCTTAGTTATTTCAATTAGCAAAATTAACGAACAAAAACAAAAAAAAAACAAGTTTCAAAAGACAAAACACAACACATACATACATACATACATATATATATATATTTAAATCTACAAAAGTTTTCTGTTTTATTTTATTTTTTATTACATAAATATCATTCCGAAGAAAGAAACAACAATAAAGAAACATGGCAACTAATGATGATCTTGATGATTTCTTTAAAAAGAAAGATCGCAAAGGTAATAAACATAAAAAACCAACTGGTATATTAACAAATAATGAAGAATTACTTAAACAATTAGGTATAAAATAAAAATAAAAATAATATTAATATATTAATAATAAAATATTATTTTATATTTATATCTTAGTTATTGTTACATCAGCTACATCAGCATTTAAAGAAAATATGGATTTCGATGAAGAAGATGAAGATATAGGTAATAATAATCAAAATCGTCGTCAATTAAATGATGAATCAAATGGTATTATAAACGTTTATGAAGATAATCATACAATTGTTAATAAAAATCGACCATATTCAACATCAGTTAATACTAAAAATAAAAATTCAACAAAATTAACTGTACAAGATAATCATAATAATATTAATGAACAACAAACTGGTATTGGACAACAAGATGAATGGGAAGAATTTGAAAATTCAAATCCAAAATATGATCAATTACGTTTAAAATTTGTACGTGGTACAAATGATCATAATAATGGAGATGAAGATGAAGATGATGATTATTATGGTGATGGTCATAACACAAATAATCATGATTTAAATACTGATGAAAATATAAATAATACTGGTGGTGATAATGATGAACAATCATCACGTAATAATAATCGACGTCGTGAACAACAAAAAGATAAGCCTGTTTGGAAATTAGATCAAGTTAAACAAACTGAACCAATACCAATCAATGAAACAGTTGATTCAAAAGTAGATAAAGTTGTTGAATTACCATCGAAACCTGCAACAACAACTACATCGGGAGCTTATCGACCACCTCAATTACGTAATAACTCATCTGTTACTATTGTTAGTGGTTTTAATCAACGACCATCGAAAAAAGAACAACCAAATTTAGCTTCAACTGAAGAATTTCCATCACTTGGAGCAGCTGTTAATAAAAAATAACCATCGAACAGTCATCTTTGTCTCTATATCCTATTGGCTTTATCTCTTTCATGCTTCAGTATTCGTGCATCCTATTCACCGCTTTATTCCTTTACTTTTTTTGCCCCTTCATTAATTTTGCTTCTCTCTTTTTTTCTCTTCATTTGTGGTCATTGTTGATATATTTTGTTTCTTCTGTTTTTTTTTTGACTTTTCCTTATTCATTTACTTTTCATTTTTCATTTGCTTGTTTTCTGTGTCTCTATTTCATTTATTTCCCTTGTTCCTTTTTTTCTCCCATTAGATTTCCATATTCATTTCATTTTTTCGTTCGGTTTTTTTTTGTCTGTTTCGTTAAACAAGAAAACAAAGAAACTCTTGTCTGTGTCTCTCTCTGAGTTCGGTTTCAAGAAAAAAAAATACATTAACAGAAGTTTATTAGAAGTATTTATTTATTTAATCTAATAATGAAGATTCATTCAAAGCTTTGAATCACAACAAGCAAAAGAAAGATAGTTTCTTACTCTTTGATGAGTCAATCTTTTATCAGTTTGATAAAAGATAACAATATGAAAAGTTGTTATTGCTTTTGTTTTTCTACAATCAAAATAAAACAAAAATGCATTTATTTTCAGTCATATTTATATGTTTGATGAACAGTAAGTAATGATATTAATTATCTTACCTGAGAAAATTTTTTTCAATCAATATAAGATAGAATTTCTATTATGCTATATTCTGAAAAAAATAAAGGAGATTTGCAGAATCTTTTTGGCCTCTAAAAGGTTCTGTATTTTACCCGATAGTAGAATCACCGAAAAAGGATTCTTGTCAAGAACAAAAAGGTTTCGATGCGGTTTTCAGAACTATTTGTTCTTGTCCACAAACTTTTTTCAGGGGTTCTGCTATCGGGTAAAACACCAAATCTTTTAGAGGCTTAAAAGGTTCTGTAAACCTTCTTTATCTTTTTCAGAGTATGAAAAACAAGAATAATCCTTGAAGTAAAATTGACTCATCAAAAATTAACTTTATGATTTTATTGAATAGTAGCGAATAGAAAACAGCCAAATAGCAAATATTGGAGTTTAATGTGTCGTCTAATATATCACTTAATGTTTTATCTTTAAGAATATTTAATTATTGTATACAAATGTTATTAATCTAGGAAGAGACATATATAAGGAATTTATCTAAAGATTATTTTGTTCGAGAATATTCAATATAGAACATATTTTAATATTCAAATTTTAAGTAAAAACAAGATTTATTATTATTTTTATATTCAGGTATAGTCTTATGTATTAATTTTAATAAATTTCCGTTATTTGATATTCCTTCATCGTCAATATTGAATTTATCTACTGTTTCAATATCCGAATCAACTAA
The DNA here is from genome assembly GCA_905250075.1 of Rotaria sp. Silwood1. NCBI lineage: Eukaryota > Metazoa > Rotifera > Eurotatoria > Philodinida > Philodinidae > Rotaria > Rotaria sp. Silwood1. Next base: position 69,609 of record CAJNOP010000183.1, read on the forward strand.
TTTGTCTACAACAAAGACATCATCAATACATAGTAGTAGTAGTACAACTTTTCGTCCATATTATCCTGATACATTTAGTCCAGGATCAATTGCTGGAATTATTATCGCTTCACTTGTATTTATTATTATCGTTTCAGTTAGTGCATTTTATATTCGTCGTCAACAAATTTATTATTTACCATATTATAACAATTATCGTCGAATTTAATTATTTAATGTTTTTTTTTCTTATTTTCTATTGAATACATTAAGACGGAGCATTCGACATATTTTTTAATAAAAACTGAAAGCGTAAATATTTAACAACTTGAAGATTCCCTCTTCTAAAAATACCCAAAGAAATTTCATAATAAAATTGTGTATAAAGAGAAAAGAGAAATTCGATGCATAAGAAAAAGTCACCGCATCAATATAATTCAAAAGTGCCTATCGATCCTCTTGTACTTTCTTTTTTACTTTTGTGTTCTTTCTTTCCTTCTGTATGTTGTGCACAAGTACTCCTCCGCAACTTTGAAGTAAAAAATAGTAATTCGATTACATTTCTACCGTCAGTCTGCATATCTTAATCATCTACTACAAAACAATACAATAATTGTCTGAAACATGTCAGTGATTGTTTTTTCAACAACATATTTGCTTTTGACAATAATTTTTATACAACCAACAAAATGTGCTCAATCGACGGATATCCAAAATCTCGAGCTTACTGATACTGCATCACTATGGAATCAATACCCATCTATTATTGACAAAATCGAAGAGACTGGTATGCTGTGTAGATACGATTCAAGAATAGATAGTCAAGAAGAGTATAGCTACCTTTTTTTCTCGGCGAGAATCTGAGGTTTCCTTTTCCCACTCAGAAAATCTCATTTTTGTCAAAAATATTGATTTTTAAGCTTTATATAAGGTTCAATAGCCTAAAATTTTTATTCTCGAATGCTCTATGATTTATCGATATTATTATAGTTTGTGAGGATTTTACAGAAGATCTAACAGAAAGTTCTTCGAAAATTTTTTTAATGAAAATTTTAATTTGAAAACTCATATTATTCAAATACTTGAAGCACTTCTATTGGATTGTGACAAGAAAAAATAGGACTAACATGTGCCGTCAAATATGGTCCACATACCTTGGAATGTCCTCCAAATGGTTTGCCTATATGTTTTATGAAGAAAAAAAAATATCGGATTTTTGAGACTGAAAACTTTTTAAATACTTTTCTCGAAATGAACTTTTCGTTTTTTTTACTGTCCGTTTGTCAAAGATTTCTCGGCAGTTTTATGTTAGAGACTATAGACTACAAGTTAGAGAAAATCTGAGCCCTGTAGCTTTCTTCATTCATGAGATGTAGGTTGATAAAAATTTTAAGATCAGATGATTGAATAATTTTGGTAGCCACTGTATATAAGACATAAAATTTTACAAGTCTATTTGAATAAAGAATATGTTTTACACATGGAATGAAACCGTAGATATTTTTCATTAAAATTTTTTTTGCCTACGATAAGATTTAATTAAAATGTATTTACCGAAATTATTATTGTATACATAAAAATGCTTGTTGTTAAAAATCATGTTTTCATATAAGGAATAATTTGATCTAATGACTACTCTCGAATAGATGATCATTTCAATATATCTTTAATAACGAATGATGTGCAAGTTTCTAGGCAACATGTTCTTTCATTTATTGACCAGCTATGAAAAATCAGCAAGTAGTTTAAACCATTAAGTGAGAATTCGAAGTTTATCGCTGTTTCGAACATATGTTCGCGATTCGTATGAGACTCATAGGTTAGCAATTATATGTGACTCGTTGAAAGTCTTGAAAATGAAGTTTGAACAAGTGTCAATGGGTTATAAAGCCATTTAAAATAGAAGTAAAATTATTTACCGATACACTAAAAGAATGGGTTAACATGTCGGAACAAACTGATATCCTAATGATTAGTTATCTATAATACTTCTACCAATAATAACACTTTAAATAAAAAAACACGTTGACGTCTTCGGAACTTCTTAAGTACAAGACTTACAAAATGAATTTGATTATTATTTCTGAAGGGTTATTGTGAGACTTTTGGTTCTTAGTTCAAATTCATGCAATTTAACAATCTCCCTAAAAAAAGATACTACCGAGCCGCGTTACTATAGATATCACTATTGGATGCTGACTCATAAAAATTCAAAACATGATGCAGTCAAGGAAAAGACAATAGGAATAAGCTAAATTGGATGTTTTTACAACGAAAATAAGAAAGTGTCGAGAAAAATAGTACATGTTCAATTTCAAAGGGAGTAAGATCAAATTTATTGTTTCTAAATCTCTTAGTTTAATAGCTTTTGTTCAAACTTTATTTTCAATCCTAGAAAAAAGTCGCTCATGATTCTTAACCTATGATTCTCAAATAAATTATTCATATATATTCGAAAAGAGCACAAATTTTCCATTATAACCTAATGCTTAAAGTGTTCTACTGACTCTTGCAATCAGTTGAAAAATGAAGGAATATACTTTCTAGAAAGGTTCCTGCCATCTGTTATTTCTGTTCACTTTCATAGTTTCGAGCTAAATTTTTCCCAAACGGTTGACGATACAATTCTTATCAAGAACTTTGAATTGTAAAGTCTCGCTTTTTATGTTCACGCATTTTTGTTGTGCTTTAGACTAATAAAAGTTACTGATTTAGTTAAATTTTAGAAGTTCTTTCTTTTTTTGGAGTAAACAAAGTTTCAAAAGACAACCCTTAAGGAAAGAAAGGCTGTGATTTTTCAGCAGGAAAGTTTTATTGATACAAATTCTATTGAATGACATTGTAAAGTTTAAATTTTATTCTAAATAAATAACATTTCGTATTGACTAAGTTCACATGTCAAACTCAACTATGTCAAATACATAGTACTACTCACAACATTCGATGCTCCTGCTTCTATAACAGTATTGCTACTTGGAAGCTGTCAAGTAGTGTTTCACTCGTAGAAAAAAAAAAGAAAAATTAATTGGAAACAAATTAAATGCTCAATATAATTTATTGTTCAATAATATGTGCAAATCAACAGGAAATAAATCAAATTATCAGTATAAGGCTGTAGCTATAAAGTGTGACATGAGTGTAAAGTGCAAAGGTAGGGAGTGGGTATTAGTATGAGATGTAAGTATGAGGATATAGACTATAACCATGGTATATGCAATGCAGGGACCTACACTAAAAAGGTACAGAGGATACCTATGCACTTCCCTTGACTAAAAGATGGATAGAGGCGGTATGGAAAAGAAGTCTATTCGTGAGGCAAAAAAATCATTTTCCTGATTCCGTGTACCCCTATAACAAGTCGAGTACCTCCTTAGAAAATTTTTGGCTACGCTTCTGGCAGAGTGTCACTGTGAGCGTGGCTCTAAGTGTCGAGTGCGGGTGAAATTTTGGATATAGGTGCTGCTGTTAGGATGATCGTCATCTAGATTCTTAAAAATTGAGTTGTTGTAAATTAGTTACTGAGTTTTCAAACTATTTAGTATGCTAAAGAAAAGTTTTTACTAAGCAAAAACTACTGTGCATGTAATAAAATCTATACTGAGCAATTAAATACAAACTGAATTAATTTAAGAAAAAATACATTGAAAATTGTTGATATTTCATATCTTCACTACTGAGTCATGACTTTTTTTTTTGTTAACTTCTACTTCTATCGAATTCTACAGTATGTGATTTTTATAGAGAACTAAATGCTGAATCTTTTGGAAAAATATTGAGTTCGTAACTATGGATATGAAAGCAATATTGTGATCGTCATTCATTGATGACCATTCGTTATTGATCAATTTTCTTTGATGCATATTTTTGAGGTTCTCTATTTATTGACTGATTTTTTTTCTGTAAAATAAAACCAGAGTAACACTTTCGAAATGTAACCCTAGAATTATAAAACTATAGTAAAGATTGATTTTCTCCACTGGAAACTACCTAATTATAATAGAGATAAGTTATTCGATTATCTTTTAAATTTATTTTTTAGTTAATCGATTTCGTTGTCCAAAAGGATGGAAACGTCTAGGTGGTTCATGTTATTATTTTCCTAGTTTCACATCGACATCTATTACTGCAAATTATACATGTAATCATCTTCATTCTAATCTTTCAAATCTTTTACAAATACGAAATGTCGTTGAACTAGTTTATGCTGCTCATGTTTTAACGAGAAATAATTTGTCATCATTAATGTTGTCTATTGATCCAAAATTTCTTAAAGGTAAGAAAAATATTTTTCTACGAATGAGGTTAAAACAAAAAGAAAAAAATTTTTTTTTGTTTAGGAAAAAATCTCACAGAAATGTTAACAAATGATCAAGAACGATGGAAACGAACAAAAGAAAAAGCTCATAAAATGCGTATCAAATATCTTAATTTAACAACCAAAGTTGTCGAACGATTAAAATTGGTTGGTTTATATATGTTGAGACGCTCGAAAAAAATAAAACAATCATCTGAACAATATACACAACATGAAACAGCAATAAATACTAGTTTAATGATCAATGATAATGATAATGAATATGAATATGATGATCTTAATTCATCAGATGAAAGTGATGAATTTGAACAGATTGATGATATTCATGGTATTTGCAATCAAATCGCTTGGAATGCTTTAAATGATAGTTCAACTGTTTATATCCTAACAACGTATATAATATCAGATAAAATTGTCTGTTCATTAAGTGATGTTGAATCTAACACTGAATATCATCATATTTGTGAATATGGTTTGTAATTTCAATAATAAAAAAATCAAATAGATTATTTTCTTTGTAATATATAGTGCTTGATTCTTGTTTTGCAAATATTATTTGTGGTAAACATGGATATTGTGTCAATACGTTAGCAGGTTTCAAATGTTCCTGTTCATTTTTGTATGGTGGTCTTTTTTGTGAGAAACGTATGTAAAAACAGAAAAATTTATTTTTCTTGAAAATGTTTTATTAGTATTTTGTTTTATTTTTATTAAAGTCATAGAAGTCTAATTGAGCTGTTCTTTTATTAATAAATAATCTAACATGGGAGAACGTATAGTTAAAAAATCTACTGTTCAATTTTTGAAAAATTTTTTTGCACTATTTATCAACCTATATTAATCGAATGTTACTTGAATAGGTTTTTAATGCAAGATTATATCAAGATTGTGACAATAATAGATTTGAATATCGATAGGATTGATTTAGTTCTATGAGTTTAATCCATTTGCATCTCATTTATCAATAAAAAAAATTATCAATAGCAAAAAACTTCCTTTGAAGAACTGTACGCTGGATGTGATAAGGGCTCCTCGTAATTAGTTAATATGTAGCAAAATTGGAACTTTAACTAGTATATTTACATCAAAATATGACTAATATTCAGACTTTTAAGCTGAAAATCTTAAAAGATTAAAATTAGCGTTATTTCCAGGATTTGAAAAACGTAAAAAGAAACCTCTTCCCCAATCTTCAAAAAATCATTTTAGTACTGAAAAGTGTTTTTAACTAAGAAAATAAAGCGTCTCACATAGAATACCACCGCTAGAAATTTGACATTGTTAGATATAGTAGAAGAGTTACAGTTTTCTATTGTATGAAGAGTTTTAATTTATTATAATTAATTTCTTAATCATCAGGTAATCTGTTCTAATGAAAAAAAAGAGGATAGTGTGTTTTAAAGTCTTGTTTTTACTATTAAAATAAATAGCGTTTACTTTTGGATCTATAAAGTGAATAGAAAAATTCTTTTTCTCGATATTTGTCTGATGACTTGATCGAATATTATGAAAAATAACAATTAATGAACAGGAATAAATTATCGACAAATAATTTGATTTATCTTTTTAGTATCAAAAGAAGGTCAACAAATTCTTATCAGTGTTGTTCTTATTATTATTCTATATGGAATCATACTCATACCGACTAAATACTTTTTACGGTAAATTATTTATCACACAAAATTTTCTGACTAACTTAAAAAGCAAATTCCATTTATCGTTAAAGTAATAACATGACTAGTGGTTTTGATTTAAAAAAGCACTGTTACATGGTTGTATATTAATAACAAAACAATAACTACTAAATTGTGGAGATCTTTTTATAAACAATTATCAACATTTATGGCATCGTTTTTAGGAAACTATTTGCATACTTATACAAAACAATGAGATTAATGAGAATATAGTTATGATACTTTGTATATACGCTGCTGAGAAAGTAGCATTTGTGTTTAGAAAGTTGCATAGGTAGAGAATCAACTTTCGGATTAAGAAATTTTCATGTAAAATTGAACATATACAATCACTAAAGTTTTCAAAATCTAGAAAAAAACAAATGAGCAATCTACAAAAAGCTAAGAATAATTTTTTTGTAGTTTTCTTGATGTATCAAATCTAATTTTTTTTCTATAATAGAAATCGTGACAAACCCTCAAAATCATCACAATCAGAAGGCGAAAATACGGAACAAGCAAGAAGTAATTACTTTGAACAATGTTTCAAATGCACAACAACGTAAATATCAGCTTCATAACTCATCACAAAGAATTATAGCTTATTTTTATAGAATAGAAAAAATCAATAATGGCAACAGGAATCAATTATCAGTAATTGAGACAACTAATAAACCACGACTTAGCGCCGCCATATTAAAAAAACTCAGGTAACTTTGTTTTTGAAAAATGATTCAGTGTTAGGATAATTCATCGCAGAAACGTTGGTCATGTGTAGAGCACATTGGATCAAAAATTCTGAATTAAGACTCACGTCCGGTTGATCAAACTTTTTTCGTATCTGAATCTTCGCTAATTGAAACGTACTTTGATATTGTCAATGAAGTTTTCTAATCGGTATTATATAGCTGCCTCGAATCTAGTCGAATCCGAAACTAGCCTGACAAGCACTAGTCGCCTGACGCATCAGTCTCAAAGCATCCTAAACGAGCATTGAAAGTGTTTGAGTCAGATTAAATATGGATGTGAGTATCTTGATTAGAATACACGATAGATCTTCATTCACACCGACTCTCATACATATCTGCGAAGAATTGTCCGATCACAAATAATTCATTTCATTTCATATTAGTTTTTGTTTTTAAACATATCTGTAAATCAAATTTTTCATTTTTCAAGACCTCCACGTAAATTATTAAGTCCAATTAAACGTGACCTTGTTCGTAATATTTGGGTTGGTCTTTTAAGTACATGTTTTTTATCAATCTTAATAATTGTAATACCAATAAAATATTATAAATTATATGAAATTGATAGAATTAATGATAAAACATACAATTATTCACTTACTAATACAATCCATTTAGTAAGACAATGTGAAGAAACATTAGATTATTTGAACGAAAATAAAAAATTCTTTCCTTTTGCATTTTTTTTAATATTTATTTTTTCATGGTTTATTAAACGAGAAAAAAAATCGTTAATTAAACGAGAAAAAAAATGGTTAAATAAATGTGGTGATCGACCTGGTAAAACATAGACTTGACTTTTTATTTCTCAAGTCGCTGAAATTTTTCTTTAGGCTTATTATCACCAATTGAGCCATTTCGTATAGAAAATCGTTTTACAACAGCAACTGTTTTTGGAATTATTGCTTATGGTGTATTAAAAATTTTTGAAGGACTACTTTTTGGTTTAAATCAAACACTTAATCATGGTGTACTTTTTGAAGTACTTATAAGAATAGGCATTATTGTTGCTCTCGGGTATATATTTGTTTAGAAGAGAGTGAAAATTCTTATTTACTTTTTTCTTGAATTGTTTAGACTTCGTTATTATCCAGTTCTTGCTTCTCTACAATTACGAAATGTTTTTGTTCGATTTTTTGCTTGTCTATATATACTCTGTGAGATTTTATATACAATTGTACGAGAAGGTTCATGTATGGGTTTTCTACAATTAACAAAAAAACATGCAGTTGTCGAAGAAGCAAAACTTCGCGTGGTATGTAGATTAATATTTTCTTACAAACAAGAAAAATTATTTATTTTGTATATAATTATCAAAGAAAAACAAAAATTGTTTTTCATGAAAACATTGTAAAAATCTCTAAGAAGTTTTCAATGTATTGAAATGAAAGATCTATGAAATAGAGTTCCTGTCGAAAAATAAATTTATGCATTCATAGAAGTAAATAAATAAATTTTTGAAACTATATAGGTGATTCCTTTTTTTTTAATTCTGATTCAGGAAAAATTCAAACTCATGAATAAATCATTTTGTTAGAACTGCTTGTAGTGTAGAGACAACCTGTTCAACTGATCCTTTTCATTATTTAATAATTTTTTTGTCTATAGATACTACATAGTGTTCTAATGAAAACTCGCTCCTATTGATACTGGACTAAGCTATCAAATGTTTAATATATCTATTTTCAAGAGACTCCAGATTTCAACTAGAATAGCTTTTATAAACAAATTCAGAAGTATTGAACAAATTATCTTCGAGATATGAACTTTTCAAAAAATGCATTTTGTTTAAATTATCCATGTAAAACGATCTATATCTTAAAAGTTTCATCTCTCGAAGAGACTGTTCAAAATCTCTGGATTTTTTTTGTATGGAATTCAGTGAAATTGCGTTCTCTATATGTGCAAAGTTTCAGATTAAAATTCAAAAATACGAGTTTTTCGAACAATATAGGATCCAGAAAATGAACATTAAAAAATCAATCACTTAGTCAAATATAAATAGGAATCGAAATCCATATAGAATTTTTATTAGGCCACTATCTAATATCTAGAAGCAAAAAATTATTAAAATTGGATGGAGATAGCTGAAGAGATTCTCTCGTAAGCGATATCGATCGACAAGAAATCAACTTTATTCCACTTCATTGTTCTATAGTTGCATATCTTTTACAATAGTTTAAAGTTATTAGTTAACGAAAAAAAGAACACTATTTTAGGAACTTGGTACATGGTTTATTATCTATGGTTTAATAAAAAATATTCCACATTTCTTTTTTCTATCATATATTGGTGCTGAATTATGTGTGCGTTTCGTATATGATTCAATATATGTACCAATAAAAAACAAGAAAAATATTTTGTTAACACCTGATTTGGAATTTGATGAATTGAAATTTGCACAATATTATGTTACAAAATTACTTCGACGTAATTGTCCTGCATATCGAACAAATACTAAAAAAACTACAAATATTAATAATCAAACTGCTCATGAATATCAATCAAAACAACAAAATATAAATAATCAATCATGTATTAAAAAATGTTTTAATTATTTCTATCATTGGGATGATGATTTTCATTTTACAACAATAGCCACTTGTACTTATACAGTAGCTTTCGTTTTTCTTTATTATATAACATGTACATTTATTTTTTTATATCTTTCACGAGCAAGCGGACTTATTTCATTGATAAGATCTTATATTGAACATTCAGCAAATGTTGGTAAGTAGTTTAAATGTTTATTGAAAAACATGTTTCTTTTTTTTCAATAATTAGTTTTGTTTTAATCCTATAGAATTAAATGATTCATTTACTTTAAAATATGAAATAATATCAAGTGCTATTTTAACGGCAATTATATACGGATTTCAATTACTCATTGGAATGCAATATTATAAAAAACATAAACAAGATTTATATAAAGGTATGTCTATGGATATTCCATTACCAAGAAATATTTCATGGGATTCTATGGTATCGCATTCTGTACATTATGCTGGTTTTCTTGTTGGATATATGGCATGGGGTTTTGTTATTTGTTTTCATTTCATATTTTTAATCCTCATTGGAATACGAATTATTTCATTACAAAGTCATCCAGTTGAATTAGGACTTGGTATTATTGTACCTATATTAGTTATTTATTTATTAAAAATGCTTATGATGACATCAATAGGAAAAATTATATTTACAAAACACTCTAAAGACATAGATGATATGAAAAATCCCAAAACCTATGCAATATTTGTTTACTTCAGTTTTTTTGCTGGTAAACTATAAAGATAAAAATCTAATGAAATATTTATATATTTTTGCTTTTTTTCTGAAGATTGTTTTCTTGGCATAGCATCATGTATTATTCGATTGCTTAAAGCAACATTTCTTAATGTAGCATTTATGGCTCGAATTGATTATAGCTTTCTTGGACGACCATTGGAGAAATTCGGTAATATATGTTCAATTATACTATATTGTAGAGAGAAATATTTTCCATTTAATTTGAAGCTATATATCGATACAATTAGACTAATGGTAAATACTATGAACATTCATGTTCAAGGATGGAACCGGTACTAGTTACTGATCGGTCCGATTCTCTTAGATTGGTACTAGTCTTGAAAAATTCAGGCTGGTTTCATTATTGCTCATGATTATCTTGATTTTTTACTTAGAAAAAAAAAATGTTTTACAATTAGATGTCTAGAAAAAAAAATGGAACTTCTTTGTATCTCACAAAACAAGTACCATCAGACTAAGCCATATAGACTAGTATGATAGTGCTAATCGAAGAAACGATACTGACAAATAAAAAAACCTTGTACCAGCAGTAACTGCAGCAGATGAATGTGGAGGATTTACAACAGTTGCTTTCACTTACATGTCAAGCTTATTTTAACATTCTTTTCATCATTCGTATATGAAAGACATTATTTTATAATTAACTTAAAATCTAAACATTGTGACAGATATCAGATTCCAATTTTTGTTCTCATCCTGTCACATTATCTTCTATATGAGTATGTCAATATATATAGAAAAAAATGTCAACTTGTTTCAACTTGCATTGATTAAGATAGTGATTGTTCCCTGATAAGTTAACTCTTATAGTTCCAACGGTAAAAGCATTCGATTTCCTCAAAAAACAAATCATAAGCATGAACTAACTCTTCTTATTTTAAACATGGTTTACTAAAATATACAAAATCCATTAAGTTCAAGCTCAAAAGTGATCTGTCGCTTGAGAATGTTCCCTTGTAAGTTAATCACAAATGTCCATATTTTTTTTGTAAATATTCCAAAATTTACTTTGCTTACTTTGATATTTAAATGTAAAATATCTTTTATAGGTAAAAAACGTCTTAATAACAGATATACATAGCTTTTACATGTAGCAATATGATAATTGTTAGATAAGTTCTATTTAATATATCTGCATAGAAGAACTTCATAATAATTATAACAAAAGAAAAACAAAACAATTTTCAAAATTTTCTGTAATAGAAAGTTTTAAATAAAATTCAATGAAATCATAGAGAATTAATACATGTAATATAATAGGATCAATCATTAAAAAACAAACTGATCTTCCATTGAGATTTTTTCTTTTCTTTTTTTTTTTTTGGAAAAATAAATAAGTTTTGTTTGAAATAGATATATTAGATAATATTTGATCCAATTAATCTTTCTACTTTCTTATGTCATATTTTTAGATGTTGGCTTTGATGCTTATGTCTCATATTTATATGTTGAAAAACAGTATTCAAATGCACTCGTGCTCGGTTAGTTTATCTCAAAAAAATAAAATAAATAGAACAAAATTATTTTTTATTTTAATTTATTTAGTTTTTTGTGATATACTTTGGAATGAAATTAAGAAAAAACGTTCTAACAACGTCAATCATTCTCACGATGAAAATGGATCTAGAAAAAAAAGAGAAAATCAATACGATACATCAATTCAAAATATTAATCATAATACAACGAATGATCAATTATGTTCTTCAATAGAGAATATAAATTCAAGAACAAAATTACAAAATATATCTACAGTAAAAAAAAACAAAAATAACTAATTGTAATTGTTCTTTGTTTCTTAGACATCTAATGAAACTAGTAAAACAATTGATAGTAGAAAACGAAAATCACAAAAATTTCCTACATTAAATGATGAAATCCATATAGATAAGGATGATAGTTCTTTAAAACCATTAATAATATCATCTACTTTTCAAAAACAAGCACAATTATCAAAATCATCTACTAATAGAACTAAAATATTAAATAATGAATCTCGTCGATCTAAACAAGATCAATCTGAGAATTTGACATTGAAACCATTTTCTACTACTGAAAAAAGTCTTCTACAACAAAAATCTAACAAAAAGAAAATTTCGAAACAAACAATGGTAGATATCTCAGATTCAAGCATTGTAGAAGAAAATGATGATAATGAAGATACAGGTAAAATTTTTTAATACTATTAAAATAATTCTTTCATTTAAACAATCTATACTAGATAATCAGATAGTAGAAGAAGATTTACCAATCAATGATACTCTTGTTAATATTAACCGATCATTTAAACATCAGCAAGATACAACTTCAATTCCATTTAATACTAATGATCGATTAGCACCGAAAATATCTAACACTACTCAAAATACAAATTCTAGAAAATCTACAGAAAAATATCATCAAGACACAGTTCTAACAGAAGCAAAAGATGCTACTATTTGTGCAACCACTATCAATCCATTATCATCAAATTCTCAACGATCATGTACAAATTCTTTAGCATATTTACGAACGAACTCAAATAATGCAGCTCAACAGCGTTCATTAGAACATGTGCCAAAACGACCCAAGAGTTCCTTTTCAAAAAACCATGAGAGTAATAGAAATAATGACGATAATTATGATATTGAAACAACAAATAATAGAATTCAAACAGAGATTTCAAGTTGTTCTCATTCACCTAAAGAATCAATTCCATTAATATGCAATCATTCAAATAGGCAATTATCAGAACGAATACAAATAAAACAAAGTAATACAATTGAAGAAGACAAGAAAAGAAAAAGTCAAATTGCACGTATTCGATGGTTTCGTGCTTATACAATTATTCATAATTATCATTTATTTGATTTGAGACAATTATTAAAAAATTTTTCATATTCACAACAAAATCAACCAATCGATGAACAAATATCCAGATCAACAACTACTGATGAAAATATAGAATCTACAACTGTTCCACAATCTAGACAATTAGTAACACAAAGATCAAAGTAAACTGTCATATTTCATTGAAAAATTCTTAACAAAAGACAATTTATTTATTAGATTTGAAAAAAAAAAGTCTTCCTTTAGATTAGTTTGATCGTAACATAATTTCACAATTGAATAACGACTATGCAGTGGATAAAAAAAAGTTTAGCACGTTCTTAGTGTTTAGTCTATTTGTTTTCATTATCTAATGATAGTTGAAAGCGTTTATTTTTTATAAATTATTCAGTATTGAATTGAACGGGCTACATATTGATATAAACTACTCATCCCAATCAAAGACCCTCGAGTCAGACTTGCGTCACGCACTATTTTTGAAATTTTACTCGGTGAACACATTTCGTCTTGATTAATTCGTATCTTCAGTGTTCTCCCTGCACGTCCTAAACTATGGGATAGCATGGGATGCGTTCCACACAACCTTACACAATATCGCGTCAGCGAACGCTAGAGCATGAGGCAACGCGAGCCAGACTCGTGGATTTCTGATCCCAATATTAGTTAATAAAATTTGCTTTCAAGTTACCGAAATTCCATGAGAAAAGGTATTAAAAATCGAACATAGTTATGTAAATAATAATTAAATGATTTCGTTCATTTTTTAATTTTCTTTCTTATGAGTTACCTAGAAGTTGAATATGACACAAAATTTTATTAATCATTATTTTTATATCAGAATGAATAGTTTATACTAAAATGTACTTCGTTAGAGCCTAGATTGAACGATGTGCAATTATTGTGAAATAATATTAAAAAAAAACATTGGCTAAGTATTAAAAACATGCTTATTTTGTTTCCATGCGTAAAAATGATTTCATAAAATTACAACTAAAATATCTATGCTTCTATAATTATTCTGATCTCAGTTTTTATAGTTCACTCTGAAAATTATCGAAATCATTATTTGAATCTCTTGCATAAGTTGTCCTTGAGGAGAAATCTAAAACAAAATAAAAACTATGTTAGAATTTTTTCCTTCATCTGACATCGATTTGTTTTTCAGAGGAAACACATGTGAATCACAATCTCCTATATTTAATCGTTTCTTATCATTATCTACCATCGAGGAATGTCCAACAAGTCCAGCTGAACAATATATTTCACGTGTGGTCTCACAATTAATTCTTGCTGATAGTCAAAGTTTAGCTTCATCGAAAAGGACAAATGTATCACCACAAGAAAATACTCATTCACCATCACTTGGATTTTCACCTACATCAGCTGAATCGACATATCAGTATTCATCAGGAATTTCTAAAAACACAAATTTATCAAAACTTCGTAAACAAATGTCTCATGATCAACATATGCAAGTATGGTATGAAGATGAAATAAAAAAGTTTCAAAAAAATCGACCACATTCTTATTTATATGGTTTACCACCTAACTATCATGAAAAAAGAGAATTTCACCAAAATGCATTATTAAAACAAAAACCTTTCTTCAAAAATGAAGAATAATAATACTGAAAAAAATGTCAATAAAACCACTTGTGCTATGTCCTAGCACAAACAATTAAACGACATGAAAGTACTTTTTTCCATTCGATCTGACTAATCAATCATATAAAAGAATTATTTAATTGAATTTATTAATTAAAATAATAATATTAATCTAGAAGAATCTTGAATATTACAAGAAATTTTTAAAGTTTATTTTGATATGTAAAACTAATTTTTTTTATTGTATGCGTTTTAATACTCATGACTGTTTTTTGAATATATTTTTTTTTTATAAAAAAAACCCTAATGAAAAAAAATTAAGAATTTAGTTAGAATCAGCTTATGACTTTTTAATGAATCGTTTTAAGAAGCAAGCACATATTATATGTGCTTTTATTTAACGAAAATTGCTTATGCACTTTTGATTTATAAGCAAATATCTGCTAGTTATTTCAATATTATCTAGGGATAATCAATTTATACTTTTTGTATATTTACAATTTGAATTCATTTTTAATGAATCTCAGTCGATGGTAAATTAGTATTAAATAATAAGA
The DNA here is from genome assembly GCA_905250075.1 of Rotaria sp. Silwood1. Lineage (NCBI taxonomy): Eukaryota > Metazoa > Rotifera > Eurotatoria > Philodinida > Philodinidae > Rotaria > Rotaria sp. Silwood1. The sequence goes on from CAJNOP010000183.1 coordinate 84,618, forward strand.
GTATACAAGAATAGACCATCAATAATTATTTAACGAGAACATGCTGAACATGTTGTCATTGGTTTACATTTCTATAATGAGGGAATTTACAAGCGGAGTTCGAACGTTTTATTGTTTTTTGTCTCAATTCAGTAATTCCCCTTCCTATAAAACAGAGCGTACAACTTTCTCTAAGATTCGGTTCATCTTAATAAAAATGTTGCGATCGACCACTTGAGTTATCGGTGGATATTGAACATATTCAGATCAAATTAACCATCTCATCAGCAAGCTAACAAAGGTTAAAATATGAGCTCATTATGACATCATAGGATTAAAGTATACAAATTTTCAGATATATACAGTATACATTATGTTGTCTTGTAGAATTTTCTCTTTCAATGCTTTATTTCTATTTGAAACATAATTTATCTTACGTAACTCGACGAGCTCTATCCAACTATGATGAAAAAACGAAAAATGAATTGTACTGAAATTATGAGTTTGTTGAAATGTTGTACACACTTTGAAAGTCAAAAATCTCAATCCATGCTCATCATAAGCAGTTCATATTTCAAGTTTTATTAGTTTACCAATCAGACCTTAGATTTGACGCGGCTAAATTCAATATTCTTGAGTTACAATATACATCATTCCATTGTATGATTTTATATCCAAGTATTTCTTTCTATTGATTACATTCATACGAATTAAAATGTTTTATTTTAAAGAATAAATATAAATCATAGGTAATATGTTAATATCAAGAAGAAACTTTTCTGATATTTTTTTCATATATTTTGGCATCATTTTATGAAGATGATAGAAATTAAATTTATTTATTGATGAGTGAAAACTTTATTTCCTTTTTTTCTTGCAGCAGAGATGCAATTAGTCTGGATTTCTGATGACCGGTATCGATTGTATTTCTGCGTATTTATAGCTATTTAGTTTACCCTTTACAATTTACTCATGAAAAAGATCAGCATCTGTTGCAAATATAAAGTTTTTAACAATATAACATTTTCAGATGGATAAAATGATCGTATGCAATTAATTTTCAAACAACATTATAATGCACAATGATAAAAATCAATTATAGACTTGTCTTCATCGATAACAAAAAAAACATCAGATAGATAGACATTTGCTTTTCGTGCTAAAAATCATATGCGACTTCTTTTTCACCATCAGAAATATTATCAAAATCTATTACACAACTAATCATCAACTGGGTGAATCATAATAATGGCAACATCTAATATATTGCAAATATCTCAACATAGATAAATTGTATAGTCTTGGCTTTTTTTTAAAGATGTGCCATGAACTTTACTACAAGAATAGTAATGAGAAATCCCATTGAATTAGTTTGATAATTTTTTATAAGGCTAAAAACGAAGCACTGTGTGCTAGTACAATCCCATGTAAAAATTGATAAAAATTTAACGATGTTAACGAAAAAAGATGTTACAATTTTGACCGTGAAAACGCGTTAAAAATTTGCTTTTAACGAAACTTCACGAGTTATTTTACGTTAAACTGTTTCTAACGAGAAAACATGCGTGAAGTTTCGTTAAAAGCAAATTTTTAATGCGTTTTCACGGTCAAAAATGTAACATCTTTTTTCGTTAACATCGTTAAATTTTGTATTGATTTTTACATGGGATATCCCATTATTTGGAGAGAAATAAGAATGAAAATAATATTGACTATGATTCATATATATCGACACCAACAAATAGTAAAATCTTTAATTATGTTTTTTAAACATGAGTAGGGTCTTTGAATGCTACTAATGAATTTTTTCAATGACAAAAAGTAGAAATCTCGGTGATATCGTTATTGCCTAATATAAAAACCGATAAAGACGCTTTAGAAACATTGAGTGATGTATCTTTTGGTTTTTAAAGCTTTCTCTTTCTCGTTCTTATGATCGACAATAAAGATATAACGAAGGCTCTTACTTTTTGTTATCTAAAAAACTCACCAGCATAAATTAAAGAATCTTTTGATGTAAAAGCAGTAGGTATTCTATGACACATATAAAAAAAAAAGTAATTTAAAGTTTCATGATTTGTTGATGCCGATATATATGTAAAATAATCAATTTTATTTTGACTTTTGCCTTATAAAAAATTCATAAAACTAATTCAATAGGATTTCTCATTACCATTGAAAAAAAAATCAAGATCATATGATTTATTCGTACTGAAATATTTGTCAAAAATACTAAATCTTGCAATCATTAGAACTTATAGGGTATATTATCTTGGTATTTATAATCGAGATAGAACTATTACAATGATTATCGATTTGCTAACGTTGAATTTTCTTAATTTCACATTATAGAAGATTTTATTCATCATAGTTTCAATTCTATGATTTAATCTAATTATTTGACCATTTTCTTCTTTATTATTCTTGTTTTATCCATTGTTTACATTGAATATATTACACCACTATTTTTTAAATCATCTATCCATTAGTCGATCGTCAATAATAAAGTGTTTTTGCTAATAGCTAAACTATTGTGAGTGGCCATTCTAAATTACAGTAGTTCTTTCTTTTTTTGTGTCTATCACTTTGTTTTGACAATTTTGTTAAATAATATTAGATCTCAATTCTAATATATATCGTTATAAGTTCATGAATGTGTCTATATTAGAAAAATATAATTATTATATCGTTGAATTGTTATACTTACTGATTGAGTACTATTGATGGATTAGTGATTGTTCACAGACAAAGTTAATCTGCTTTATGTTTATTCACGTTTCTTTCTTTTTCTCATCGAGTGCCATACAAATTCTTCTATTAAACAAACACTGTTGATCTATATAGCTCAAGCGGTCAGAAGAACATGAAGTGGCATGCGCATATATCTTTATACATATATACATTTGTACATGTAATAGCAATGATTTTGGGCAGATGTACCTGCATATGTATAGGAAGAGAGAAAGAGAAGGAAAAAAAGAAAAAAGATGATGAATTTGTAACTACTAGCGGTATGTGTCGATTGTCAAAATGCTCATATATTGTGTGTTATTCTCTTTCTCTTGAAAGTATAAGAAGCACAAATGCTCAAGTTTTTCTATTATTTTTTTTCTTTCTGTCTATCGTTCTTGCGTTCTCTGTTCATATGAATATTAATGATGTGCCTTTAGCTTTTTTCGTTTCTTTTTTTTCTTTTCTTTTCTGCTCTCTTTCTTTCTTTTTTTTTTCTTTCTTTTTTGGTCATCCTGTCGACACAATTCTGTTACGATTACGGAGAAGCAAACTCAACCACCGATAATTGTAAAACACTATCTAGGTTCATGTTTTTTTTTTTATTTTATATACAAATACAAATAGGTTGATTTGAACGTCAAAATATTCATTAATTGTTTTAATTCTTCTCTATTTACTTGTCATAAATCAACTGCGGTATTACAAAAAAAAGAAGAAAAAACAAAAAACAAAAATCAACAATAATTATCGAACGCATGTTGTTTAAAGTTGTTTTTCTGACATGTTTATTGTTAATTAAATTTTTCATACAACCAACAACATGCGCTCTATCAAACAATATACAAAATCTTGAATTTGATGATATTACAACACTATGGGATAAATTTCCATCCATTATTGATAAAATTAAAGAGACTGGTACGTTGTTTTTTTTTATAATAAAAAAAAAATGAAGGCTTTAAATATGAAGGACATACTAAAACTAATATTTGATATCTTTCAAAGACTATGAAATTTACTTTACATTCAACTAAACCTCATTATGTATTAATGATTGAGTATGTATGTATATAAAGGTATACATTACAAGAGATCATATTCCTAGTCATGTAGAAGAGATTGCGATGTCTATTGTATGCTGAATAGCATAAAAATTAACATATCTGTGAATGAGACTATTGTTTTTTTTTCGATATCATGTTAACACTCAATAATACAGATTAACTTAGATTTTGATATTTTAGTTGATTTCTAGGTTCTAAAAGAACGATTTTCCGTAAAAAAAATATTATTTGTTTCTCTTAAATATTTCAACATTTCTGACAAGTCTTATTGTTTGCGACTATTTTGCAGCAGTGTTCAGACTTCCAAAAAAGGAAATTTCGAAAGTTTCGGAGATTTCAAGCATTTGTGTTCGGAATTGTACGATACTTCATAAAATGATGTAATTTCCGAAATTTCTGAAATTTCCGTAATGACGTACTTACAGAAATTTCTGAAATTACAGAAATTTCTAATATCTCTAAAAACTTTTGATTTGCACTGCTATATGATAATCAAGTTGATGGACATTTCAGAAATAAGGATAATTTCCTTTTTTGGAAATCTGAACATACCTACTATTTTAATACATATCAATTAACATAGTTGTTTATCGTAATTTAATTTATTTATGTTACGAATTGTTTCATTTTTTCTTCTTTCAAGAAGATTTTTAACTTATCAAAAAGAATACTTTTTAAAATAAAATATACAGCTGTCAAATGATTTAAGTAGTTGATTCACTTTTCGTTGTTTTAATGTTTTCTTTATTTATTTTATTATATTTTCAAGCTCTTATTTTTGATAGTATGCATTTAAAGTTTTTTGTAATGGCTGACGGTTTTTTTTACAGATATTTGATATCTGTTAGATTCTTTTGTTGTGTAGCGATCTAATCTCTTCTTGATAAATTTTATTACTATACACTTGAATACCAGTTATTGATTTATTGTTATTTTGGCACATGGATTAACAGTAGTCTACGATTTCTACATGAAAGTCACCGAATACTTGAAAAAGTAATCATTTGTATTGAATGATAAAATAACAGTAAATAAGATGTGTTCAACATTTATTTATTTATTTATTATTCTTTTAGTATTTTCATTTCATATAATTCTAATTAAGACATCATTTTAGAAACATTTTTAGAGTTATCTTCTGCCGACTGAATTTAAATATGCAATATTTAATTTCAGGAGTTCTTGATTTTCTAGTCAATATTCACGCGAACGATTTCTAGGGAATTTCAACACAAATTTCGTTAGAAATTCTATAAGAACCTAAGATGAGAACTACAACAGCTGTAACTGGTCACATATGATGTCTTTATTACAATATTCACATGTGCTACTCATTAGTGAGAAAATAGTGACTTTCTCTTTCATCCTTCTTTTCGTAAATATAAAAACTCATTTTATTTTTCTTTAAATAAGACTTATTTCTGCAGTTGTCCTTGAGATAGACCTAAATAAAAAATGAAATACATTTTTTTTTATATATAAACTATCGTTGTAATTGTTGTTGCTATTCATCTGAAAAGAGGATAATTGATTTCTACTATAATATTTACCATTGCCATTATTCTTGAAATTGATGTAAATAAAAAACTACATTTCATTTTTCTAAATACTATTTACCATTACAGTTATTGTTGCTTTCAAACAAAATAAAAAACATATATAATTGATTTTCTTTGAGATAATATATACTTTTACAGTTGTTTTTGAGATTAATCTAAATGAAAAAGAAGATCAATTTTTTTTAAATACTACTCACCTTGAAGCCGATATTAAAATCAATCTAAATTACAAAAAAAAATAGAACCGATTTTCTTACGTTGATGTTAGTTGTTGCAAAGATTAATCTAAATAAAAAGAATAAAATTTATCTCTTAAAATAACATCTACCAATGAAGATGTTGAGATAATTGTTATCAATAAAAAAAAAAACTAGAATTATATTTTTTGGATTAGTTTTTTGCCGTTGAAGTTGTAGTTAAGATTGATCTAAAGAGTTCTTATGTACTAGAGACTTACTAAAGATTTCGCAATTTTCCGAGGTCTTACGGATGATTCTGCAAGAATGAGTCGATTAGGGTTCAAATAAAAGAATCATCCCATGATAATCTTTTTTCTTAATCTATCACGTATATCTAATCTTTCCTTTCCTTGCTCAATAACAAATAGTGATAATATATAACAGCTAAATGATACTAAAATCGCTATGAATATTTATAAAATAGTGCTTGAGATTAAATAGTTATTCATCGAGGTATTTTCAATTTTGGTGATTCTCGCTCGAAATAAATCTATGAGAATAAATAGCTAGTTGAATGTCAATTAAAAGTGTATCACTAAAAAATATACATGCACATCTCTGTTAACTATTCAGACCGAAGACAAAAGTGTTGTTAACGATCGTAGATAATATAAAGCAGCGATAATTGTCATCTTTGCATCGGTATTTTTCTTTAAGCTTGCAAAATGGTACAAAAGTATAAGAAATAATAACTGCATGCTAGCGAAACAACAGGCTAAAGAACTACGATGAAAACTATCGTAGTAAGATACCGTTTCCGACAGTCGGATTGATCGTCCTAAGCATATTTGATCAATTTTCTCTAAAGAAAAATGGTATCTCTTCTGAGAATGAACTATTACGATTATAACATCGATAGTTATTCATCATTATTAATCTTTGAGGACTAAAAACGTTGATATTATATATTAAAAGATGTTATGAGTTTTTTGCTAATGTTTTTTCTTTAGTTAATAGATTTCGTTGTCCAAAAGGATGGAAACGTTTAGGTGGCTCATGTTATTATCTTCCTAATTTTACATCGACATATATTACTGCAAATCATACATGTAATCATCTTCATTCTAATCTTTCAAATCTTATACAAATACGAAATGCTGTTGAATTATTCTATGCTGCTCATGTTTTAGCAAGAAATGATTTATCATCGTTGATGGTTTCTATCGATCCAAATTTATTCAAAGGTAAGTAATATATTTTTTTTTCTTGAAGTAAAACTAAAGAAAAACATGAAAAATTTCTTTTTAAGGTAAAAAAATTGCTGAAGTGTTGATGAATGATCAAGGTCGATGGAATCGAATGAAATCAAAATTTCATGAAGTACGTGTTAAATATCGAAATTTAAGACAAAAAATTGTTGATCGATTAAGTTCAACTGGTTTACGTATATTAACACGTTCGAAAAAAATTAAACAAACACAATCTCAACAACCATTGATTCATGATGAAAATCAAGTCAATAATAAACAATCAAATATAACCAATATAAGTTTTTCAAATGAAACAACAATAAATATAGGCTTAATTATTAATAATAGTAATAATAATGATGATGATGATGATGAATATGAATATGATGATCTTGATTCATCAGATGAAAGTGATGAATTTGAACAGATTGATGATATTCATGGTATTTGCGATCAAGTTGCTTGGAATGCTTTAGATGATAGTTCAACTGTTTACATTCTAACAACATATATTGTATCAGATAAAATTGTCTGTTCATTAAGTGATGTTGAATCTAACACTGAATATCATCATATTTGTGAATATGGTTTGTAATTTCAATAATAAAAAAAATCAAATAGATTATTTTCTTTGTGATATATAGTGCTTGATTTTTGTTTTGCAAATATTATTTGTGGTAAACATGGACATTGTGTCAATACATTAGCAGGTTTCAAATGTTCCTGTTCATTTTTGTATGGTGGTCTTCTTTGTGAGAAAAGTATGTAATCGATAAACTGACTTTTCTATATAATGTGAATCATAATATTTATGAGAATAATTGTTTCGCCATTGCAAAAAAAAAGTCCTTATTAATCACTAATATTTTGATTGAAAAAAAAAAATTTTTGTTTATTATTTTTAGTCTCAGAACATGGTCGACAAATTGTAATCAGTCTTATCTTTATTCTAATTCTGATTGCTTTATCATTCAAACCAATTCGAGGTTCATTATGGTTTATTGTTAAAAAATGCATTAAGTAAGTTTTCTTATTAAATTAAAAAAAGATTTTCAGATCGTCACATTCTTTTAGAAATCAAATATAAATTTTTCAAAATGCTTTAGAAAAGTTTTGAATTTTGGTTTGCACAATGACTGATAGAAATATGAATGATATCATTTTTTTGAAATTATGCTCTTCTACTTTCTAGTTAGATAATCAAAAAATTTCTTATGTTTTTATTTTATTTATGATAGTGCATTATCAGATAAATCCTATGTGGTGTTTTTGAAGGAATGCAATCTCATGTCTAAGTAAAGAAACAAAATTGTGAAAGTCTCATATACGAAATCTATTTCACCGAAGTTTTCTTAAATATTCAGACAAATCAACACATTTGAAAAAAAAACCAATATTCCCTTTTTGAGCATGATAGTTTATTTAATCATATTAATTAATTTCAGTAGAATCAAAATATTGATTTTTCTAATAGATGTTGTAAAAAATATCGTCAAGGACGTGAACAAAGAAAAACAGATATCAGTGATGATAGACAACGCCTCGTACTCAGCGATAGGTAATTATCATTGGAATTTATAATTAAAACAAATAAAAATTATGTCTAAAGATCAGATAATGATATAAAACTTACTGATGCAGCACATTTACAACAAGTCAATGAAACATATAATCTACAAGAACGTCGACCGACGATTGCTCAAGAAATTATAGAATTTCTGTAAGTTAGTTATAATTGATTAAAACTCAATATTTTTCTTTGTTTGAATATACTAGACAAGAAATCTATCGATGCATAACGTATGCAATATTAAATTTATCTTGATAGATAAAAAGTCTAATCACAATAGATAATTAAATGCACCTTACTAACTTAATTTACAACTATAGAACTATTAATAATTCTCTTCTTAGATACTTTTTTGCATTTAATATTTAATATTGAAACATTTTATTATGGCTTGTTTTAGTTTACCAAGAACTTCAAATCCATTATTAAATCCAATTAAACGTAATCTTGTTCGTAGTATCTGGGTTGGTGTTTTAAGTATATCATTTTTATCAATCTTATTTCTAATAACAACAATAATGTATTTGAAATCATTTGTATTTTATATAACTGATGAAAAAGAAGGAGAATTCTCAATTAATGATACAATTCATTTAGTTAAACAATGTGAAAGTATATCAGATTATCGACGAGGAAATTTAATATTTTCTCCTTTTGCATTGACTTTAATATTTATTTTTTCTTGGTCAATAAAACGAGATAGATTATGTAAAGATATGTGTGATGGTCGACCTGGTAAAATGTAGATTTGACTTTTTTTTCCGTTAGTAAGATTTTTTTTTTAGGTTTATTATCACCTATTGAACCATTTCGTACAGGAAATCGTTTTACAACAGCAACTGTTTTTGGAATTATTGCATATGAAGTATTAAAAATTTTTGAAGAATTACTTTTTAGCGCTGGTGAACCATCACATCAAGGTGTACTTGTTGAATTATTGCAACGAATAGCTGTAGTCATTCTTGTCGGGTATAAGATTTAAGAAAAAAATAATGATGTTCTTTTGACTTTCTATTTATTTAGACTTCGATATTATCCGGTGCTTGCTTCTTTACAATTACGAAATATTGTTGCTCGTTTTTTCTCTTGTTTATATATACTCTGTGATATTATATATACAATTGTACGAGAAGGTTCATGTATGGGTTTTCTACCATTATCAGGACAATATACGGTTGTGGAAGAAGCAAAACTTCGAAGAGTAAGTACATAAAGTTGTATATATTCGCAAATAATGAATATTTCTCAGAGATTTATATTTGAGTAAAAATCAGAATTGGTTCGAGTATCGTTTTATGTTATTAGCTAAATTATCGTAAAACAATGGGATCTATGTTCGAGAAAAAAATTTTTAAAGCAGGTCTTCAGAGGTCTTTGATGGAATTGTGAAAAATCATCGAACCTACCTACGATTCTGATCTTACTTTATCCGATTGGGTTGCGATGATTTTCTGGAGATACATGAGACAAAATCTCAAAAGTATTTCTTAAAAAGCTTAAAAATACATCTGAGATTTTATCCTATGTACTTCGAGAGAAATTTTCAGCGTAAACAAAGGAGATAAGACGAACTTAGATTAAATCACTTTCGATAATCTAACTATGGGAATTCTTAAGTACATAGATAGTTATGATGAATTATATCAAAAATTGATATTTTAGTATTCAATCCATCTATGGTCGTTCTTTACTCAAAAGATGAGCTCGTTTATTAGAAGATTACTATTACCGAATTTCTCTTAGACTTCTACACCAATATGATTATCTTTGGCATGTTATTTCCCATTAGTACAAAATCGTTTTCTGAGACTTCTGGACGATAATATTTAACTATCGACGAGGTTTCTCCAGAAGTTAGAATTTATTTTATTGAACAATTACTGATTTATAGTTTTCAAGAAGCAGTAGATAATTATTCTTCAGAGCAATTGCCACATTCGTAGAAAGGCTTAATGAATCCTTTTCAGAATTATGCATTTCAAAAGAACAATAGGTACCATTTAGTAACATTTATTATCGTTTTCTTTATTACGTAAACAATCGAAGTACAGCTGTCGCTCTAACGTACATTCTTAGTAGAGTATGTACACACAAGTTGTTCGAGCTCTAGCACGTATGTTAGCTGATATGCAATGGATTTGAAGACTTTGCTTCATTACTTTTATGTCAAATATGAAAATTGTATTCAATTACAGAATTTTTAATAAATGAGAATGCAATGATCTTTTATCAAGACTACTTAGAAAAGTATCTTAAATAATAAATATATTAACTTTTGAATAGTTAATATCAAGTTAATATTACTGATATTTAGCATATTTTTTATTAAGATAAAATGAAGAAATTGTTTAAATTAATTTTTAGGAACTTGGCACATGGTTTATTATCTATGGTTTAATAAAAAATATTCCACATTTCTTTTTTCTATCATATATTGGTGCTGAATTATGTGTACGTTTTATATATGATTCTCTATATGTGCCAATAAAAAAAAACAAAAGTATTTGGTCAGCATCTATCGTACAATCAGATGAATCAGAATTTGCACAATATTATGTTACAAAATTATTTCGACGTAATCGTTCTATATCTCGAATACTTCCACAACAAAATACAAATATGGATAATCTAATTGATTATCAATATGAAACAAATCAACAAAATATAAATAATCAATCACGTATTAAAAAATTTTTTGATTTTTTCTATTATTGGGATGATGATTTTCGTTTTACAACAATAGCAACTTGTACTTATTCAGTAGCTTTTGTTTTTCTTTATTATTTGGCATGTACATTTTTTTTTCTATATACTTCAAGAACAACAGGACATATTTCATTTATCAGATATTATATTGAACATTCAGCAAATGTTGGTAAGTAGTTTAAATGTTTATTGAAAAACATGTTTTTTTTTTTTTTTTTTATCAATAATTAGTTTTGTTTTAATCATATAGAATTAAATGATTCATTTACTTTGCAACGTGAAATAATATTAAGTGCTATTATAACGGCAATTATATACGGATTTCAATTATTTGTTGGAATGCAAAATTATAAAAAACATAAATTACAATTATATCAAGGTATATATGTTGATGTTCCACCAGCAACAAATTTTAAACGAAGTTCAATTGCATCAAATTCTGTACATTATTCTGGTTTTCTTGTTGGATATATGGCATGGGGTTTTGTTATTTGTTTTCATTTAATACTTTTAATATTAATTGGAATAAAAATTCTTTCATTACAAATTCGTCAAATTGAATTAGCACTTGCTATTATTGTACCTATACTTGTTATTTATTTATTAAAAATGCTTAGTATGACATCAGCTGGAAAATTTATATTTATACAAAAATTAGATAATAAATTAAATTTAAAAAGTCGTAAAACTTATGCAATATTTGTTTATTTTAGTTTTTTTGCTGGTATACTTTAATGATAAAAATTGCAATGAGATATTTATATATGTTTGTTTTTGTTTTTTTTGAAGATTGTTTTCTTGGTATGGCTTCATGTATTATTCGATTGATTAAAGCAACATTTCTTAATGTAGTATTTATGGCTCGACTTGATTGGAGTTTTCTGGGAAGACCATTAGAAAAATTTGGTAAGCTATTTAGTAACATTCTGTTAGACAGAGATTTGTTGATATTTATCTAATATGAGAAAAGAAATTATTATAATTGGCAAAGATAGAATGTACAAATAGATCAGATGAGATTGATAGCAATCAAAAAAAGGAGTGAAGAATTCTAAAATATTGTCTTTTTCTCTATACGAAATTTAATAATTCGTTTCTAATATTTATCTCATGAGAGAATTTTATTTGGAAATCATTAGGTGTTCGTTAGTAAAGAGTGAAAAAACTATTTAAATCGACAAGGAAATTAAATTTCTTGAAAAAATAACTTTCGATTTAGACTAGAGGTGTCAATGGTGGTGCGATACTGACAATTTCTTTTTTGTAAGGATATTGTAAAGTTGTACGAATTTGTACGCGATTTGAGTGTCTACAAGTTCAACAGTTAGAACCGTCGTGAATCTGATGGAATCCAAGCTAACTGTGCTAATTTAGTATAGTAAAAAAAATAAATTTTTGAAAAATATTGTAGCAGATTTCCAGTCACGACTAAATATCTATGGTTGAGATGAAGTCAATTAAATAAAACATTTCAATAGCTCTATCATCTTCCAGAGAATAATCGAGAAATTTATATAAATCAACATTTTGTGTACAACAAGTAATAGATTAATAGCAACTAATAATCAGATCATTTTTAATCTCGTCAAAATAGATAAAAGATATTGATATTGATATTTTATGTTTGAAAAATTCTAAAATATCTATTGTATGATAACTCTTTTTTTACTATATCATATTTTAGACCTTGGTTTTGCTGCTTATGTTTCGTATTTGCATATGGAAGTAACATATACAAATCCAGTAATGCTTGGTTAGTTAATTAAGATAAACATAGAATTTCCCTTTATTTTTATTGTTTTTCTTAGCTTTTTGTTATTCACTTTATGATGATATCATTCAACGACGACCAAAAAAGTGTTATGATGATGAATGTTGTATTGCACCAGGTGAACTTGATGATGACGATGATATTGAAGCCCTAGGAAAGAATCAAATACAAAAAAATAGATCAAATTTAACACGAAATTCGCCACCAGTTACATACAGACGGCGAAATAACAATGATGAATCAGCACAAGTCGATACTAATTCTAGTATTGATGAAACAATATTGAAAAGAATATCACAAATAGAAAGAAAACGACAGCAACGAGATCCTTCCATAACAGAAATAATACCGAAAACAGAATCGCAACGCACATCAATAGTAAGAAAAAGATTTAAAATAGTCTCATTTTTTTTTTAAAGTTTCATTTATATTTTTTAGATATCTACTAAAGAAAATCAAAAGAATATTGATACAAAAACGAAACAACAACAACAGCAACAGTCAAATATTAGGAATGAAGACAAAAAAAGTAATGGTTCGAGTACTTCTGGATCTATTTCACAACAACAATCGTCATCTAGTCTTGCTCCTCAAGTACCAATTCGTGAAGATCTACCATTTGACCACGATGAAAGTGATGATGATGAAAGTTTGAAACAAAAACCATTTCCTAGTACTATAAAACATATTTCACAAAAAAAATCACGTTCAACATCAATTCCACAATCATCAAAAATAAATATAGATAATCAAACAGACGAAGATGAAGATGAAAGTATATCAAAACCAAAGTATAAAAGTAAAGAAAAGAAACAGAAAAAATTAATAAAATCACAAATTCACGAAGATGAAGATGAAGACAGTAGTCTATCTAAACAAATAACAGTAGCAGCTGAAAAGAAGAAACAACGATCGGAAACAAGAAAAAAGACATCACAACAAACAACGATGATTGAAGACAATGATGATGATGATGATGGCACATCGAAACAACAACAACATTCTAACAAAACGAAAATTTCACATAAAGCAAAGAAAAACATTGCAAAAGAAGATGATGATAGTGCGAGTATTAGTAAAACTTCTAATACTAATAAAATAATCATTCCATCTAAACAACGTACAGTGGATAATCGAATAATGAAAGAAGAATCATCATCGGATGATACTTTTAATAGTACTACGCGATCATCTAAACATCAACAAGATAAAACTTCAACATCACATGAAACCGTTAATCGTAAAGGACGAAAAAAGCCTGATACAAGTCAAAATATACAAGCTAACAAACCGATAGAGAAATCTCATAAAAGCACAGTTCTAAAAGAAAAAAAAAGTGCTGATGTACAAGCAACAACAGTCTATTCTCCACCATCATATAATTTAGCAACAAGTCCAATTGATTTATATCTTTTACGAACAACTTCATATCGTGAAGCTCAACAAAGTACACCACCACTTACTCTATATCGATCACGTATTTCTCCCATACAACATACTCATCAAGATACAAATGATGATGATGATAGTCATTATTCGGTAATAGTAAATGATACAATTCAATCAGGTGTTAGTAATCGTTCTTATTCAAAAGTGGAATCATTAAAAATGTCATCCAGTCATTCCAATAAACAACAAGCATTGGAAGAGCAAAAAACATCTGAAGATACCAACGCCGAAACGGAAGAAGAGGGGGAACAAGAGAAAGAAGAAGAACAAGACGATTCTCATCTTTTAAAATCAAAACCAACGACATTCTCTAAAGTGCCAACAGCTCTTTCGACCGTGAATACTTCAATCAAGTCAGAAAAAGATGAAAAAATGATACGAAGGAAACGATTACGTTTTCGTTGGCATTTACTTTACACGCTTATTAGAAATTATCATTTATTCGATTTAAGAAAAGAAATACAAAGTCGACTTGCTCATTTACATTTACAAAAAAGTATTCTTATTGAGGAACAACAATTTTCAGCAATTAGTACAACTGAAGAACCAGAAACTACCAAGCCTACAACAGAATCTATGGTAGTAAGACCATCTGAAGGGTGAGTTTATTCTATGTTATACATCTTGCATATTGTATTAGAAAAAAATATTCATTCGATAAGAAAAAAAAATTTCTTCTTATCAGTTTAACTTTAAAATATAGGTGTTCATCAGAACTGAGAGCATGTCGCTGCAAAGTAGTGAACTATATAAGTGGCCAGTATCACGATGTTTTTCAAGAAATTCTTCGAAAATCTCATCTATCTCTCTGATAAAATAGCACAGTTAGATTGAAACCATCAGATTCAAAATGATTCTGACCTGTTGGACATGTAGACACTCATATCAGATGCAAATTCATTCAACTTTACAGTTTTCCTAAGAAAAAAATCTGTCGCTGACACCGATAAAGTCGCGTCGCTATGGACATTCCTGCTCTAAAGCTACAACGTAGATCATTTTATTTTAACAAAACAATTTAAAGAAAATTTTTTCCGTTTTAATTTGCATACATATACTTTCAATTTAATGATTTTTAAGATCGTACAGAAAATATATTTTACACTTAAACAATAGTTGTTCTTATTTTAATTGTTTGTTTTTTTTTCTTTTAGCTTAGAATCATTACCATCAGATATACCAACACCAATAGAACGGCGACCTCCATCAACTCATCGTGTATTATCTGTGCCTGTATCTGTAGTTAGTGATTATCCACAAAGTCCAGCTGAACGATATATTGCAAATCGTGCACGCATGTTATATGATGTTATTGCTGAACAAATGAATACACCTCACATTTCATCTGTATCACAAACACCTACAGTAATCTCATCAAGTAATCAACAACAACGAACTCTTATACATACAACCTTAAGTGATCAAAGTCTTGGTTTTCATCTTTCTCCTGATATTATTATTCATCCACCATCTGATAGTAGTACGAAATCAAAAGAGAAACAAGTAAATGATTATCCAATGCGACGTGGATTACAACAAGGAACATTTGTGCCCTCATTATTTCAACCTTTACCTACGTCAAATCAATCCACAGCTGATTATCCACTAGCAGCTTCGTCAATTTTAACTTCTCCAACATTCTGTACACAAATGAGTCATGATCAACATATGCAAGCATGGCGTCAAAATCAAGTAGAAAAAATTCAGAAAAAACGGCGACATTGTTATATGTATGGTACACCATCACAACAACCTTTAGTAGATAGAGTTTCCACTGCTACCATTCTTACACCACAAATTCTTTCGACTACGATACAACAACAAGCTCCACCAACAACAAATGATGGTAAAATTCGACGAGAACCAACTCTTTCACCATTTCGATTTCCAATTAAACCAGATCAACTGCATACTGCACCATCATCTACTACAAGTGATATTCAAGTAGAAACTAATAATCGAAAATTGAAAAGAAATCGTCGACAGAAAAAAAGTGTTGTTCCACGAAAAGGTATGGAACGTCTTGATGAAGATGTACAAGAAACATCTAATGCAAACAAATCATTAAAAATGACATCAGCATTAATTCATCGGAAAGATGCCGACAGTAGTTCATCTGATGTTACAGGAGTTTAGACTTTCATTTCTTTTTTTTTGTTATTGTTATATCAAATGAATTTTTTTATTGATGTAAATTTTTTCTTTTTTTTTGTTTTTATTGTCATTTTTAAGGTTTTTTGTATGTAAATTTCACGAGCAAAACATAAGAAATAGCAAGCTATTGTTTTCAATATCGTGATGAAAACAAAATAATAAATTGTTTTTTTTTTCTAAATTTAAATCTCTTTTAAACAGATGAAAAGTATAGTTTAATTATTAAAATATTGTCATAGAAAAAAAACAACGTCTACTAGCCGATGCTCGTTCAATATTAATAAAAGTTAAAGCAAGACTTACTTTAACTTTTAAACATTAATTGGGATGTAGGATATATGCGTAGATGTGGATGTGTAGATTTTTCGGTGAGAGTATCAAAAGAAGAACTACCTTTACACCCTTAACTCAGTATTCTGAACTCAGAAGATATATGAGTATCAATCTGGATTTCTACTTTTCTGGATATTTTGACTTGTAGTTTGTTGTTACCCAATGTATAGATACTATGACATCTCTCTTCATAGATTCATACACTCTATTCAGCATGTATTGTCATCTACAGCAGTATGAATATTTGGTCTTCAATCTCGGTGACTAAATTTAACTTTGTTCATGAAGCTTTTCTCGAAATCGTTGGCAGTAATCATAGTGTTAAAGTAATAGTTGAGAACAAAATCAACGTATTGCTTATTTGATGTTGCTAAGAAAGAACATATTTATTGTCAATGATAATCATTCTGCATCATCAAAGGTATCGTTTCTTATCAATTGAATATCGGAAATAAAATTTGTTTAAAAAAAACATAAAATTAGAACATATCATCAGTCATATATTGGTGATCGTTAGAGACCTGCGGAGTCAGGTTTTTTTATTCCGAAACCCGACTCCGACTCCGAAAAATTTCTTCTTTACGGCTCCGACTCCGACTCCGATTCCGAAAATTTTTATTTTTTGACTCCGATTCCAACTCCGAAAAACTCCGAAAAACTCCGAGAAACTCCGAATTTTTTTATTAACAAAAGGAAATCTCAAATATGTTTTACTGTTTAATTTACAACATGCGGGAATCAATAATAAGGTTGCTACATTACTACCATGAAGTCTCTCTAAAGTGAGCATGATCGAGACTATTGAAAAATGTTCCTAATAACCAGAGGTTCGCCTTCGGAAGGTCCATTTTCAGCAAAAATCGTCTTTCCGGACTCGTGAAAAACACTAATAATAACGAGGTTTTCACTATAGAGAGGCGCTCACTACTAGAGGTTTTACTGTATTATTTTTTTATACTACAACTGGGTAACAGGTAATAATTTTATATACCTTATTGCTAGTAATAAACTAATAACAATATTGCTTCTATGAGTTACTAGTTTTAATACTATACTACTTTATAACATTTTTACCTTCTTCCCTCCGTTACTTTCGCAGATTATTTCTAATTACATACAATAATTAATAACCTTATATGCTATTACTTGCTACCAGTAATAGCAATGTAGTTCTGAACGATAAAGGAACAAACGAGTGAAGGAATATCTAAGAATCATTAATAGATTAATTTGAAATTTCTTGTACATTTGTTGTTCAGTGGAAATAAAAAACAATCGCTAACAAGTTTTCGATATGTACTATGTTCAAGCAATCGAAAATTGGTGATCAAGAGAATTGTAGTACTGCTGATGAAATTGCAATATGTTTTCATTGATGCCATTATGCTTTTACGTAGCCAGTCTTTTGAACGATACAGCCAAAAGATTATCAATGTGAGGTTTTTTCCTTGAAACTCGTTCTTAATATATGTAGCAACTGTTATCATTCTTTTTTTTGTTTGTTAAGCTGAAGAGTAAAGCTGCTCTTATTTGAAACAGCAAAAGTTATTCAAACGTGGTCATGACTTTGACTCCAATTTGACTCCGAAAAATTTTTTCAGAAAACCCGACTCCGACTCCGACTCCGAAAAATTTCGTTTTGCTGACTCCGACTCCGACTCCGACTCCGACGGAGTCGGAGTTGAAATCGGGTTTCGGAGTACTCCGCAGGTCTCTAGTGATCGTGCATTGTTGCTTTTTTTCCTTCAAATAATCGCTAAGCGATGTTTCTTAACAAGTGTAAAATATTCTTATCTATAGAAATTCACCTATTTTCTCATTCTAATCTGTATAGTTAGTATCAATTAGCTTGCTTGTTCATCAACGAATAAATCTAACAAAGATATGAATAGTCTAACAACAACTAATACTATTCTAATTCGATTATTTCAATTGAGAAAAGACTAGTTTTTGGATATAATTTGACTAAAAGTTTCTGAAATCGAGAAATCTGAATTTCTCTTCCAACATCAAATATACAACACTGTTTTTATTATATTTCCTTTATTTTTTTTTCAAAAATATCTTCGTAAAAAACTATTTTGAAGATATAAATTATTTCAATCATATATTAAATAAATGAAAACAAAATACTTTTTATTCCTTTGTTGTTTTGAAAATAATATTTTGTATCGATAAATATCGTATTAATGTAAATGCTTTTATTTCATGAAATAGTTAATCTGATAGAATGAATTTTTAAAAATTGAATTATATCCGATAGAAATATGGTTATTAAGAACCGCAATGATTATGTACTGATCGTCTTGGACTATTGTTACAAATTTAACAATTTAAAATATAGAGAAGTATTCATTATTGTATTATTGCATGATAACGAGTTCGTCAGATTTATAGAATATTCGATAAAATGTCATGACAAAAATACATAATAAAGTTTCTAAATAAAGAATTTATTAGAATTATCGTTTCAAAAAAAATTTCTCGACTTTACTCGAAAGTTGGCATAAATAATCTTAGAGTAAATATCATCTTCCTAATCTAAATATCAATATACAATGGGCGGCAAAGCTGTGTTTTTAGCCATTAGATCGTAATATCATTTTATTTGTCTTCTAAGAAAGTCATAAATTCCTTTTCAAATAAATAGAAAGCTGACAAACAATAGAATTATGTTTCGTAAAAATCATACTCAAAATATCACAAAACAACTGGCGGACAGAAATTCAATATTTCTAACACATAACAAGTACGATATTTGTTTTTAAAATCAGCATTACTTTTTCCGACTCAAGAAACGAGACCATAGAGTTTGTGAATATAAAAAATACGAATGTCAATGCTCTTTTCGAATATCAACTGAAAAATCTTGTTTCAGTTTCTATTCGAGAGCAATGGGGTCATTTTTGAAAAAAAGAAACCCAAAAAAATTATTCCGAACGGAAAATTTTCGTATTTTGATTTAAAACTAAAAGTTATGATTATTATTTATGTATTAGCTTGCAGAACCGAAGCTAGTCTTCAAGTTTTTTTGTGTCTTTCATCAAGGCAATTCAATTTTCGTTTTTCTTAAACACTCATTTTTTTGAACAATCGATGACCCGTTTCATGTTGAAAAGAGCTCTTGAAAAAAATGATTGAGTAGAAACTACAGCTTAATTCAATGTAACATTTCGTAGAGACGTGTTCGCTCTACAAAACGGACAACTCGAATAATTTTGTAGTATGTTCGAAGTAGGACGTATACGGTAAACAAAAACCTATTGGTTCACGATTAAAAATAATATTTCAGGTCTTTGACTATTTCCGAATAAAAGTAAACGCAAAATTTCAAAATTTATATTACTACAAGAGTATCTAAACTCATAGTTTTTGCTTCGTTGTGAATGTGCTGCAAGTGAAAAAACATCTTGTTGTCTAAAAACTATCCGATCGTCCGTTATATCTACTTTCGTTTGTTTTGTATAATGTGGACATTTGTTCCTCTTTCCTCAGTCGACAGGATTCCGTTTTACGAACGTTTTACAAAGTTGCAAATACATTGGTGTCATCGCATTGATATTTAAGAAGACAAATCAAAAAACATGCTTCTGTCTTTTTATCTACTCAAAAAGCAGAATAATGCAGTTTGAAAAAAATTCAAATATAAGAAAAGAAATTCAACAAAATAATTATCCTTTCTCTCTCTCTTTATTTTTAAAATTATTAATTTTTAGCTTTATTTGTAACTCTTGAACGATATTTCTTTGTCAATTTTTGATTTAAATAAAACATTACATTAATACCCAATATCCATACACCTTCGAGTCCATTATAAACACCAAATATCCATTGTATAATTTTTGATGATGTTTGACTTTCCTCTTTGATGATAAAATCTAAAAATGGTCCAAATATCCAAGCAATACCTAATGATATACATAATGTAATCCATATCATTATTGAAACAAACATTCGTTTTTCATTTGTTTGTGACATTTTACGATCAATAAAAAATTGAATTAAACGAACAGTTATTCCAAATAAAATTAATATATTTAATGAAAGAAATATAATTATTGGTATTGAAATAAATCGAAATATAAATGATTTATGAAACCAACATATCCCTTGATATTGTATAAATAAATTTGTCCATTGATTCATCATTATACTAATAATTATTATTGGTATTAAAGCAATAAAAATAACAAGCAAAAAACTTCCATAAAACCATTTATTCGATATAGCTGTAAATTGAATGAAAATAAAATGATAAAGTATTGTTAAAAAATATCCAATACCAAGTAAAGTTTTACTTGCAAATGTTAATATGAAAAAAAAATAAGTTGCAATAGTTAAATTTTTAGGTAATGTTGAACATTTATCTTGATTTATTGATTCTATTTTTGATGATTTATAAGCACGAATTATAATAACAGTAATTAATATAAAGAAAATAATTGAATTTGATAAACTAAATATATTTGCTATTGATAGATGACGAAAAGATTTTGCTTGTCGATGCATTGAAAGAATTAATGATATAGAAAAACATACTATTGAAATTATAGCAAAAATTATAAATGGTATAATGAGAATCTTTAAAGTTTTATGTGGAATAAATATTAATGCAAATGATGTTGTATGATTACAAAAGCAGAGATGACGATTTAAATTGGAATCTAGAGAATAAGAGCAACCAGTATTATTCCATCGATTATATTGCCAAAAAGCACAGGAATATTTTCCAGATGAAAGTTTATTGTCAATAAATGACATGTTAATAAAACGTGAAGCGTTATTCGGTAAATGTAGACCAGTAATAGGTGAATCTATAATTATATTTCGATCTTTTTGTGCATAACGAAAAAGTAATGATGGAAGATAATAAAATGTATAAATATCTGTGTCTAATAAGTTTTCGATTGATGTTGGATAAATTGATATACTTGCTATTGAATTTGCATTAGTTGGTTCTGTTGAATAATATAAAAATGAATTGTTTTCATTGATTTGAGAATAAGAATAGATTGGATTAGTTTTTAAACGACTTAAAATACCAATTGAATTCTTACTAATGTTTATTGTAGTATTGATTGATTCAAGATAACGTTCAATAAGATAAATTATTTCTTGAAAATTGTTTTGAATTTTTTCAGTAATTGGTTGATCAGAGGTTTGATATAATTTATTAGTAGAATAATCGATTACAGCAACAAATTCATTGATTATTGTTGTATCTGCTAGATGAAATGTCAATAGCTTAAAATCGAAGAAACAACTTTCTAAACCTTTGTGATTAAATTTATTATAGACATACTTTTTTGTAAATTTCCAATGAAATACTTTCCAAATCAGAGACATTGTCTAAAAATGTCTGAAAAAAAAATCAAAAAAAGTTTCTAATATTTGATAAAAAATTATACTAATCAAAAGAATAATAATCATGTGTTTTTTTCTTTCGTTATTTTCTTATAAATGATTTTATGTAGATTTAAAATAGATCATAAATCGAAAAGTTTTTTCGTATTTCTACAAGTCTATTAATTCGAAACTTATTGCATATTAGACAACATGTAATCAATATATATAGTTTAGCAAGTTTTTGTCTTGAGTCAATCTAGTTGAACAAATTATTGTAGGAATTAAAGATGTGCTGATAGGATAGAATAACGGTTAGAAAATTTTTCTTAGCCATGATCAAGGGTACGGAAAAAATCTTACTCCATACATCTCTCGTTGAAGTTTATTTTAGACAGATACTTAAGGAAAATTGAACCATTGCTGTACAAATGAAAATTCTTTGTATCTCTCTGATGTGTAAAAAGAGCTTCAATGAAGAAAGCCTTTAGTGCTTCTATTCCATAAGTTTACTATACTTTATATGTACGAATGAATGATCGGTTATTCGTTGCTCATGAATATTTCTTAGATAAATATGTTAACTATCATTTTTTGTTTAAAGACTAAAGAATTTTAGATTTTCTAGTATTGTTAGAAGTGATGTTGTATTTAGATCTAGATAAAAAAACACTGGTCCACAAGAAATCAAATTTGTTCTATTTTAGTTTTATGCGTACATATTTTTTAAAGTCATAAGAATATGAACAAGAAGAAAGTCATAGTAGTTTGAGAAATATAAAAAACTTTAATCACTCGTGAATGTCTCTCAAAAAAAGATAAATCATAAACAAAGTACGAAAACAACAACAAAAGTTGAGTATTAATACGTCTTGCTAGTTTTCTTTTAATTAAAATTTATATATTCATAATCACTTACGAGGGAATGTCCCCAACTGTGAAATAGTTTTTGGATCGGGCATGTGCTCAAACGATAAATCTTAGTGAGTTATCAAAGGCACTATAATAGAGGTGGACCATTAACATTAATCTTAAATTAATGTTAATATCTTTCATTAATATTAATGTTAATGTTTTCCTTTAAAAACTTCATTCATTAATATTAATGTTTAATGAGAACATTCATCATTACTATTAATGAATGAAGTTTTTAAAGGAAAACATTAACCCTTAATATTAATAGCTAAGTGAAATTATTAATTAATGTCAATAATTAAGTTCCATTAAATAAAATGGTTCACCCCTAGTGTAAAGACTTTTACACGCAGATTGTGCGTATTTGAAATTGTTTTTACGATCCTTTTTTAGATTAATTTTTTGCTCTTTATTCTCTAAAAGATATCTGCAGGTTCCATGTAAGCGAGCGTCTAGGCGAGTCTCCTTCAATAAACAGAAGTTTTTAGTTCTTTCCCAACAACAAGTGCACATTTCCACTATATTTTATGCATTTTTTTGCAAGATTTTCTTGAAAATCCCAATGTATATGCCATAATTCGTCATACACCTCTCCCAATCTTCGAAACTTCGCGTGGTGACTGAATATGTGAAACATTGATTTATTGAAAAAGTCATTTCTACAATCAAAACAATGTCCTAAACTTGTGAAATACCTGCTTGAAGGCAAAAGAACAATAAATAACCCATAAAATATCCTATTGATACATCAGTTCTGCACCTTTTTTTGTGTTTTAGACAAATTTAAGGCCTTCCATCTTATGATTGAGAAGTGATAGAAGTCTGAAACTTTTCGTGTAGTTAGCTGTCTTTGACTTCGAATTATACTACAATTTTCAGGGTTCTATCCCTTTTCAATCACGACGTGCAAGGCGTTAAATTTGCCGGAAACACAAAACAATCTACAGAACTTATGTACCAATCCGATAGTTGTTTTCATCATATTTATTTTTCATTTATCTTGCAGGAGAATCAGGGGCAAAAATTTGATCGAAACAAGATCGCAGAAACAATTTCAAATGCACATAGGTAGACATAGAGCATTATGCTGATTCTAAATATAATATTTGTTTGAAGTCAAACCAGGTTTGTTCTGTTCGAAAAGCGTCGAATAGGAAACGAAAATGATAGAAATTGGGTTCTATGAGTAATATTTGAGCAAAAGTGCTTTACTAGACATCGATTTTCAAGTTTAAAACAGTTTTATTAGAAAGAACATATAGAATTACATATTTAACAGAAAAATCTTACTGCTGCACTTGTATAAACTGTAACTTTAAAAGACTAAACAAACACTAGCTTTGACAATATGACTCAATCTGGGCGGTATTGGGCAATTATTGTGTAGGAAAAGGTTTGAATGTCTTCAAACTCCTTATAAATTGTGATAGAGAAAAGACTTTTGTGTCGAGTAAGTCTAGTTTTGTGAACCTAAATTGAATTTGGATGGACCTCCGGACGAAAAACGTTTTTTAACGCTTTCAAAAAGTGTTATAGACGTTTGTTATTATCCAACTAATTTAAGAAAAAAATTGTCGGATTTGTAATCAAACCACTGAGTCCTGCCAAGTTATAGAGACTTCTAATTGAACGACGACAAAAATAATATTTTTCGATCCCTGCGGAGACCCCAGATATTAAAAATGAATCATGAGAAAATATAAAATAAACTTGTAAGAAATAATCAGGGATGACTATTGATTCTTCGGATAATAAAATTAGATCGAGTTTCCTTTCTGGGACGCTAGGTCCATTATTTGGTATTTCTCTGTAGACCATAGAAATCTGAAGATATTTTTTCGTGAGAAACCAATTGATGAAAAAAAATGACGTATGTTAATTTTTTTCTTAAAATTTATTTTCTTAATTGGCTAATGAAGTCTATCTTGAATAGTTACGATGGTTTCCATTAGAGAGGCCCTGAAAAATTATCGAGATTACCCTCAGTATTTCTTAAATTAACTTTTCTTCCATGAAGAAATCAAAATAAAAAAAATATATTTGCTTCATATCAATCATTAATCATTAATATTAATGAATTAATGATTAAATGAGAAATCATTAATCATTAATATTAATGAATTAGTGATTAAATGAGAAAACATTAATCATTAATATTAATGTTAATGTTTTTCATTAATCATTAATATTAATGAATTAAGTTTTTAAATGAAAACATTAACTATTAATATCAATGATTAATGAAAAACATTAACATTAATATTAATGGTGAATGAAAAACATTAATTAATGTCATTAATTAAGTCCCGTTAAATGAAATGTCCCACTCCTACCCTATAATGGTTTGGTTTTCCAGCCTTTTGTTGTAGAGTTATGGGCCTTTTACTTGATTTTGGCTTATAGATATAAGATTCTTCTAGTACGTAAATGATCGAATTTCAAACTGAAAGTTTGCTCATAGATAGGCTTTATAAGCACTAGAAACTCCTCAAAGTTTGAGTCAGAACGAACGCATCCTTATTGAGATATCAGCTTGTCATGAAAATGTCTCTATTTTGAAACACAGCTCAAAACAAGCGTTTCTTTAAAATGTGAATATCTCGATAAGGATCTATTCATTCTGGTTCAAACTTAGAGGAGTTTCTAGTGCTTATAAGACCTATCAATGGGCAAAATTTCAGTTTGAAATTCGATCATTCAGGTACTCAGCAGAATCTTATAACAATAAGCTAAAATCGAGTAAAAGGTCCATAACTTGACAATAGAAGGCTGAAAAACCAAATCCTTGTAGAGTCTTTAATAGCTCATTAAGATCTATTGTTTGAGCATATACTTGATCAAAAAGCGATTTGACAGTTGGGGACGTTCTCTCGTAAGTGTATTGAGAAAAAAAAAAATATGATTAAAAAAACACACCAGATTTGATTCGATTTCGGATGGTTTAAGTTTACATAAACGTGGATGGCTATTTGTAGCATTGAATGATGATTGATTATTACATTTTTGAATATAAATGATACTTTGATCTCCACTACAAATCCATGTCGAAAAAATATTAGTAGGATAACTTGATACAATATATTGGTATAAATAATATTGGTCGCATAAACAATTCCAATCAAGTAAGTGTGTATTATTTTCATTTATTATTTTTATAGCTTTCATCAAAATTCTATTATTTGTTGAACTGATCTCTGCACATCGATTGTACATTTCAAAAATACTATCATCAAATTGAATTCTTGTTTGAGTATTGTGTAAAAGAATTTGTTCAGTAACATCAGATTGATAATTTGCAAGATTAACATTATAATTATTCGTAAAATGTGTTACTCGATTATTTGAATAATTAATTAATTTTTTTATTTGTATTAACCATAATTCAAATGTTGTTAAACTATTTGAAGATACATCAAAATGTTCTACATTAGAAATATTATAAAACATTTTATCTGGTATAGAAGTTAAATTATTATTTGATAAATTAATTGATTTCAGAGCAGATAATTGAGAAATCCATTGAATAGAAACTTCACTAATAAAATTATTACTTAAATCAAGAGTTTCTAGTTGAAATAAACATGATGAAGACGAATTTACGACAACATTAGTTATTTGATTAAAATTTAGATTCAAATGCTAGATTTAGAAAAAATGAAAATGATGAAATAGATATTTATTATAATAACATTTACTTTAAGCTGTGTTAAACGACAAATATTGCCTGGAATAAATGTCAATGGGCCTCGAATATTTTTTCCAATAACTTGGAGTTTTCTAATAAGATTTAAAGTGGAATTTGTAAGATTATCAATATCAAGTGTTTCCATGATTGTTGGACTCGAACAGACAAACTCCAAAGTGTCACCACTAATATTTCTTATACATGGTACTACCGATTGACCATTTGATGTGACTAAAACGATTAGACAAATACTAACTTTGCTATTTTGTATTGAGGTATTTGATGTAGAAGATAATTACGTTCATTGAAAATAACTATAAAATTCTTTTTTTCCGACGTAAAAACTAATAGTCATAATATTGACTTAACCTTATTAATCTTTTTCTAATTTGACACCAATATTTACAGGTCCTAAATTATTCATGATAAATAAAATATGAACTCTGTTGACCTACTCAAAGGCTTGATATATTTATTGACATTAAAGTTGATTTTAGGATCAGTCAAAATCAACAACGAAAGTGGTGCTTTTGACATAGATTCGCCTTTGTTAGTTTTTCTTTTGTTTAACTAGTTTTTTGATTATGAATAATGTGACGATTTTAGTAAAAAAAAAAAATGATAAATTTTTAAGTTATACAAATAAAAAGTTGAGGCAAAGTAGTAGAAAAATTTTAATTAGAGATAATTTTCAATGAAATATAGAATTTTCTAATTTAATTCAAGTATCTTCTCAATTTTTAGCATTAACTATTTAAAATCTTTCTCTGATAAAATTTTGTATAAATCAATGATAAGAGATTCAGACTATTACAGTTAATATTATCTACAAACAAGTTTGATTTTAATTGAATGAAAATGTCTCACTTAACTATTTATTTAGAAATAAAAATTTCGAATACCTCCCTATTATCAGAAATAAAAAGATTAAGTCAGTTTTTCAAAAAACAAAAAAAAGTTAGTATTGTTATGATGAAGTTTAAGACCTCGTGCATTTACTGTTTATTCTCGACTGGGTTCCATTCGATGTTTTCTCATTTGGATCTTAATATTATTAATTAGAATGATTCATGATTATGTTTAGTATCGATGAGAGAGTAGCAAGAAAATTACAAACATTGTCAACTTTTATATTGTATAGGTATGTTATGTATATGATGAAAACGATTGATTTGTTTGTTGTTACTGCTGAACAAATCATATTTTGAAGATTTTACAGACTTAGTTTGATAATTGTAAACTTTGATAATTAAGTACAGGTATATTTCAATGTGTAGCTGTGCATTCCATGCTAACGTATTGTTTGTTTTTTGTGTTCAATATGTGCGTATTAACAATGATCGCTGACATGACTCATCGTTTTAACCAAGATTATTATATAAGTTTTACTTAAGTAATGTTCATTTGAGAGAGAATTCTTTAAATGAATACTCATGAAGATGAATGAAGGTTTGTCATTTCGTTTTTTTCTGGGAATTATGAACGAACTGGAAAAAGATCGTCTAATGAGAGACCATCGAATGTGAGCAAACTGGAGACTTTTTTACTCTTATATATATATATAAATTCAACTTACTCATTAACGACGATACTACAACAACCAAATATAGGAAGTACATACTTTTTGATAATTTTCAAATGACTGTGAAAAATTTTTGTTTCTGCCTCACTATCACCTAAACTCGTCATATGAGATTTTTATTTTCGATTTTTTATATTGATCTGAAATCAAACTGACTAAGCCAAAGAAAAACAACGGTTCTGTTAGGATAGGAGAGTTGATCTTACGTTTTCTTCTATTCTTTCATTCTGTTATAGATGACGTTTTCATATGTATTCTTTTGTGGAACTCACATATATTTTCAAAGAAAATAGTGCGTGTAAGTTTTAAGTTCAAGGTATCGCGACTCCCCCCCTTCTTGCAGACAGACCCCCATTACAGACACCTCCGTTACAGACCGTAGCAACTTCGCCCAAAAAAGAAAAATGTCTGTTCAAAATATAGAGATAAAAAAGACAGCGTTTTCTGATAGTCGATTATTATTAGAAAAGAACTATTATCTTTTGGAGAATTTAAATATTGGATATTTTATGATTAGTATAATAAAGCCAAAGATGTGTGAGTTCCACATTTCAGCCCCACAGGGGCTGCGCTAACAAGGTTTTCTTTCCTTTTCTGCGCTCATGGTATATTCCATATCATTCTTTCTTTCTTGATCTAGCTCAGGTGTGTTGATATTTTCTTTTCACTTATGTTTTTTTTCCAGTGCATTCACATTTACATATATTTAACCGTGATTTTCGAAATAAAGGAAGATTAGGCAGCGAACATTCTAACTGGTTCGAAAGTCAAATTTTCTATCTACTTTGTTCTTTTTTGTGAAACTCGCGCATATGTTTCAAGAAAATAATAGTGGTTGTCAGTTTAAATCAAAGTTTTTGTGGGCCGCTCCTAGCAACTAGATAGCGGATGTTAAGATGTATCTGACTATTAATTCTTCTTATTTTTGTTTCAGATAATACCATGCTAACCATTATACACACAAAAAAATGCTGAAAGACGCATCATGCATCTCAAGAAAAGACAAAAAAGAATAGAGAGAAGAAAGGAAGAGAACATGAAGAAGATATATAACACGAATAATATGATTCCGTGTTCTTAATATGGATCATAGTACTAGCAACCAGACAATGAGAAGCTAAAGATTTTCGTGTATGTTTTCCTAGCAATGAGAAAAGGCGTCTATATTATAGAAGTGCTTAGATCATTCTGGAACTCTGGAGATGCTAACTAGTCTATATGTAGCAGATTCTGGTTTTAATGCAGCAAAACGATCTTATTGCAGAAGTCGATTATTCAAGTCATCCTAGTTTTAATCTAGTGGAGTCAAAATAGAACGAGAATAGAAAAGTATGTGCCAAATGAGTTTTAAATTCAGGCAAAACTCTACCATTTATGTCAATAATTCGTCGAGAGACCGAATGATGTGTGCGGTAACTTTTTTTGAACGATTAAATCAATGTATATAGCAGGCTCATATGATGGTTGAACCGATCAAGCGAAATGTAAAATGTTATATGCCGCTTTCCATGGTATTTATCATATATATATGTGATCATTACAAGCAGGGAAGTCTTGTATATTGACGATGTATTTGATCATAGAAAATAAGTTTTTGTAGTATAATGATGTTAAAGGATTCAAATAAATTGGTAGAAAAGAAATTCTATATGTCAACAGTTTCGAAATGAGAAGATTGCAGTGCACTTCTCAACCATAAAACTTGTTATAATTTTGTGTTACTCTTTTTATTTGGCAACATTTTTCTTTTTAAATAAATTACTTAAAAACCTTGGACAATATACCACAAGTTTACAAAACTTAGAGTTTGTGTGTTCTACATGTTAGTTTCGAAAGGGGCTACATTGTTAAGTTTTTATTTTTTTATATATTTCCATATTTTTATTGAAATAAAAGATGTAATTCCTCTCTAAACATGCTTGATGTAGTAAAACAAACAAAAAAAGGTGTTGAACATGAAAAATATTGAAGACAGTCAATAATAACTTCAGCTAATTGTAGTTTAATTGACTTTGAAGCTCCATTTTTATCTCGATCACGTACAACTTTATCATGTCTTTCAACAATTTTAAAAAATTTGTATGGTGCCGCACTCAATACAAATACAAATGATATACAACCAAGTGCAAATGTTAAATGAAGACGACGACGTCTAGAACGAGAACATGCAAAAATAACCGTTTGAGGTCGATTTGAATTTTGATTTTGTCCTGGTTTTAAATTTATTATTTTTGTCAATGTACTCCAACATTCAGGACGTAAACGTAATACTTCTCTTAAAATTCTTGAATTAAAATAAACTATAAGAAAAAATGGTACACATGTTATAAAAATAACATCAATTAATGATTGTCCATAAGCCATATACCTTGCAAAATATGCTGCTTCTTTTTTAACTGAACATTTGGTAACATTACGTTTATGACTTGGCGCTGTATAACCATATAATGGAGATAAAAATGATGAATTTTTTAGAATAATTAATACAAATGCAGTCATTAGTAAATAATATAGATAATTCTTTTTACGCCAATGTGAATAATATGTATGATGAACACAACATATGAAACGATCAGTTGTTAAACCTAATTGTAGATAAGCTGACATATCCAAAAATGAATAACGAATAAATTTATATAAACGACATGTTTCTGGTGTTGAGTAAATACGTTTTGATGGTTCCATATAAACTTTTAATAAAACATCAATGGTAAATAAATATAATAAAATTAAATCATTTATACATAATAAACGTAGACATATTGAGGATGTACGTGTTAAACGTTTTTGAAATATTGGTCGACAAAAAACAAGAAAACAAAGTAAATTACCAACTGTTGCTAATGGTAATATAATTAATGGAAATATACTATTCGTTAGTTGAATAGCATTTTCTATACGTTTGTTTGATAATGAAAAGTTCATTCTTATGTGTGAACTAGTCCTTGGAATAATACCATTATCATTAATAAGAAAAAAAACTATCTAATTCTGATTAGATGTTGAACTTATTTTTTTTTTCTCTCTGCATTCATTTCCTCTATTTGTCCAATAATAAACAAAGATCGTAATAATGCAGCCTACTGTGATTTTGTTGTTCGCATTCTAATTAACAAATACATTTCCGAATTACAAAAAAATAAAATGGAAATATTCTTGTTAATTTTATATACACATATTGACTATAATGTTCATTCAAATGTGTTTTCTTTCGTAGGCATTTGTATGTGGTCTTGTTTCCTCTTTTGCTTCTCTTTTTATTTATAACAACTACGATAATATTTGATCTATAAGGAAAAATGAATAGGGGGCAGATGAACGCGTAAAATAGGTCAATATTGATTGATCAAATGTATAGCTATACATTAATTGTATTGAAATGATAAAGAAAGATAAAAAAAAGCCAAGGACAATATCAATGTTTAAAACTCATTTTTTTTTAATCATTGGGTTCATTCAGTTAAATTGTTAACAGAGCGAAGAAGTGAAAATATTTTCTTCATATGATTGATGAAAATTACGTTCATATATTATTAACGTAAGTTAATCATCGACACAATTTAGAAGTGTAGCATCATTTCATTATTTATGACATATATTCACATTCATAAGTAATAAATAAAATGAGCATCGTCAGACAGATCGTTTAATATGAAGCCATAAAGTTAAACAATACAAATGTATTTTATGACAATTGATACAACTCAGTAATATAAACATTTTATATCAATGTCAATGATCAAAAAAGAATAATTATTTGATATACCTCTATTATAATTACAATATTCCTCTTGTTGTATATCAGATAACAAAAAGAAAGCAAAGAATCTTTCATAAGTATTAACATGCACACCTTGTGATATCCTTGATTGCTATTCGTTCTATTTCAACGTTTTGGTAATTTGTTGTTCACATCAGTATTCTCATTTTTTTTTCGTATCATTCAACTCATATATATTTATACAACCTTCATCGTATATTGTCGCGTTTATTAGAATATATATTTCTACAAACAAGACTCTTTTTCTTCTACTTTTAAATATATATCAATGAACTGTATTCCGTAGTGGTTAGAATCGATTCATTAGATACACAAATAACTATGTTGAAAAAATATTCATCATGGGCATCATGTCAATCTTCACCTTCAATGAACACAGATATGACCATGATAAAATCAGTAACAGTAAAATCTAATGAACAACAACATCAACAAGAATCATGTAAATATTTTGTGATTTAAAAAATCTTTCAATTATTTTTTTGAATTTATTTAGTTGAAAAACTTGTAGATATTCAAGCTAGCTCAAATATGCATGTTAATGATGATATACAGTCATCATCGGTAGGTGAATATTTTTTTTTATTCATATATACATATGCTTTTGCTCCAATATATCTAATGCTTAATATGAATAGATAAGACTTAAAACTCGAGCTATACAACTAGCTATGATTTCAAAACAACGTGCATCTTTTTTTGTTGTAAGCTTTGTAGTTTTACTATTCATTTGGTTTTATTGAAGAAAATTTCATAATAAAATTTTGTTTATTAGGCACCTATAAAGATTTCATCTTCAATAACAAATGAACAAAATAAAGTATGTTCAATTGAAAAATTATCAAAAGATGCACCATCTACAATAAAAAGAAATTCTAAACATAAACATAAACATCATCATCACCATCATCATCATCGTCATCATCAACATCGTCGACAACGAGCAAAATATTTTGGACAAAAACCAAAAATTCTTTCTCCATCGAAATTTTCGATTAAGAATCCAAAACATATAGATCAAGATCAACAAAATCAGCAACCAAAGATTATTTATCCTAGAGTATCTACTAATAAAGATGATACAATTAATATGAATGGTTTAACAAAAACTTTTCATAATACTAATACTGCAACAGAATTAATTGATGATCAAAAAACACCTTCAGTTGTCTATCATGATGCCGATATTCAACCATCAAGCTTATCGAAGAGTATTTCTCAATCAGTGGTACGTAATAAAGATCAAGAAAAAGTGAGTTAATGATTAATTTTTTTTTTGTTGGGTATTCATATTCATTTTTCAATCCAATCATATTCTATAGAAAACAACTCGAGGAAACATTCCATTAAAAACTATTGAAAATAAGTTCATTTCTCAGCGCGTGGCAGGTGCAAATGAAGCTCAAGTTGGCAATTATTGTACAACGATTTGTGCTCAATCTACTCCATCATGTATAAATCCATGTTGTGTTGAACAAGCTGAACAAATCTGTATTGAAGATAACTGTTGTATTCCATCGACAACAATTAATTGTGGATCAAATTCTTGTGTATGAAAAAGAAAATACCTTTATTATAAACACCTAAATCTTGTTATAGTTTACTTATGCTTTCATTAATCTTTATTTTTTTTTTCTTAAATTTGTATTCATTTCTCAATTTTTATTTTACTTAGGTAATTCAACAATGTGATCCAATCATGTGTGTTCCTCAACAACAACAACAACAAATAGTCATATGTACTGATTCAATGCCGTCACAGAATTTTTGTTGTACATCGTCGAGTAACAATATTATTCAACAAACACAACAATATTTTTGTGCTGATAATAATCCACAATTATCTATGTGCCAGTCTTTATCAACAAATTCATCACCACAATCTTTAATATGTGTATCGCAAACACCATGTCAAGCAACTCCAAGTATTGTTATTCAACAACAACCTCAAATACAAGTTCAACCATTACAGATTATATCAAGTTCGCAAACACCAGCTGCACAATGCGTTCAACTATGTTCAAGTGCCTCACAAGTTATTCCATCGCCAACTATTCAAAGTAGAAAATCATTTCTTTGAATTCTCCTGTCTTATCAATCAATAATTTGTTTTAGTTTCTGCTCCAAATGTGACAGGTAAGAATTAATCAAAAACTTCCTTCTTGGTAGTAGTCTTTGATTAGAATAATAATACAATTTCCATTTCTAACTGTTTCATTTGTTTAACTATGACTAAAATATATAATTATAAAAAATTTTATTTTATTTTCTTGTTTATTTTAGTTACTCCACAAATTCTGTATCAACGTCCATATGATACAGTTGTTTTACCAGTTCAAAACCAACAACTGGTTTGTGCAACTCCTCCTGCTGTATCATTGAGTCGACCATCCTATGCACCGATGTGTGTTGTCCCTGCTGCATCAGCACCACCACCATCGGGACCAAACATGTTTCGTAACGCTCTTATTCAAGTATGAATTCTCACTGACTTGACAAGTTTTATATGAATATACTTATGTAATCTTAGATTGTTTCTAAAACAACTGGTATATCTGTAAAACCGCCAATGGTTTGCACACCTGCATCACCAGCAATGGTTTGCTCCCCTACACCACCAGCAATGGTTTGTTCCGCTGCACCACCAACAATGGTTTGCGCACGTGCACCACAAGCAATGGTTTGCGCACCTGCACAATCACCAATGGTTTGCACACCTGCACAATCACCAATGGTTTGTGCACCTGCACAGCCAACAATGGTTTGCACTCCAAGGTAAATTATTTTTTTACTGCTAATCGCTATTACTAGTGCCTGCTTAGTTATGCTTTTGTTGCTTATTAAAGCACAGAGATAGAAAGAACTTTTCCCTCTGAAATATTGAATGCTCTTCTTGGAAAAAATGGCTGCTAAATTTTTGCTTTAAAAAAATATTTTATGATCGGTTACTATTCCAAACAGATATCTCGTGTTTATAGCCCTTTATTAACCGGTGGTTCACCAGGATCGGCATCCCCGCCAATCGTACCGCTTACCCCAGGTGGCTTACTTATTCCATTTGAGCCATCTGAACCATCGAGAGGCATGATACGTGGTGCATTGTCTCGATCAAATCGTTACCCATCAAATCTAAAAACTTTTGATGATATTCGACAACAGATGCTACAGCGCGCTCAGGTATTATCGGAACTTCGACGACTGCAAGCGGATCAATTAGCATCATCTGCCCAACGCTCACGAAATATGCCAGGCCGATCACTACCTGGATTCTCATCAAATTTACCGCGATCAACTGCTTATCAATCAGGTTTATCGCGACCATTTCCTTCATTTTCATCAAATTTACCGTCACAACCACCGATGTACAGATCACAAACTCCATATCCAAGTGGAAATCTTGTTTCACCTAGTAGTAGTTCAAGTAGATCATCGGCTTCATCTACAGCACCTAATCGACCACCTGGTCAATCAGTATTATCGGGGCCGTCAACTGCCTATCAATCGTTTCAGCCCTGAATTTATCGTGAAGGTATCGTATTCACTTCACGTAATAAATTATTCTTGACAAGGTTGCTCTTGTCATCAAGGATGTCTATCGTGATAAATGCACTTTATTGCTTTGGCTGACTGGCTTGCTGTGCGTTTGCATATGTTTCTTTTAACTTTTTAATCATTAGTTATTTTGGAAGAATGATCTTGACAATGTTTTTTTTTATCTATTTTTTTTAGACAGCACCTTCGCTCATTCGATCCAAATGCTTGTTCAATTATGTGAACCTAATTCAAATAAAATAAAAACCTATTTCCTAAAACAAAAGAATATTCTTTTGTTTAATTTTCCTTTTTTTATATTATAATCTCAATAAATATTTGTTTCTATTGCTTCATATTTCTTAAAATTTATCTTTCCTCTTTTTTTTTTCGTTGATTTTAACCAAATATGAAATTTTACAATGAATCTATTTTACGTTTAAATTTAACCATACATGGTGCTTTAGGTCCAACAACAAGTGTTGAATAATCCGGTTCGGGATGTTCTTGACAAAGTTCAAAATCAAATTTTCTTAATAATATTGACCATATGGTTTTTACTTGTAAATAAGCAAATCGTTCACCTAAACAACTATGTCGACCTCCACCAAATGCTATAAAACTAAATTTTTCAATTTGATCTTCAGCATTTTCACCTAAAAATCTTTCTGGATTAAATTCATTAGGGTTTTTAAAAACATCAGATATTCGATGAGCAACTGATGGTGATACAACAGCAATATCACCTTTTGATATAATATATCCATTATATGATATTGGTTCTAATACTTTTCTCATTAGAAATACTAATGGAGGATATAATCTTAATGTTTCTTTCATAACTGCATGTAATAAATTCATTTCGGATAATGAATCTAATGATAATTCTCCATGATATTTATACATAATTTGTTTTTGTTCATCTAATAATTTCGACATCCATTCTGATTTATATTTTATTAATAATAATCCCATCCAAGTACTTGTAATATTAGATGTATGTTGTCCAGCAAATAAAGCTGCTAATAATAATCCAGTTATTTCATTATCAGTTGGTAATGAATCATCTAAATATCGTGCATCAATTAATACTTGTAAAAAATCATCATATTCAATATTTTGATTTATTCGTCGTTGTTTAATAATATTTTCAAAGATTTTTGATATTTTAATTCGAGCTAAATTACGTTTTTTATGTGCATTTGTTGGAGCATTTGGAAAGAAAAATGATAAATGACTCATACCATCAGATAATTGTTGATATAAATGTGCAAATTCTTGATGAACATTTTCTCGAATTTCTTTACCTAATAAACATCGAGAAGCTGTTAAAATAATTAATTCAGAAAATTCTTTTATTAAATCAATTTGTCCTGTTTGAGGCCATTTATCAAACCATTCTTCAGCTTCCATAACTATTTTACCAACATGAGCTTTCATATTCATTAGATTTAAACCTTTATTCATAAATTTTAATTGTTGTTGCATAATTTTTGGTGATGCATCATAAACAATATTCTTACCAAATACAGGTATTGTAAATGTATACACTTCACGTTGTGATAATTGTGTATCTTTTGATTCAAAAAAAATTTTATGTGCTTGTGGACCAATTAAAAATACTACAGATTGATGAAATAATTGTATTCGAAATATATCACCTAAAGATTTGTAACCATCTTGAATAAGTTCAAGTGGACCTTTATTTATAAAATCATATTTACGACGTAAAATTGATAATAATATAGGAAAACGGGGTGGAGCATTGAATGGTTTCCTATAAGATGTGTAACATATTATAGTTAATAATAAAACAAGTATGAGTAAAATAATATTGCTAGTTGTTAATGTTGTAATAGATAATGTAAAAAAATTCAAAACTTCAGATAATAATGTTTGTATCATATTTAAATGACTCATAAATTAAATGCCTTTTGATTGTATATTAAAAAAACAGCTAATATACAATACAGTAATACAGTTGAATTTCGTTTTTGATATATTTAACAGATGAAAAACATGCTTATTGTCTGATTCATACATAAATATATTAAATTAATACTGTTCTTTTTTTTCTTTTTTTTTCTTATCTTTTATGTGTGTATTTAATGTTGTTTGAGTGTTTTCGAGGTTGTATGAGGTCGGACAAAAATCTGGCGTGATCTTTAAGTCAATTTCATACTATACATTTGTCATAGGTAGTGGAAGGAAGCTATGAATAGTTATCATTAGTTAATGATATATTGTTCACAAACAGTTTTTTTTTTTGATACACTTGTAATATTAAATTAATAATCCGAATGACATGAAATTCTACTGATGTAATATGTTTAAAACACTTGCAAGAAGATTTTCCATACTTGGAAATCAATTTTCAGCTGAAACTTAGCGAACAAAATATAATTCGCTTAGGTTTATTTCGAATATGAACATGAAATAGGCCAGGAGATCTTTCAAGAATTGAATTTTTCAGAAAATATTTTTTTCATGAACAAATTCTTTTGATATATCTCATTTATAGAGCACGTCGATATATATACAAAAAGAGAACTATTTGTTTTTAATTTGTAATCATTGGGTGAGCCCGAATAACATGGATGAAACAAGTGCCATATGAAGTCTTAAATATTTTTTACTGTTATTCCACTGTTTTTTAATGAATATCACATGACTAAATGTATTCAAGCCTTTAACAGTGCTTTATTAGTTCATTTGCTTAGTATTATAGGTTTACATTTTATTTTTATCAAAGATTTGAGGAAAAAACACATTAATTGGTATTTAATAATTTCTTTTTTTTCTTATTGTATACGTTTTCTATAAACGTACACTCAAAAATAACCAAACAAAACCGTCTGTTCTCATTTGAACACATCTCTTTACAGTTAATTAGCAGGTATATTTATTTTTAGCATAATGGAACAGTTCTGATAACGCTAATTTTCTTTCCATCTTTCTTTCAATTATAGTTTTCTATAAACCGTTCAAATGTTGTCTGTTGTGTTGTAGATTTGATGAACAACAATTTGAAAATCAATTTCATTAGTATATTACAATTTGCACATAATAGTACTCAAGATCTTTTAATACTATTACGTTCTTGATCGACAGTACGTTTCACTTTTCTTGTATTTTACTGTTTTAATTGTATAAACAATGTCAGATCCGAAAAAAAGAACCAACGAGGAAATCAAATCTACTCGAGCTATTGCTATCGTTGTGTGTCTTCTGTTACGGGTTAGAAATCGAGATACTTTCAGTTTTGGTACCGCAAATGTCTTTCTTTCATTTATTATCCAATTAAAATAATTACTTTAATGACTACATTCTAATAGACATAGGTGCATGTCATCTTATCATGGGAGTATGACTCTCCTTAAAAATGCAATGAGGTGACATTGAACCAAAAAATCCAGATTTCTTCTATAGAAAGTTTGGAGATGCTAACGAACCCGATTTTACAGTAGAGATGATCGTTGAAAAATTTTTAAAAAAATAACGGTCACTGAAACGCCTAGGAGACCGTTTCATATTCATACTCCAAATGAACATAAGTGATGATCTTTTGACTACTCGATTTATTAAATATCCATCAATCAAGAATTCATCTATATAAAACATGTTTCTTTTGCAATTAGTTTTTCTTAATTATTTCTAATAGAAATCTAACGTTACTGATTATATAAGATTGTGACAAAACTAAATGTAAACAATGATATGTTCGAAGTTGAAATTTTTTTAAATTCGATTTGATGAAAATACTATTTAACTACAAGATAAAAACTCATTGAAACAACCTGTATATTAATTTATGATAGTCTTCAAAACTAAAGGATGGTCCAAAGTTTTGACCCCGCTCAATACCTAAATGAACGATACCTATGACAAATCTAAATATATATTTATTGTTAATTGATCGAAACATATCTAAATAACTTATAAGTTTATCGGATTGACATTTCGTATAAATATCATCAATCAAATTTTGTGATGCATTGACCTTGTTTTCAACCTTTTCCGAACACTATCAATCATTTTTTCATATATGTTTTTTTTTACAGGAAAATTTTTTCATATATCAATAAATTTTTCTATTTGATATCTTCATATTTAAATCTTGTCGAATGATACTTCATAAATTTTCTATTGTCTATGCATCATCTATTTGACTTTGAAATGAACACTGAGGCTTTAAAAAAAAAACTCAAAGTAATTGACATATTGGAGAATAAGTTGAAAATGGTAATCTTCATAAAATGAGACTGTCTATATGAAGTGTTATGAAATTACAATTGTAAACAGTCAAGGTAATGAATATTACTCCATTAAGATGAAAAGTCTGATAAAAAAATTCTACGAGCAAAGAAACATACAACTATTATAAAAAGATTTCTTTTACCAAGAAAAAATGTACGATGAAAATATTCACTCAAGATTTGTATAATGGCTATGATATGATAATACATTTATACATTTTGAAGTATCGTTTTTTTTCTTTCAGATAATAACTCTAATCTTTTTCTGTAGAATTGCATATTTTGATGAATTAACCACGTATTTTGTCATAGATATTAACAATTTATTGAAAGACGTTGAAACTTTTCGAATATCCTTTAGTTTTCTCTTCGTGAGTTCCCAATGGATGCAAAATCATATTATCTTATTGGCTAAATAGAAGGTCTCTTCATTGCCCTCCTTCCTATTTAATTGATTTCTTTTCCCTAGAGATATTACATAGATAGTATTCTCATAAAAATTCTAAAAGACTTTGGAATCCTATTAATATTTGACAAAACAATTAAGTTTTGATCTGAAACTTTGCGCATATAGACGACCCAACTAAATTAATCTTCATAAAAAAAATATTCAGAAGTTTTGAACAAAGTTTCTTCGAGAGATGAATCTGAACTCAAATCTTTTTTTTTTTTTAGTTTTTATTAAATCACTATGTAGTATCTATAGGCGAAAAAATAATTGAAATCAAAAGAAAACAATATAAAAAGTTTCATCGTGAGTGATTAAATTAGATTGAAGTCTATGCCTCGATTTAAAAGTTTTATTCTATATTTTTTTTTCATAATACTTTATCCTATCCATCTGTTGAATAGAAATTAGCATCATAATGTATTTACAAACTTTTATCTTCGCCTATGATTTCAAGTTAGCTTCAATATTTGCATTAAATAAATGTTACTTATACGAATACGATAAAAAAACAACCTATACTATATGAAAAGGCCACAAGAACATTTTCTTGCAGAATAGATGAAATTTGTTCTTCTCAATGCTATTTTTGTACACAAAAACAGTCAAGTAAAAATTTCTCATATGCAAAGGTGCCCCGAGCGGGTAATAAATAACCCATCAATCTTGAAAAAGTTTCTTTTTTCTATCAAAGAAATTCCAGCGTTTTATTGTCTTCATCAATTTTCCAAAACAGAGTTCAATCCCTTTCACTTAAAATCTTGTCAATTTTATCAAATGAAATCTTCCAATCGACTTCGTCAATCATTATCATCTCAAACCTGATGACCCGGCACATATTATACTCATGTGATAATTCGTATTTATATTAACACTTGCATAAACACATTCAATCATTCGTTATTGAGATTTATCTTCTTTTTTTTTTTTAGTCCGTACTGATTAAAAAAACTTCCTAATCGTATATATTAAAAAAAATATTTTTCTAGAAAATAGAATTATATTTACATCAAATGAAAACTTATCTGATAATTTTAGTTGGTGGAGAGTAATCGACCAATACAATTTGGAGATATAGAGGAATGTGATGATTCATCTCTTTTTTTTTGATGTCATTTGTTGTTGTTTTTTTAGTCCTTTCATTCATTCTATAGTCTTGTCATTTTTTTCATACTTACAATATCCATTTGGCCTCTACCATCTGTTATTTAACGTCGATTAACTAAATCATAAAAACAACCAAATTTATTTCGTTGAAAAATTTTAGACAAAAAAAAACAATGGCAAGTTTCTTCCGTGGAGTTACACAAACACCATTTCAACAAGCTATTGAAAAAGCTACAGATGGAAATCAACCCAATGAAGATTGGGCTTTAATTATGAAAATTTGTGATCATGTTACAATGCATGAAGAAAGGTATAATCTATTTGATATTTTTTTATTTCAAATACAAATATTGTTTTTTTGTTTATTAGTGCAAAAGAAGCAATAAAAGTTATTCGAAAACGTTTACAAACAAATCCTGTAACAAATGGATGGCGTACAATTGGATTAACACTTACTGTATATTAATTAATTAATTAATTAGGATATGTTTAATAAAATTTTTCTTTTTGTTTATTTCTAGTTATTAGAAGCTTTAACAAAAAATTGTGGAAAAGTTTTTCATTTACAAATAGCACAAAAAGATTTTTTAAAAGATTTGAAAGCAGTTCTTACTCCAAAAAATAATCCATCAATAGCTATACAAGAAAAAATTCTTGGCATGATTCAAGTAAAAAAGAAATTAAAGATTTTTTTTTTTTTTTTTTTTTATTTAAAATAATCATTTTATTTAGACTTGGGCATTAGCTTTTCGTGATGATCCGGATTTAATTACTGTTGAACAATTTTATCAAGAATGTAAACAACAAGGTTTAGAATTTCCACCAGCTGAACCTGAAAATACTATTAAAGCAGCAGTACCAGCTACAGTAAATTTTAGAAGAAAAATATTTTAAGAAATGAATTTTTTTGTTTTATAAAAATTTAGGGAACAGTTGAACGTCCTATGCAATATTCACGATCAATGGTAAGACAAAACTATTTATTTATTGATTAGATTTTTTTTTGTTTGATAGTCTCAACCAGCACCTGGCACGACTCATCGTCAAGTAATTAAATTGTTTTTTTTTATATTTTTTTGTAGAATAAATTTTATCTAGGATCGATCGTTGTCGGATGTTTCATCTCAACAAGCTGTTCAGGAACATACTGTTTTAAGACAAATGACACCAGAGCAAATAGCTAAGTTACGTAGCGAATTAGATGTAGTGCAAACCAATGTACAAGTATTTGGTGAAATGTTGGTTACATTACAACCGGGTGAAGAACATCCACTTGATCTAGATTTATTATTGGTAAAAATTTTTTATTATAATTTTCAAGATTTAATTAACCTATCGGATTCACTAGATAGAATTGATAATTGAGGAGTAATAACCATTAAGGATAATAAAAATACAAAACTCAGCTTTATAGTTCATAATGCTTACTAATTTTTCTTTGCTAAAATACAACGGACCTAAGACAGTTGCTTACATGGGTGTGGCTAAAGAGAAAATTCATAGCCATTTACCTCACGCCGGCGAGTTACTTGTTCGGCTACTAATAAAAGTTATGTATGTTTGTAAAGTATAATAAAAATTACATATGACTATTTCTTTTAATGATTTATTCATTGACAGGATTAGGCAAATACGAGTAAGTGACCTTTTTTTTGGACAAGTAAGTATTTGAGATTGGTTTTGTGGATAGTTTAACATTAGTGATATGTTTATATATATATATCAAGAATAAAATAATTTGTTAGTTTTTTTTATATTAAAACTGTTTTATCATGTCTTTCACTTTATCTGAAACTTATCTTGCTTAAAGAATATGTGATTATACACCTAATTATTTGCAATATGAATAT
Source organism: Rotaria sp. Silwood1 (assembly GCA_905250075.1). Taxonomy (NCBI): domain Eukaryota; kingdom Metazoa; phylum Rotifera; class Eurotatoria; order Philodinida; family Philodinidae; genus Rotaria; species Rotaria sp. Silwood1. The sequence goes on from CAJNOP010000183.1 coordinate 127,863, forward strand.
TTTCATGAAGATAGGTAATTTTCTCAAAAATAACACAAATCATATTGTAAGAGAGATTAAAGAGACACCACCAAAAATGGTTAAACGTAAATTTTTTCTGTTCTTTGTATACTTCGAAGTACGCTCTATCTACTGCACATAGTTCAAGAGTTATTTTTTGACAAAAATTCGTAAAGCATTGTCTCCGTCTCTTAGCCACAATACATTTGATCGAGCCAAAATTTCCTTCTATTTACACTAGAGAAGTTCTTTAAGGTATCTAGATTGTTTTGATTTTAAAGTATGATATATAGCTGGACTTTGCCAGGATTTGCAAAAAAAAAACACTCCAGCTAGAAAAACATACATTTTAAAGGTTGCTCTCAAGGTTTTCGTGTTTGTATTTGAATGGAAGAAGAAAAACAGTGCCTAATACCGGTATAAAAAATTGTTAATCCTACCGAACGAATTGTAGTTGAGAAATGGGGAAGCATTCAGGACTTTGGAGCGCTTATGACAACTTTTTCTCTACTCTTCGAGTTCTATCACATGTCATGAAATTGAAAAAATTTTTGACAATATTATCAAACAATCTCAGCCATTGAAAACCACATCCAGATATTGTTTGTCTTGATTTTCAAAGAAATTTCCGTCTAGTTCTCTTACGCTACCCAAATAGATTTTGTTTTGATCTAGACAAGATGGTTATGGTACCAAACTTTTATGACTGGAACTGAGACCAATACTTTTTTTTTTTATTGAGAACAATAACTTTTATGATCATAAAACTTCCATTGAATGTCATATATCGCTCATGTCTAGTTTCAGTCAGTTTTCGTTCTAAAAGAATCGCCAATCTAATTTATTGTCCCACAGTTTAAGATTCTTTCATGTGAAGATACGTCTTCATTTAACATTGGGTTGATCGTTTATAAAACTAGAATAATTAAATATTTTTTTATGACTGTACAAATAACAATTGATGAATGTTCGAATACATTTTCTTATTAATATCTGTAGATCGTATATTTAGATGTACTCGTTCGATAATATTCTTTACATGATCTAAGACAATATTTTATTTCTTGTTTTTAAGGAATTACATAGAACATGTATACAAATGCAAGCACGAATTATCGATTTACTTTCACAAGTTGCTATTGATGATATAACTGGTAAATAATATGAAAATACTTTTTTTTTTTTTAAATAAATATTTTCTTATTGTTTTTTCTTTGTTTTCTAAATAGTCGATCTTTTACGTTATAATGATGAATTTAATAATTCATTAAAAACTTTTGAAAGTTATATGCAAGAACGTGAAAGACGAGTTGGTCCAGCTCAAATGCCAATATTAGATCAAACGGCATCACCAACTCGAAGTGCAATTCCAACATCTCAATCACCACCAACAAAAGTAGATATTCTCACTTTTCTTTCAAAGTCAGTATTATCGTACTGATTTGTTTTTTTGTTTCAGACATTATCTTCATCACGTCATCAAGATAATGAACCAGCATTAATCAAATTTGATGAAGAATCATCAACATTACCAACTAATTTACAACAAATGCGTTCGTATTTTAGTTTTATTTTGTCAACAAAAAAAAAAAAAATTCTTTTAAAAATATTTTAGATATTAATCCAACATTATCGGATGCAATACCAAAAAATACTTCACAACAATCAACGTAAGTAATAGAAATAATATTTTTCAAATAATTCTTATCAATATTTTCTTCTTAAAGAAGACATATGAGTATTCATTCGTAAGCTGATATTTTGCTCTTTGTTGTTTAACCTACGTTTCTTTTTTTGTATCCTTTCAATGGAAAAAAAAATTTTTTTGCTGCTCTTTTGCACATATAAAAAATTCGTATTTATTTTATTCTTCATAAATAATTTATTTTATATATATATATATATATTTTTAGGGCTTCAGTATCAACTCGACCTGTTTCAAATCATCAGGTATGAAAAAGAATTTTTCAAAACAATTGAAAATATTTTTAAAAAATCTTTTAGGATCCTGAACGTGATGTAAAAGAAGTTGAACAATGGTTAAATATTTCAAGTGGTAATGATATAGATAATAATTCTCATCAACAAGGTGGTACAACACAGGCATTTAATGAATTTATAGAAAAACGTGCAGCAACTTCACCTAATCAACCAATATCAGAACAAGACATACATATTAATTTACAACCACCATCAACACAAAATCAATCAAATGCATAAACATTAAATGTACATAAACCAAATATAAAACAATATTTTTTTTTTCAACTTATATTCTCTCGCATTCTAATTAAACAGTGTTTTGTTCTATTATGCATATTGTCATGATAAAGAAAAAAATTTTAAAAAAACAAATATACTAGCTTGAAAATGAACTTTTGACTTGTATATCGTATTTAATCTTCTCTTTTTTCTCTTTTGTCAACAAGGGTGCAACATATATTTTATGTACCTGTGCATATTTTTATCTCACCTTGTTTTTTTTTTCTTTCCAGTCTACACCACAATAAGCACACATATAAAACAGTTCTTCTTTTTTTGTTCTTCTATCTCAGTTGATAGAGATAAGCAAGTAAGTAGTTCGAGCGTTATTTCGTATTTTTTGTGAATCGAAAAGGTGAAGCGTATGCTAAAATATAGCATCTATTATTATGTTCTTTCCTTTTTTCTTGTTTCAATAGGTTTTATTTTGTAGAATGCCGGTCAAAATTTATCATGACGATGATGCTGATGTGAATATTGTGCGTAGTAAAACTGTTGCATTCATTGGTTATGGAAATCAAGGTCGTGCCCAGGCATTAAATTTACGTGATAGTGGTGTGAATAATATCGTTATTGGCAATATTGATGATGATTATGCTAAACAAGCTAGTACAGATGGATTTAATCCAGTAAGTATTGAAGAAGCAGCTCGTCAAGGTGATATTCTTATGTTACTTATTCCTGATGAAGATCAACAAACAGTTTGGAATGAAAAAATTCGTGGTAATATTAAACCAAATACTACATTAGTTGTTGCAAGTGGATATAATGTTGCATTTAATTTACTTGATATACCTAATGACATGGATGTTGTTATGGTTGCACCACGAATGATTGGTGCTGGTGTACGTGATCGTTATGTTCAAAACATTCCATATCCATGTTTTGTATCTGTTGAAAAAGATGTTAGTGGTACAGCTTTAGCTACATGTCTTTCCATTGCTTGTGCTATTGGAGCAACACGAGGTAATGGTGCTGTTGGTTCGTCATGTCGTGAAGAAGCTGGTATTGATTTATTTGCTGAACAAGCAATTTGGCCTGAGATTATGGCAATATTTCGTGAAGGCTATAATGTTTTACATGAAGCTGGATTTACTGATGAAGCTATTTTATTTGATATGTATTTAAGTAAAGAACCAGCTGAAATATTTGAACGTGCTGCTGATGAAGGTTTTGTTAAACAATTAAAATATCATTCACGAACAAGTCAATATGGTCAATTATCAACAATGAATCGTCATGATGGAAAAGAAATACGTGAAAAATTTCGAAAAGTTCTACATGATAATATTTTATCAGGAAAATTTGCCGAAAAATGGTCAAATACAAAATGGGCTGCAGAAGAATTAGCTAAAGAATGGAAAGAAGTTGAAAAGGCACCTATTGCTCAAGCTGATCAACGTGTACGAGATGTTATTAAGCCGGACAGAAAAAAATAGATTGCATTTTTTTGTTTATAAAAATAAATTGCTTTTTGTTAGTTTGATTCAAAATTATTAAAAAAAATCTGAAAGAAATAAAATTAACTTGATTTATGATATACGTTTTTTAGATGGATAAAGAGGAACTAATGACGAAGGATAATATCCAACGAATTATTCTTGGTATAGGACTAACTACTTTTCTTCTGCTTGTTTTTCTTTTATTTGGGTACGTTATTTTAAAGTTCAACAAAAAAAAAAATTTATCTTTGTAATTTTAATATAGAAAAATACATCTTATCTTCTTCGTTCTTCTATTAGTAATCAGTTATAAATTAACTGACTATTATGTGTACGTAGAGATTTTTTTATTGTTTCAATTTGATTTTATTCAAATATTTAAATTAGATTGAAATTAAATAATTCTGAAACATTTTTGACATGTTGGCCAAATTTAATTGTGTTTTTTGATGCAACTAAAGTATAAAACTTTTTTTTTTCATAATTAAAACAACATAAATATATTCTTCTTTAGAATTTAAAAGAAGAACTTCTACGAAAACAAAAGTAAATATTATGTAATTTTACTTTATACTAACTGTTTTTATTTAAAGTGCAAATTGTGTTTATATAAAAAAGAATCCTTGGGTTCATTTAATGATTTCTAAAGAAATTGATGCAGCCATTACTAAAGTAAATGATTATTTTTGTTTCTGTAAGTAAATAATTAAAAACTGTTTTTTGTTTTTTTTGCAGTTTTGTAGTTTATGTCTTCGAGATCATATATACCCATGGTTATCGTACGTATTCATAATCATACAATTAAGATTTAATTAAAACAAATATGCTTCTTTTTAGAACGATTACTCAAGATGATAGTCTTGTTCATGAAACCAAACATGTTTTTCGATATTTATTAGCAACAGTTATTCGTCGTTTACACAATGTAGGATTAGTGTTCGTACTCTTGAACATTTCCTTTGTAAAGAATGAAAATGCATCCTAAACTGTATTTTCTAGCATTTTCTAAATATATACCTAAGTGTTCATAAAACTTTTTATATCTGTTTATGCGAGAATACTATATGTTCTGGACTCTTGGATATGGGAACTCAAAAGAAAGTTTGATAATCAGTTCTCAAAGCGCAATTCACCCTCGAGAATTCAGAGATATCTTTAGGGATCTTCAATTCAATCAAGATAGAGCTCAATATGACATATTTCTTTTCTTGCGAATGTTAATGCAAATCAACTTGCATATAAATTTGTAATTCTGTTTTGGGTAAAAAAAGGCACAATTCCCAAATTAAATAATAGAAGCTATGAGAGAACTAACCATATGCTCGCTTATAGCATACCAATTAGGAATATCAGAGTTATCCTTCCGGAACTTTCTGTTCTCAGGAAACAAGAAAGCATTCTAGGCTGCGTTAAGTTACATTTTTTATTTATACTGAAGTGCTCATATATAGTTGTCTATCGTTTTATCTAAAGTATTAGATGTAATATTTACAGATGTTAACTTAGTATAAACTAATTGATCATTTTGAAATAATTGTCATGCAGTAGGAATAAAAAAAAGTGTTCTAAATACATGTAGTTATCTTCTGGTGTTAAAAATTTCAATTCTCGATTCTGATTAAGATTTTCTATTGGTCTTATTCTCGATCATGTAGACTAAGTTTTGTTTCTAAACTAAATTACTTTAATAGTCAATGTCAATGTGACAAAATTCATGATCTGCACGAGTTGAATTAATATATACTTGGAAATGGAGAAATGGAGTACAATATTACAGTTAGTTTACTGATTATGAGTGGATATTTTCATCTTACATCTCTTCGAGAAAAATAAAAAGAACATTTTAGAATAAAATATCTAAATGATTTATAAATTTATCAGATTGACATTTTTTATAAATATCAAAAATAAAATTGTGTGATGCATCGACTCTTTGCAACCCTTATCGAATACTATTAATCATTTTCTCATATTTTTTTTTTACAGGAAAATTTTTTCATATATCAATAAAATTTTGTTTGCCATCTTCATATTCACTTAAATCTCGTTGAATTATATTTTGCAAGTTTTCTATTGATTATGTATCATCTATTTGATGTTGAAATGAGTACTGGAACTTTTTAAATAAAATTCCAAGTCATTGGTATATTAGAAGCAGTAGACTTCATAAAATGAGACTGTCAATATGAAATGTTATAAAACTAAAAGTGTAAACAGTCAATATGATGAATAATACTCCATTAAGATGATAAGTCTAATGAAAAAAATTTGAATCTAGAAAGACCTGCATCCCGATAGTATGCAGACTTTACTTTGCCCTATAAACACCTCTGTACATAGTTCTTACAAACGTTTTCAAGCATTGTTTTTTATATATATTGAAAAACATAACTTTCGAGAAAAGCTTAACAATATTTTTTGAAAATTTCTTTTCCAAAGTTAATATATGTTGTCTATAGGTTGATATTAATGCTTTTATTACTGAACGACTTATTCCATTAATATTCCAAACCTGTGATCGTTATATTCATACCAAAGAAATCCATTCAGCAAATGATTCAATTGAATTTCTTCGAAAAATGTATAAAGATGATCTTCATATAGCAATGTATAATCGACGAGAAGAATTAAAATATTTAAAAAGTCTTATGCTTAATTTAATGCCAATCATAGCACCAAAATTTATTTATAAATGTAAAGGTTCACGTCATTTTTTATGTGAATTATTTGTATGTCAAATATTAATTGATGGTATTGATGCTATTTGTCAACCGGATACATTAAATCGTTTATTTCATCTTTATTTTACAACTGCTATTGAACGTCGACAAAAAAATAATATTAAAATACAAATAACAAATGAATCAAATACATATGTTGAAATTCTATCACATTTTTGTGCAATGAATGGATCAATACATAAAAATAAATTAGCTTTAGACTTAACTGATGTTATGTATGAAAAAGAATTAATGAATCAATTTAGTCGTGTACTTGATCGTCATGGTTCACTTGGTTTATTAAGTATTTATTTAACATTAACAGATATTTTAAATGATATTCCAATAGCAACAGATATATTAGTAAGAAAAAAAATTTATCAACGTTTAAAACGTCTTGATGAACGTTATTTAAGTCCATTAACTTCTGAAACATCTGTTATTATTAGTAATCCATATAATAATGAAGATACACTTATAGATGAAATAAAATATTTAATTTATCATGATTTAGAAGAAAGTATTAAGGATGAGAATGAAAAAAAGTCACATGATTTTAAAAAATCATTTAATATTCAACAAACATTTACATTATTATCAAGATTTCATTGTAAAATTTATGAATTAATTGAAGAAAAATATCAACGAAATTTTTTAACAAGTGATGAACATTTTTTTTATATATGTGGTAGACGTATGGATTCACCCGATTATCGTAATTTGAAACAAAAGTATGCTAGATTTCTATTTGTGTGTGCTGATATTTTTCTTTTTTGTCTATTTTCATTGATAGTAGTCTTAGTTTTGATGAAATTACATCAGATTTTGTACATATTGAAGAGATCAGGTTTGACTGTTATTCTATATTATACCCCAATTTTTCTACCATATTTATTTTTACATATATATTTATTTATATACCGAGCTTTTTGTCTTTTGTTTGACAATAAATTAATAGTTCAGTTTAAATAATTTCTTTGTTTTTATATTTAGAAATACACATGAAAATACTAATCAATATAGTGCATCACATCGTTATACAACAACTTCATATCAAGGTAAAAATTATATATTCAAATTCGAGAAAATTTTGCGTCCAACTATATCCTTTCATTAATATTTTCATTTTCATACTTGTAAAAATTACATGCGGAAAATCAAAATTAGTTAAGAAAGCTTTTAGTATCATTCATGTCAGATCAAACTGTGTAATATCATATAGATGTTAGTGTTCATTGAAGAAACTGTTTAATGAGCCAATTACAGTAGATACTGAATGCGCTCTATATTAGATATCGGCAAGCTGATCTTACACCAGTTTTGTTTATGACTGGAAAACTAGAACCAATATTTTTTGTTATTAGAAATGATATCTGTTATGGTTGTATAAAACCTGCATCGAATGTCATATCGTCACGACTCATATGTTCTAAATAGATATGGTTCTGGTTCCACTAGGACTGAGGTCAAGTCAAGCAATTCTTTTCTGACCCGAGCCTCGCATCCGTCGGGTTCAAAATTTTCAAACTCAGTGAGTCGAATATTTTCAAACACAGATCCGACTGAGTATGAGACCAACTCGACCAACCCTATGAAGCTGTAATTAAAAATTACTGGTCCCATTCGTATCTACTTTATACTATAGCTGAAAAGAATAATTTGTCAAATAACCAAGTAGTTATCACTGTTATGGCTATGTCTATCATCATCTGAGAATGTAACAAAATCTTGTCCTATACTTTCACACTTCTTTTATTTCGTATTTCATAAATTCTTAGATAGATTGGTTATCTGACTGCAATAATACTATACGAAAATGATAATGAAGATAAATGCAAAAAACAAAACAATAGAGACATAGAATGACATGGAAGTCTTTGTGTGCATTATCCTATGTCAGCTATTGATGAGTTATTCGAATGACATAAATGTTTACTAATATTTAAATATTTTTTTCTTCGTTTAAATCCCTCCTGAGATTTAGACATATGTATATTATAAAATTCCTAGCAATCTCTTTTGTTTAATGACGTACATTAAAGAAAATATGTTCTTCGTTGTAAAAAATCTCTAGATTGTTATGTATTATTTGTCTATTCTTTTTTTTTCATATTTCTAATTGAATCTATTTATACATTATTGATTATTAACTAATTATCACAAATTTATTTTTGAAATTTGATAAACAATGAATATTTTGTATAATTGAATTTATGCAACAGTTCTTTTTTTTTTGATATTTTAGAAATGGAAGAAAAAGATAATTTATATCTTAAATGCCCAGAAGATACAGCAAGTATTTCTAGTAATAGTGTAGGTTAATATTATTATTATGTTTTGTTTTCTATTATAATTTAATTCTATTTAGTCATTAGACGAAAGAGATATGAGTACATGGCGTATTCATATTAGTCATGCTGAAGAATTCCGTGAAAGTTTGAATTCTAATTCTAAATATTGTGCATTGATGATTGAAGTTCAACGATTGGATGCAAATAATGGTATAGATTTATTTATTTATTTATTTATTTTTAATCAATATAATAAAATATATCATTATAGATAATCCATTAATTAATGATGAAGAAAAACCTCATAGAGTAGTTGCAAGGTAAATAAGAAAAATTATATTTATAATAAATTGACTATCATTTATTTTTATTTTTATTTAGACGTTATCAAGATTTTTATTTATTAGAACAAAAATTAACTGAATTTCATGGAATTTTTTATGATGCTCGTTTACCATCTCGACGATCAGCAGCAACAGCACGAAGTCTTGAATTTCTTGAATCAATTAAACATGAGTTTGAACATTTTTTACGAGTAAAATTTAAAATTTTTTTTATGTCATATTTTTACAATCGGTTTTATTTTAGCATTTATTATCCAAGCCAACATTACGTAATAGTGAATTATTATATAATTTTCTAACACAACCAGATGATTTTACTTTACCTAATGGTGAAATTATTCTAGCTAAAATGTTCAAAGTTGTTCCACGTCGATTACGTATTGAGGTATTATTTATTTATTTATTCATTTGAAAGGTTATTTCTATATTCGAATTTAGAAAGGACAATCTCTTGAACCATTTCTTATATCATTATTAAATTATGCTGAACCAGCTAAATCAAAAGCAACACAACCAAGTCCTGTGTTTAATGATATTATTGAAGAAAAAGTATAAATATATTTCATTTTCTCATCGAATAACTTATTATTTTTTTTGTTTAGCTGCAAAATTCCATTTATGGAAATAATGCAAATATTGCTGAACCATTTTTTGAACCCATAATAGAAGAACCTATGAATCCTTGTCAAGAAGAACTTGATAGTACTTATGATTATTTAATTTTTATAGGTAAATAATCCTATTAGAATATATCTTTCAGCAAGTTTTATTTTATGTTTATAGCTAAAAAAATTTTTTCTGCATCACCATTATTAATTCATTTATTGAATTTATTTCGTGTACCATTGAAAAATACATTTGATACATTCTTTTCATATTTTATCGAAAATAGAATGGATGATATATTAAATGATGAAGAAAACATTATTCTTGTTATTCAGGCTCTTCAAGGTATTTTAATTTCTATTGAAAAAGATGATTGTTATTATGAATCCTATTTTAGATACTATTTTTCCTAACGATGCAGAAGATAAAGAGTAAAGCTAAGAATTAAAAATTTTGAAAGGATTAGAATTTTTTAAATAATAATATCTATTTAGATCAACTGATCTGGTGAATTTTGAAGATGTTGTTGCAGTAGCTGAACAATTTATGCCAAGTATGAATATGATAAGATTTTTTTTGTTTTAAGATTTATAGTTCATAAGTGTGGAAAATATCAAATTTTTTACAAAAAAAAGTTATCAACATAGAAAAAAAGAATTTTTTTATGAAAATAATTGATACTAAGTTAACGAGAAAAGGTTGCGAATTATTCAATAGCATTTTAGTCGTAATTCACAGGATTATTGGTAAACGATTAACATGATTTGTGCCGCTAGACTCAAAGAACTCCAAATTCTGATCTGTTGAAGTTCGGTAACGAAGAAAACTTCACAACAGCTTTGTCTTATTCAAAGTTTTTTTGTAGATTCAATAGGGTATGAGTGGTGAGGGGGTTTCGATTTCATCTATATCAACATTCTTTTTCAGTAACAGATGAAGTAGAATCTAAATTTAGTTTGGCATTAATTAAATCCATTAGAAAGTTTATGATATTGGCAAGATTCATGTTTATCTAATAAATTGATTTTATTAGATGAACAAATTGACAAATTATAATGACATGGCTTAAAATAGATCAAAATTCGAATGAAAAATCTGAATTAAAGTTAATAATAAAACATGTAGAATGTAAATGTTGAAAGAAAAAAAGCGTGACAGATAATAATAATTCAAACGTTTTCTATACTCAACTCGAGACATTTTACGAACTAGATGGATGAAAAAGAAATTTTGACAAAAAACGAAAAGCAACAAAAACCATGTTGATAATCGGAATCAACATGCTCGATTATTAACAACTTCCAAAGGCGTAGTTAAAAACAATTGAACAATAGATGAACTTTCTCGTGAATAAACATGGGCAAGACGATCTCGAGACCAAAACTGTTTCATTGGGAGTGATATCTTTTATGACACTACAAAACTTGCGTCAAATATCATATTGTCACAACTCATGTGTTCTATAAGTTTATACGAAAACTATTTTAATATATGTTATTACAATTTTGATAATATAATTAATCTGTTTTTTGTAAATAACAATATTAGAGGTTATGTGAGTTGTGCAAGACATTCCGAGCTCATTTTCCACTAGTGTATGTAATATTAAACACGACGCGTGTACCAAGAACTTTTCTGAACGAGGGACAAGACCGATTGATTTCGTTCATCACTGCTAGTGGATTCAGTTGAGAAAATCGATAATCTATTTCTATGCTTTGATGATTAAATTTTAATATAGAATAATAAAAACTAACAAAGATTTGATAGGTATCGAAATGATTTGAATCTGTGTTTTTAGATGTGATCAAACTTATTTTCGGTGAATCTAATGTACAGCATGGTTTACAAATTCTTTTAGAACATTTCCAAGATCCATTACTGAACAAACAAGTAAGTAGATTTATATATTAAATATATTCTATTTACATGATATATCTATTAGTTATTTTATATGCTTCTTGATGAAATTCTTTTTCAACTTTTTCCTGAATTACAATCACATTCCGAAATGTCAAGAACCAATACAATAACAACAACAGAATGATTTTTCTTTAAAACAGATATTTATTGAGAATAAATAAATATTTTAAATTTCATTTAATTTTGTCCATTTTGCTTTGTTTCTTTGCTCTTATGACAAACAATTACCGGTTATTTTATTTTATTTTATTTTTTTTTTGTATATAACCATATCAATAATCTCACCACTGTTTGACGTTGTTTTGTTTTTCTTGGTTGCTTTGTTTTTATTAAATACTTTCAAAGAAAAACAAATTTCACTTGTCATTCTAGATAAGTGTTGTGTATTCAATCGAATGGCACACTTATCATTTTTGATAAGTATTTTAATGTTTGTATTTTGTCATTTATATAGAAATACAACAATGTGTTCAAATTTCGAATGATTGTTATTCAAAAGATAGTCCAACAATAAATAAATGTCAGACACGAAAATTGTTGTTGATGATTACCTATTTAACAATTCAATTTGACTGGTTTTCATAATGTGAATGTTTCATATTGTTATTATGCATTAGGCCTTCCAGCTTATGAAATAATAATTTTTGATTAATGACTTCAAAGTTTTAAATCGCAAACAACATATATACCACATGATACTCTTGATTTAACAGTTGATCTTATCTATGAAACTGAGCTATGATTTCATATTTGATTCTATGGTTCAGTTTATAAACGATATAAAGTCTCACTACAAATACATACAATGGAAAAGAAAGCTAATATGACTGATTATGAGATTTTGGTGAAATCAAAAGCATTTGCAATATTTGTCACTCAAAAACCAACAGATATCACATAGTGAGGTCGAATAAAAAATATTAATAAGAGTAAGTCTATACGAATGTTATTTATGAAGTCGAATGCAGTCTGTAACTGATCAATGAAAATCTTTTATATAAACATTGTTATTGCTTCTTGTGGATCTGAATTTAAAAGTTTCGATATTTGGCATCACTAACTTTAATCTATTTAAATAATACTAAAATATATAAATGAAAACACGACGTTCGTTTTTCATTTTACAATATATAAAAGCCATCACGACTGAATGGCTATATTGTTCAGCATGTATTCGCAAAGTATTGAAGACAAACCTCAGTACCACTAGCTATGGAATGACCCTGGACAATTTATTAATGACTGTTTGTCATGAATTACCCGTTCGATAGCATGTTGAATACGTTGTGATATACACCTGCTCTTGTGGTTAATTAGTGTGTATGGCGAGCTCAAGCCATGGAATGCAAGAACTCTACGTTAGGCTCGCCTTCTGTTCATAGCTACAAGTACTATTAGTTGTAAGACAGATACAGAATTATTGAATCTATCTCAAGATAACTGAAAGGCAGAGTTATTCTTCCTTTCGATAGTGTATTAAAAAAATTTACTGCGACCCAGAAGGCTAATAATATTGATTTCAATTATGTCAAGTTTTTACTTATGCATATTTGAAAACGTTCTTTTGCATTCATTAATGAAAGGAAAATCGAACTGTTATTCTGGTTGTCTTTTGATTATTATAGATAAATTACTAAATCAATGAGTTTGACGAATTCAAATAGTCGTGTTTTTGTTTAAGTGAAACTGAGTATTTCTATATGACGGTAACAAAGGATGCTAAAAGTGAACATACAAGATATCATGAAACGATCGCAATGTTTTTGTTAATATAGAAAGTCTTTTGATAATATTATTACTAAGAACAAAGTAATATAATTTTTAATCTACTAAATCAAATATGTTATTCTGTAGAGATCTAAGTGTTTTCGGCACTGAAATATTGTTCTACTCGAATTTAATTATTGCATTATTTTGAAAACTGGAGCGATTGGATGATGAAATTATTTTAAAATGCAATCAGCACTTCTAGTACACAAATATAAAGCAAGTTTATCGTACAGAATTCAAAGCATTCGATAATCGATTTCTTTATGTAGAATACACTCTACGCGTTTTGTTTTCAAATGAATTTTCTTCAATTCTATCCTTCAACAATGTTTGTTAATGTATTAGTGTCGGAGAAATTTTACACCCTTTCCCATTTTCTCAAATTGATTAGAAAGCCTAAACAATTGTATTGTAGATAATATGGTTTTGTATGATCAAATTTAACTATTTTTTTTCATTTAGATTCGATTGTAGCCTATTATGAATTATCTTTACTGATCGATTCGACTATCAAGCGCATTGCTATATGATCTTAATAAACATGAACAACCATTGTTAATCTCATTCACTTAGATTTCATCTTAGTCGTTATGGGTATAATAGTATTAACAATTTATTGGTAACTATTCAAGTAAAATTTCTTAAATCTTGAAACAAAAAAAGATTTTCTATATGATGTTCAATGGATAGATATTGATATAATGTCATACCATGTTGAGTTTACATATGATGATAAGCTATCTTTATCGATGATATTATGGACTTAATCTCGGAAATGTTGGATAAAAATATTAGCAAAAAACAAAAGATATTGTTGATAACAATGAATGCATATTTGATTTCTTATTTTTATTTCATTAGGGAAATTTATGAATTAACAAAAGATAAGTATCGAAAATGTATTTTAATTAGCGATAAACACTTACTCTAAATCAGGTTTCATCTTATTGTGCATATTATTCTTATTCAAACCAAGTTTATTGTGAAAATTTGATAAATACGCAAAACAAGTTTAAAATTTAATTCTGCTAGCTATAAAAATCCATGAGAAAGCCAATAAGATTCTCAAATAGATATAACAAATTTTGACAAATAAAAAGAGTACATGATAGATATGTTTATTAAAGAGAAGGGAAAACCTATACTTTAATTTTGATACTTCAAGCAATACAACTGAATTTTGCTAAGGAAAGAATGTTTTTGACTGATCTTCGAAATCAACATGATTGATAACCAGTACTTCATAAACTTCTGATAAGAAAGCAATGGATTCGTTGAAAACGTTCCCTAATGAAATATTATTGGTGAATTTCTTGAATCTTACACTCCAGCTTTTAAGTTCGATCAAACTTGTTTCATGAATTACACCATTTATATACTGGTCTTCAAGTCGCTTTATAATATTTTCATGGTACATTCCTACATGGAGAAGTTAATGAATATATCTTACAAACAGTTATAACAAAGAGAATGAATCTTTTGACAATTTTATCTCGTTCTTTATTGATTTTAGCTTTAATGATAAACAATTATTAGTTTTTTTGATTTTCTACTTGTATATTATCATTTATATGCATGCATTCTTATTTCTTCATAAAAAATACTTTAAAAAGAAAAACAATTATTTTTTGTAGATATCTAGTAGGTTTAATCGGATGGCATGTTCATTATTTGTGACAAGTATTGCAATCTTATTGTTTGTATCTTATACATATGCACAACAATGTGAGCAACCGTCAAATGTATCTCGATTTGATTGTCACCCTGAAAACGATCCAACAATAGATAAATGTCTTGAACGAAAATGTTGTTGGAAATCACCTAGTCAACAATCGAATTCTATTGGTTTTCGTGATTTACATGTACCATCTTGTTATTACCCATCAGATTTTCCAACCTATGAAGTAACATCAAGTAGTCCAACCGATTTTGGTCAGCGAATTCGAATTCTTAAAACACAAACAACATATATGCCACATGACATTTTGGATTTAACAGTTGATCTTATCTATGAAACTGAACAACGTTTTCGTATTCGAATTTATGATTCAATTTATGCACGATATGAAGTTCCACTACAAGTACCTGTAGTGGAAAAGAAAGCTGATACGACTGATTATGATGTTGCAGTAAAATCAAAACCATTTTCATTACTTGTTACACGTAAATCAACTGGTGTAATACTGTAAGTTAAAATAATTTTTTTCTTCGAAAATTCAGTAGTATATAGCATTACTATAATCATATCTGAGAAGGACACATGAATTGAGTTTTGTTTATGAATTTTTGTCTTCATAATGATATTTATCTCTCACTGTATTCATATAAGAAATAGTCTTACAGACAATTTTATTGAAATATCAATCAATTCATTTCGTTAAGGAAACATCAAACAAATTTTTATTTTCTTCAACTGGTTTTCAATAAATAATAAAAATTTTATGACGATAATAATGCATGTTATTAAGTATTGTTTTTTGTTTAGATTCGATTCAAGTGTATCACCACTTATGTTTGCTGATCAATTTATTAAAATTTCTACTCGTCTATCAAGTCCATTTTTGTATGGTCTTGGTGAACATCGACAATCATTATTAATCAATGTAACAGATAGTTGGAAAAGATTAACATTCTATAGTCGTAATTTTCCACCACTCGAAAACTTCAATCTGTATGGTGAATATTCTTCTTTTTTGTTAAATCAATATTTTGAAATAAATAAAACATACATAATTAATAGGTGTTCATCCATTTCATATTAATCTTGAACAAGCACCAAATAATCAAACAAGTGCTCATGGACAATTTTTTCTTAATTCAAATGCAATGGATATTGATCTTCAACCGTTACCTGCTCTAACTTATACAACTATTGGTGGTATTATTGATTTGTATATTTTCACAGGACCTACTGTACAAAATGTTATTGAACAATATTGGGATATCATCGGAGTAAAAGAATAAGAAGAATTTATAATATGATGTCTAATTGATTGTTTTAGAAACCTATGATGCCACCATATTGGTCACTTGGATTTCATCTTGGTCGTTATGGGTATAATAGTACTGATAATTTATTAGCAACTATTCAAGTAAGAATTCTTAAAATGATGAAACAGCAAAAAACTTTTTTTTCATTCTTACTTGATATAGAGAATGCATGACGCAGATTTTCCATATGATGTTCAATGGACAGATATTGATGCAATGTCATATGATCTTGACTTTACCTATGATAATCAAAAATTTCATGGTTTACCTGAACTCATCAGTGGATTACAATCTAATGGAAAACATTATATGACTGTTATTGATGCAGGTATTAGTTCAACTCAACCAGCTGGTTCTTATTTTCCTTATGATGATGGAATGAAACGAGGTATTTTTGTCATGAAATTTAATTCTTCGGAACCAATCTCAGGAAAAGTAAGCTTGAAAGGAAAAATTTAATGATGCTGATAATCGTTCTATTAATTTTGAAAGGCTTCCCCAGGTATAACAGTATTTCCTGATTTTACAAATCCATATACAGTTGAATGGTGGACAAATGTAGCTGCAGCTTTTCATGAGAAAATTCCATTTGATGGAATGTGTATTGTAAAGATTGTTTATCATATGTACTTGTTTTTTTAATTATTTTTCTCTATAGAATATGAATGAACCATCCAGTCTTGTAGATGGATCAACTGATGGATGTACAACTAACATCTTAGATGATCCCCCATATGTTCCTCGTATGCAATTTTTTTTTCTATATAATTTTTAAGAAATATATGAAATTGATATCTATAGATGTACTCGGTAATAGTCTTAGTTCAAAATCATTATGTCCATCTGCTCAACATTACTTATCACAACATTATAATTTACATAGTATGTATGGTTATTTTGAAGCACAAGTAACAAATGCGTGAGAATCTTTTCTTATATTTTTAAAGTATATGAATGAAAATTTTGATACATATATTTAATAGAGCATTGAAAAGTATTCGTAAAAAACGACCATTTGTTTTGTCTCGTTCAACATTTGCTGGTTCTGGTCGATTCACTGCACATTGGACTGGTGATAATCGATCAGCATTTAAAGATATGTACTATTCCATTCCAGGTTCGTGTAAGAATATTGTAATAAAATAGAACCGTACAACGTTATATATGTTGTTCAATATAAACTAATTAGTATTTTTTGTATTTCAATTTTTATAATACTTTATTTAGATATTCTTAGTTTTAATATGTTTGGTATAACACATGTTG
Source organism: Rotaria sp. Silwood1 (assembly GCA_905250075.1). Classification (NCBI taxonomy): domain Eukaryota; kingdom Metazoa; phylum Rotifera; class Eurotatoria; order Philodinida; family Philodinidae; genus Rotaria; species Rotaria sp. Silwood1. Next base: position 145,478 of record CAJNOP010000183.1, read on the forward strand.
GTGCTGATATTTGTGGATATCAACGTGATACAACTGAAGAATTATGTACAAGATGGATGCAACTTGGAGCTTTTTATCCATTAATGAGAAATTATAATGATCTCGAACAAAAAGTAAAACGTTCTTTTATATATTGCCTTTTTCCTATTCATTACTATTTAAAACTGAAACAAACATTAGGATCAAGATCCAGCATCATTTTCATGGGAAGCTCAACAAATAATGAAACAAGCATTAATGATGCGCTATTCACTTATTCCATTTTGGTATACACTTCATTACGAAGCAGCAATGAAATCAAAAACTATTGTACAACCACTTTTCTTCGAGTAGATATATTTTGAATAATTATAGATGAAAAAATTTATTTTTGAGTTTAGATATCTAAATGATGGAAATACTTATGATATTGATCAACAATTCTTAGTAGGCCGTGCTCTTCTTGTTTCTCCAAATTTAATTTCTGTAAATAGTCAAACTTAAAAAGGAAATATCGTTAATATATGCTTTCCTAGGACACAGACACTGTCCATGCTTATATTCCAGCAGATGTTTGGTATGACTATCAATCGGGTGTAAGAGTTAAAACAGTCGGACAATTTACTGATTTTAATGCACCACTTTCAAAAATAAATGTTCATGTACGTGGTGGTTTTATTATTCCAATGCAAATGCCAGGTGCTAGTTTAGTCCTTGGACGTGGCAATCCATTCATATTACTTGTTGCTCAATCACAATCGGGTACTGCCATAGGAAATCTTTTTTGGGATGATGGAGATTCAATAGGTATGTTTTATTGTTGTCTTTTTTATTCCTCTATTCATCATTTTTATTTTCTTTTTTTCAATTTAGATTCAATTGAAACACAGACATACAACTATTTTGAATTTACGCTAACAAATTCTGTAAGTAAAGATTTAATGGCAATTGATAGTTAGGCTTTAATATTAAAGTCTACATTTTCTTCTTAATATACCACAAATATCTTCGAAGATAAAAATGAGTGTAACTGTTAAGTTGCGATTTTTCGGTTTCCTCTTCCATATTATAGACCTTAGTCACCAAAGACAACAAACTTCAAATTCTGTTCTTAGAGCTCCTTAGCAACAGAAAATGGCGCTGATCAGCATGAACGACAAAACGAAAACTGTTCTAGAACATTTTAAAATTTTCTTTCAAACTTCAATGGCTGGCATATGTTTGCGAACGTTCTAAGTAGTACAAATTTTCATTTTTGCATAAATAAAAATTTTCTATTGTGATCAAATTATAATTTAATGAAATCAATAGACTTATTTGCCAGTTAAATTAATGGTTAGAATAATAAAATAAGAATGAGCAAATAGCAACAATGCAAATAAACAATAGAGAGGCACAGCGAAAAATAGAAAAAAGTTTCTGGTCGAAATACAGAAATAAATAAGACGAATTGCTTCTCTGACGATCGATTAGTTTAAACAGACAACTATAGTCTTCGAGAGACTTTTCACTTTACATACTTTTTATTAATATCATTAGACTGGAGAACAAATTTAAGTTCCACATTTTCGAGCTAAAGAGACTGAGTCAATAAGCTTTTTCTAAACAATGTACATTATCTGATAATTATAGAATACTTTAACAATCAATGCTCTCGTTACAAACTACAAAAGTTCTACAATGCGTCTGGATAATGTGAAAGTTTTGGGAGTAAGCAAGTCTGTGACTAGTGTAACTGTAAATGGAAAACCTTATTTTGATTATCTTTATGATTTTCTTGATCAAGTATGTAATTCAATAAATTTAACAAAAGATAAAAAAAAACAAATTTTTCAAATGTCCTTATGCTATTAATATAGGTTTTACTTATTCATGGTGTCAATATGGACATGTTAGCTCAATCTAGTCAAACTATTCAATGGACAACTTCGAATTAATGATATGTGATAGAAATCAAAAAAGAAATAGCAATCATTCTTTGAATATTTTTGTTATGTATGTGCTTTCATTTTATTCTAGTGCTTAAACCATGTCTTTCAAAATATGATTGAATTATTTTTTTATCTTTGATTGATTTTCTTTATGGTTTTTTTTAAATATTTTATTTCGAAATTTGGTACAAAATTTTCCAACATATTCTTTTCATCAAATCATTATTTCGCGTATAATTAATATCAACCGAATCTATAATAAGAATGCAATAAATATTTGTTTTTTTTGAACGGTTAATAACCGAGTAGTATTTGTTTGAATTAGAAAACAACTATCTCTGCGCCTTAGTTAATTAAAATATGGTCTTCTCAATAGAAATTTTCAAAGCAGTGGACAATAATATCAGAATTAAAATAAGGCTTGTTGAAGAGTTTTCTATTTCACTTGAAACATTAAATATTTTGAAGGAGATATGTCTTCAAAAATAAACTCAAATCAGATGCTGTTCATTTAATAAACTTATTAGATGCTACGCGGGGATATTAAGGATTTCAATCTGACGTTTTGCCAACATAACTAAACAACTAATAAATGTAAAAGTGGATATTGGTAGTTTTTTATGTCCTTTTTACGAAAATCTGTTGCATTTTTACTGTGAAAAAGTCATATTGGAAAACATTGTCAGTTACAAAGTGAAGAATTTATTTGAAAACATACCCTGATATCGGTTAAAGATTTTTTTATTTTTCGCATAGACTTTGGGTACTCTTTCTGCTCCTATGACGGTTAAGTCAGTTTGTTTATTCGTCCTCACATGTTTATCTTTTTGAAAAACTTTTTAATAGAACAAAGATAATGTTGTTTTTATTGTAGATATTCCTAGCCTTTGATAGAATGAAATACTTAACCTTTGTAATAAGTATTACAATTCTTTTTTCCGTATACTCCTCGAATGCACAACAATGTGACCACATTTCAAATGTAGCTCGATTTGATTGTTATCCAGAAAAAGATCCAACTAAAGAAAAATGTCTTGCACGAAATTGTTGTTGGCGTTTACCAATTGAACCAGCGAACTATACCCAGAAACAGTCGATTGGTTTCGGCTTTGTTGATGTACCATTTTGTTATTATCCAAAAGATTTTCCAAACTATAAAATAGCATCAAATGAAATAACAGATTTTGGTCAACGAATTCGAATTCTCAAAAGACAAACAACATATATGCCACATGATATTCTTAATTTGACAGTTGATCTTATCTATGAAACTGAACAACGATTTCGTATTCGAATCTATGATTCAGCTGATCAACGATATGAAGTTCCACTTCAAGTACCTGTAGTAGAAAAGAAAGCTAATATTACTGATTATGAAGTCAAACTTAGTGAACAACCATTTGCAATACTGGTTACTCGAAAATCAACTGGTGCTATTTTGTAAGTTTAGATAAAAATGAAAATATTATCTCAACGAGCAATCTAATATATTTAGCGTCAGGTATAGATAATAGTTGTTACTTACAACAAAAAAAGTAATACTTTGACGTACTATGAAAAAATACTGGTGATATTTTTTATGACTCTATTAGCATCAGGTAATCATACGCGATTAATCTGAAAGCCTTCCACAGTCCTCGAAAAGACAAGATTACTGCGTCGCTGTCCAAGCAGACAAACTTTTGAGAAAACACGTTTAAACGCACAGAAATTGGCCTAAAATCGGCAAAAAGTGGATGTTTTTGACTTACACTCGCGATTCCCGACTGTAAGCCAAAAACATCCTTTTTCGCCCTTTCTGTGCGCTTAAACGCGTTTTCGCACAAGAAACGCAAGTACACGCATACGAAAAAGAGAAAAAGTTGTCGTTTTCTCATACTCGAGATGCATGATTATGATTACAGTCACGTTTTTCGAGCTGGAAAAACACGACAGCTTTTTTCTCTTTTTTGTACGCGTGTCTACGCGTTTCTTGTGTGAAAACGCGTTTAAACACATAAAAAGGGCAAAAAATGGGTGTTTTGGGTTCACAGTCGGGAACCGCGAGTGTGAGCCAAAAACGTTCACTTTTTACCGGTCTTAGGCCAATTTCTGCGCGTTTAAACGCGTTTTCTCAAAATTTTGTCTGCTTGGGTGCCGTGATGGTCTTTGAGAAAATCTTCAAAAATCTCTTCTATCACTGTACTAAATTAGTACAGTCAGATGGAATTTATCAGCTTCATCACTATTCTGACTGTTAGACTTACAGATACTTAAATCGAATGTAAATTTATGTCATTTTACAATCTGCAGATAAAAGAAGCTGCGGCACCGTCAGGAATTTATCTGATAAAAAACAAATATTGATTTCTCGTTTGCTTTTTTTATCTGTTTTTCTCAGATTTGATTCAAGTGTATCATCACTTATTTTTGCTGATCAATTTATCAAATTTTCTACTCGACTATCAAGTCCATTGTTGTATGGTCTTGGTGAACATCAACAACCATTATTAATCAATGTAACGCATGAATGGAAAAGATTAACATTTTATACACGAGATTTTCCACCAATGCAATATATCAACCTTTATGGTTTAGAATCGATTTTGTTTCTTATCTCGTATGATTTACGATAGAACATTCTTTTAGGTGTTCATCCGTTTCATATCAATCTTGAACCAGCATCTGATAATCAAACAAATGTTCATGGACAATTTTTTCTTAATTCAAATGCAATGGATATTGATCTTCAACCGTTACCTGCTCTAACTTATACAACTGTTGGTGGTATTATTGATTTGTATATTTTCACAGGACCTACTGTACAAAATGTTATTGAACAATATTGGAATATTATTGGTGTAAGAGAAAAATAACAATTTATGATATTATGTCTATCTGGTTGTTTTAGAAACCTATGATGCCACCATATTGGTCACTTGGATTTCATCTTTGCCGTTGGGGATATAATAAGATTGAAAACATAATATCATCCCTTGAAGTAAATTATTTTTAGAAAAATTAAAACTTTACATTGTTAAATTTTTTTCTTCAGAGAATGCAAAAAGCTGATTTTCCATTCGATGTTCAATGGACAGATATTGATGCAATGTCATCCTTACTTGACTATACCTATGATGGTAAAAATTTTCATGATCTACCCGAACTTGTTCGTGCATTACAAGCTGATGGTATACATTACGTTAATATTATCGATCCGGGTATCAGTTCAACTCAACCAGCTGGTTCCTATTTTGCATATGATGATGGAGTTAAACGAGGTATATTTATGAGAAAATTTAATTCAACTGAATTTATCACAGGAAAAGTAATAATTAAACTTGCATTGTTGATATTGATTATCAATTTTACACTTTCGAAAGGTTTGGCCTGGAACAACGGCATTTCCAGATTTTACAAATCCAGATACAGTAGAATGGTGGACGAATGTAGCTGAAGCTTTTCATGAAGTAGTTCCATTTGATGGAATGTGGATTGTAAGAATTATTGTCAATACTTATCGTCTAATTGTTCTCAACTACATTTTACTATATAGGATATGAATGAACCATCTAGTTTTATAGATGGATCAACTGATGGATGTACTGATAATACATTGGATAATCCACCATTTGTTCCTCGTATGTATTTAATTTTGTTTCTAAAAAAAATCATAAAGATATACTTGTAGATGTACATGGTGGTGCTCTTAGTGCGAAAACACTATGTCCATCTGCTCAGCATTACTTATCATCACATTATAATTTACATAATATGTATGGTTATTTTGAAGCAAAAGCAACTAATCAGTAAAGATTTTTTTATATATAATATTAAGCTATGAACAAAATACATAATTATTTCGTAGAGCATTGAAGAGTATTCGTAAAAAACGACCATTTATTTTATCTCGTTCAACATTCGCTGGTTCTGGTCAATTTACTGCACATTGGACTGGTGATAATCAAGCTACATTTGAGGATATGTATTATTCAATTCCAGGTTAGTTGAATAGTAAAAACTAAAGTTATGATAAAAAATTTCGTTAACTCATTATAAGAAAAAATAGTAACTGATCATATATCCACGACATAGGCAATAGAGTCATAAGATTTGAGCAGGCTTGAAAATTTGATTCTCGTTACATCAGTTTGATCGATTTATGTAGTATATGGAACCTCTTATACCAATGTCAACATTTTTCATCATCCTCAGTAGCTCAACTTACATGTCTAAGGTATATTTTTAACGAGATAAATAAACCCACAATGTAATTCTTTTTTTTGTTGTCAGCATTTCTGTTTTACTATGACTGTTTCTCGTCGCTCATTCTACCTTTTCCTAACTGTTCGGTGACGATCTTGAAAAGATTACCGAGCCTACCCAATATGCAAAACTTTCCGTCGCCTGTTTTTCACAATTGAAAGATTGTTTATGTGTTTGCTTTTCTGACAATATTCTATAAACTGATCTCCGTTTATATCAGAAAGAAAATAGAATATCTTTTCATACAAGCAAGTCATCTATATTTAATTCATTTATATTTCGTAAGATGTGATCAATATGTCTGAAAAAGCTTCTATGGTCTTGAAACTTATTTTGGGTATGAGTATGGTTGTAGGTTCTAGTCCTTTCTTCACATAGACTTACATAGAAACTTAGATCAACCATGGAGACATCAATTTTTCAATATTTTTCTTTCAGTTCTTCTATGGTCAACCATAGTAATACATAAATAAATGCTTACAGGAAGTTTAGCCTATCTACGTTTCAATTATTTTAACCTTTAGCTATTCTGAGTTTTAATATGTTTGGTATAACACATGTTGGTGCTGATATTTGTGGTTTTCTATTGGATACTACGGAAGAGTTATGTACGAGATGGATGCAATTAGGTGCTTTTTATCCATTTATGAGAAATCATAATTCTCTTGGACAAAAAGTAAAATTTTTTTTTTTTATATTGTACATTTTCTATTCATTACTATTTAAAACTGAAACAAACATTAGGATCAAGATCCAGCATCCTTTTCATGGGAGGCTCAACAAATAATGAAACAAGCATTAATGATGCGCTATTCACTTATTCCATTTTGGTATACACTTCATCATGAAGCAACGATGAAATCAAAAACTATTGTACAACCACTTTTTTCTGAGTATGTATGCATGTATTTCTATCCCTAATATTATTAGCATCTTGTTTCTTTGTTCAGATATATAAATGATGAAAATACTTATGATATTGATCGACAATTCTTAGTAGGTCGTGCTCTTCTTGTGTCTCCAAATTTATTACCGGTATTTAATACAATACTATTGAAATATCAAAGAAATTCTATAATTAAACATATTTGATGATTAGGAATCTGATAGTGTTCATGCATATATCCCACAAGATGTTTGGTATGAATTCCCATCGGGTGTTAAACTTAATTCAGTAGGATTATTTATTGATTTATATGCACCAATTACGAAACTAAATGTTCATGTACGTGGTGGTTTTATTATTCCAATGCAAATACCTGGTGATAATTTAGTTCTTGGACGTGGAAATCCATTTACATTACTAGTTGCTCAATCTGAATCTGGTACGGCAAATGGAAATCTCTTTTGGGATGATGGGGATTCTATTGGTATGATTTGTAATTTTTTTTTCTTATTAACAATTCATGATGTTCATTTTCCATTTAGATTCGATTGAAACAAAAACATATAATTACTTAGAATTTTCGTTAACTGATTTTGTAAGTAATAAATTATTATTGAAAATTTAGATAGATGCTAGTCACTAAATTCCTTGTCCTTTATTATCGAAAAATTTCTTTCATAATGAGCTATCCAAGATCGATCTGAGGCATTCTCTTCCGGTTGTCGAATATCTGATTGAGTAAATCTAATTTATAACAGATTAAATCAAAATCATAATCTGCTCTGACAAAAATAATTCAGTTGAAGTTTACATATTCGATTATTGAGACAAAAATTATTAATTATTATTTATTGGAAACAAAATCATACGACTATACACATATATATATATACATATATGTTTTGATTATTTTAGAATAAATTGACAATTAATACTCTTGTCTCAAATTACAAAGATTCTGCGATGCGTTTGGATCTTGTAAAAATTCTTGGAGTAAACAAATTTGTTACCAATGTAACTGTCAATGGAAAAATTTATTCAAACTATCTTTACAATATTCCTGATCAAGTATTTATTAGATTTTAGTTATTCCTACTAACATCGTATTTTTCTCATTAAAATAGGTTTTAGTCGTTTATGCTCTTGATTTGGACATATTAGCTCAATCTAGTCAAATTATTCAATGGACAACTTCAATATAAGAGTGCTAATAAGACAATTTTTTTGTACCTTTTCTTAGCTTCCTAATGTCTTTCGAAAACATAATTTTTCTTTAACTATTATAATTTGCTTATTTTGTGTATTTTTTTACAACACATTCAAACATATTATGATTGGACAATTTAAATTTAAAAGATGCCCATCACTAAAAGAAAGTATTAATACAATGAAAAAAATAATAAAAAAATGAAAGAAATCCAATACGTTCGTTGTTTTCTATAATGTATAGCCGAATTGCATCTATCGGAACCACATAAACAAAGTGAATCTGTTCGATGTTTTTTATGTTTATAACATGTTTCCGCTTTCTTTATATGATATTGAAATATTTTATGACAATCACGTCTAACATAACGTAATGCACTTGTTTTATTATCTCCTGTGATGCTATCATTTTCACGTGTCCACATTTTTAAACAATAATCATCGCATAAACGTGTTGGAATTTGTACTTGAGAAAAATGTCTTGAATCTTCACATGCTTGAATTTCTCGTGAATCACATACAAAACATTCGACTTGTTTACGACATGATGCTGAATCAGCATAAATTAAAAATATTGAACGACGACGATTATTTGAAAGAATAAATAAAACTAAAAATTCCACAATAATTGCTATTTGCATGATAAATTTTTATTACGTGGACATAAATCATAGTAACACAAATAATAATGGCTTGTTCATCTAAAATAAAATTAAAGATTAGTAATATACAGACTAGTAAAATAGAAGGATGATAATCGATCTATCGTGATGAATAAAAGACATGCTATGACAGGAAAAACAAATCATTTTTATCTTATTTCCGGTGTACAGAGCACATTTCTCGTGCTGACATGCCTTTTCATTCAATATGAAATAACAAACAAAGAGAAAAAAAAAAGAAAAATATACTTTCACCTGTCAGTGAACCGAAAAAAATATTCCTATAAATATCCTTTTTTTTGATCTATTTTCTTCATGCTCATTTATGAAACATAGTATGTAATCATTATAATAAAAATAAAAAATGAGTACAAAGGAAAAAAAATGAGACACAGAAACTATTATTAGCACTCGTGTTCGTGTTTAATTGATCGTTCGACACGATCAGAATTATAGTATACGCGTAGTTTAAAGTTAGCGAGAAAAGAACTATAACAAATAACGAACTACTAATGACAACAACAGCAATGTGCGCATGTCTAACACGAGAAGTAATAGTGAAATATCCGCTAGAAAAAAAAGAATCGAGTTTTCTCAGCAAACGAACAGCTTTTGCATGACGCCATCAAATGCAGGCGAGTAAATGAAGAAAAAGAAGAAAAAAGAAAAGGAGAGGATGATAATAAAGAGGACGAAGAAGAAGAAGAAGAAGAAGAAGAAGTGGAGGAGACAAAGCATACAGAAGTTACTGGAGTAGAGAAAGAAATTCCGAAAGAAAAAAAAAAGGAGAACGTACGAGTTGCGCGTCAAGCTCTAAGACTACGCGACAGCATCGCGGTAGCCTTAGTTTGTTTCCTTTTGAATGCATGTGTATGCATCACAGATATACAACCTAGTTCTGAGACAAGAGAGACAAGATGAGATGGATTTGTCTCTACCCATGTCGTCGTGTTCGCAGCCTATTGATACTGCTGTGTTTGGATTCGTTATTCGTGCGTACGCATCAAATGCCATCGTATGACAAGATGCGTGCTCAAGAAAAACATAGAATAAGTAATATGTGACAATTTTTATAAAAAAAATCTCCCGCTGAGCTTTATAATGAAGTTGTCGGCACTCTAAATATCATATTTCTTCTAAACATAAAAAGAAAATTTTCTGCATATTTACCATAGTTATTATTAATTGATAGATTGACTTTTTCTTTCTTTGTACCACATAATAAAATCTAAGTGTTTTTCTTCTGATCTTTTCATCGCTAAAGGACAACGTTTTATGTCAACAAAAGAGTAAATTGAATTAGAATATAGTAATTTTCTATTTAACTATGCTTCCTTCTGTTAATAATCACGAGTTTTTATCTGTCATCATGAATAGATCCATATTTTCTTATTCAATCTTATTCTTCAAACAAATAAAATTAACTGTGATTCTTTTTTTGTTTTAAATATTTATTTAGCAATGAACATAAAGCATATCCTATATTGCCATTATCTAGTCAATATCAGAATTTTAACCTTTCTTTTAATTCAATAATTTTAACCCAAGAAAAAAAACAGCTGAATGATGATGGACATGTACCTATGCTATTTAAACTTATATTAAGCAGACAATCAGGTCAAAAATCATAAGGATATATATAATAGCGCGTCTGTCCTCATTCGACAGAGTGCATATGCTAATAATAATCAAGTAAAACAAAACAACAAGTTTTATGACAGCTGAGGAAGTATTTCGCATCTGTTATACATCTCTTTTTTATTACATTATAAATGATATGTATCTTTTTTGACATAATTTTAATATGTATGTAGTCAATTACATAAATTTTTACGAAGTGAATGCATAATAAAATGATCTTCAACAATGTCAAATTTTATCTTTCAATATAATACGATGATTATTATGTTGTACTGTTTGCTTCATTTCCTGTGTATATAAATTTTATCGTACATTCAATAACCGTTTGTTATAATTTGCTTATCAAATCATTGTTTGTTATTGGTTTTTTTTTCTCTCATATTCTTGCTCTGGTTTTATTCTATCACTTCAATAATAATGTCAGAAACTCGCAGACATAAGGCTATGCATTGTTTCTAATGAAGTTTACTGTTGTATATTAATGCTTTGTTTAAGTTATGTAATAAATGAAAATGAATATCGATATTTGCATTTTATATTTCAACTTCTTTTTCTTGCAAAACAGAGATAATTTTTCAGCTACATAATCTTAATTATCTCACTTTATTGTTTTGCAAACTTTATGAATGAAGTGATATATTAAGAATTCGAGACAAGAAAAAGGATTAAAGAAATAAAGCTAGTTACATTTGTATAAATAAATGAATCTTTTCGTTTTATAAAATGAAAGATATTCGATAGAAATAAACATGAATTGAAAAGCATATCCGACTTTTAATAGGCATTAAATGTGTGCTCACATTTAGCATGATTAGATATGAACACAATACAAAAATGAACAAAACAAAATCTTCCAATGATTCTATTAACATACCAGTTAGGTATACTCCCCCAAACCTGATTCTATCATGATCTAAGATAAAAGAATTCGAGTGAAATCAACAAGAATTTTTGCCTGTTTTTTTTGTATGTATAGGAAGAAGTATTACAATTCAGTACTAATTTAGCTTTCGATATTAATGATATTTCTGTATTGATGTCAAGCGACATAAATAATGGATCGACTATTATTAAATCATTTCGTTTCATACAATGACGTAGAACTTCATAGATAAGAGGACACAATTAGCATATCAATATGTTTGGTATAAAGACTAAAATATTTTGTCGAAGAGTATAACGAGTGAAAGTTTCAATAAAGGTTTTTGCAGCTATCCTCTAGATCCTATCAACGAGGATTATGGATATCGAACGACATTAATAACACGTCTTAAAAGACTTTAGAACATTCCCGAACTTTTCTTAAGATCCATATAACTGGAATACGTATTTCAATATTCTAAATAATGTAGTTGCTGATTATTGCATAGATAAATGATTATATGATAGATAACAATGATGATATTTTGATTTCCTACAACTGCCATATGATTAACACAAAAGCATGAACTGATTAACTTCTAACTTTCAGGAATAATCAATATTAATCTTTCTGACTTCATCGAGATATATAATAGACCGTTAAGATCAACTATTGATATAATGATGTATACAGTAGGCTTATTCATCCATTAAATTATTGGTTAGACTAACAATAATAAATTATGGAAAGAAAATAAATACTATGTAAATAATAACAAGACAAATCAAAAAAGAGCGTTAATCAAAAACAAAATTTTGTAGGAAATGTAGAAATAAAAAAGACAAAATGTTTGTTGACAAACGATTATCGTTAGCAAAGAATTATGATCTTTATGAGATTTAGTACTGCATAATTTGTATTAGTATAAGAAAGCTAAATAAGACCTATGAGTTCCACACTTTTGCTCCAAAGAGGCTGCGCTAACCAGCTCTGTTTGTTTACTTTTATCTACAAGAATTTTATGGTATCTGATATTAATTTTTGTTTTGTTTAAACAAATTCTATCTACATCTTTGCATGACTGAAAAGCTACACCAATAATGTAGGGAGCATAATACTAATTTAAGCATTATTTTATAGATCATTTTTTGTAAGGTATCATGTTTTATTTTATTTTATAATTAAATACTTTTCTAATAGGTTAATTAAGCTTTAATATCACCTATGACACACGTTTGTTCGCGATAGGGACGGTAGTATTAATGACTTTCGGTTCCAGCTATAAACAATTGCAGTGTGTTTTCTATCCAAACTCGAATTATTTTTTAGAAAGAATTCAAATTAGCTGAAAAGAAAATAGTTTTAGAATATATTTCAATAATAAAAGTTTTTACAATGTCGTCTATAATAAAAACTTTTCTCATAGCTAAGGCCGATTTTGACTTTGTGGCTAATACAGGCGGCTCAGACACGTCAATATACCTATAGCGCGTCACAACTGACTTCACTTTGTCAGTTCTAATAGGCTTCAAAAATATTCATCTGTTTTAATAGAATATGTCATGATACAACACTTTCCTAAAAAACCAGCGATAGTTTCCCAGTAATTATCATAGGGAGAGTTATATCAAACAATAAACACTTAGAATTGTTTGCCAAGTAATCATTTCGATTTGATTGATTTTCGTGAGTTTTCTATAACTTACACAACGATTTGATTTTATTTTGTATAAAATTGTTGAATAATTTAATATGATTTGTACGAATAACTGTTTGATTTAGATTATAGAATTATTCAAAGATAAACACTCATTAAAATTTGAAAAACTATACGAAAAAAAAAACTGAATCATTAGTGTTTTAACAATAAACAAACAGTTTCTAGAACTGATGAAAGAAAATAAAACATGTTATTTCCAAAACTAAATTGTAATATATAATCAAACCAAATATAAAAATAATATATTATAGAATTACACTTATTCAACAAACTATTATATATCGATACAAAAATAGCAATAAGTATTTTATAATGACCAATAAGATGCTTGAAGATCCTAATAAGGAAAAACTAATTCTAGTTTGTAAAACTATCAAGAACAATTGATATACTTGCTATTTGATCAGTTGCTTTTACCTGATCAATCGAACGGAGTCAGATATTTTATGATGTGAATAATCATCGATCAATCGATGCAAGTAATACATAATCAGTTGAAATGCGAGTTACTTAAGGTATGTATTACATATGAAATATAGAATATAATAAAATTTGTGAAAGGTTGAATCAATGTTATATTGCATTTTTCTTTCATCCTTAATAGTTCAGGATTATTTTAAGGATAGATAATTGTTTGTTGGTCACAATAGATTATTTTTTAATGTAGTTAACATAATGTTGAATCGGAATAATTATTTTAAAATGTAAAAAAAATATTTGAATTATTTGCATGAAATTGGTCGATAATTATTTCATGGAAAGCAACGTTTAGTCCTGTTTTGTTGACTAATCGACACTCGTTAGAAAAACTTCCAAGTTAGTTGACATAATGTTTTTTTTCTCATTTTCTCAACAACGTTTTTCTTTTCCTTTGATAGACTGTATTTTAATAATTAATGGTTTTGTCGACAAGTCAAGACACAATTAATACAGAACATCAAGAATTGCTACTGACTTATTAAAATTTAATATACACATATGTCTCATAGCAATGTATTTGTTTATTTTTAAATAATAGCACTCGACAAGAAAGGATATGGGTGTTGATCTTCTCTTAATCTACGCACTCACTGATACTATTGGTTAACGTATTAATTGCTCTATCATTTTTTAACGCAAGATGATACTCAGTATGTGCTTAATTAACTAAGGCTTGACTTACCGACTAAACAATTAATTATTAAATTGCGATCTGTCAAAGGAAGAAAAAAGTGTTGACACAATGAAAAAAAAACTTTCTGTCAATGACGCAGGAAAATTTTTTGTTGACAAAATCGGATAATACCGAAAACCGCTAGAATGAAAAGATTTTTCTAATAGTCATCAAATTAATAAATATACTTATATAAATTCAATAAATAATCATTTAGTATTTCATAGTACAGTGAACGTTTTTTGACTGGAAAGAAAGTTTTATGTCATCGTATTACTCATATTTGGAATCAGTAGAATTTCTCTAGACCAAACCGAACCATTTGATTCAAATACAGAACTCAACTGATGAAAAATTAGTCCGTTTGATATATCGATTAATCAAATAGTTCTTTTGAGAAAATTTTTTTCCTACAGTTCCACGAAAGTACTAAATATGAAATCATATGACTGTTGAAGTTTCAAACAGTAACAACTTTTACTTTAGTCTGACACATTCTACATAAGTCACATTAATTCTATCAACGAACGAAGAATTCTTTCAAAATTTTTGATCTAGTTATTCACAGCCTCTATTGTTTATTTTGCCTGATTTTCTCTAGTAAAGATATGATTTCATTACAAGATTTGATAATTTTAATATATTGTTATTTGGAATCATCACTTAACATAACCGAAGGCTTCTCATTGTTTTTAATAAAATACTACTGCGGATAGAAAGATACGATAAACTATAAAATATGATTTCATACTTGACTTTCTATTTTTATATTGTTTTAATACCTAGATACTTTGACAGTTGCAAAAATCTTAGAAGTTGGCATAATTTTCTAAATAGGAAAGAAACTTTTCTAATATTTTTTTTTGTGCCAACAAGATGAGTGGGAAACCAACCACTATTGAGAATTTAAAGCAATCCATTGAAAGTCAATGCGAAGAGGATTGTCATGAAAGATATTTTCTTGTCACATCGACTGCTATGATTATTAGTGTTCATCGAATAATGAAAGCACGAGAATAACTTTCTATTACGACATATCCTTTTATATTCAACCAATCAGGTTACTGAATGTTTATCAAAAAAGAGTAAAAAAAAAGCCAGAAGAAACGTTGACATAAATATTTCTAGAGGAACATTGTTCTCTTGGATGTTTGTGTATAATGAAAAAAAAAATTAATGCATCCACAATCTCATAGATTTATTGAAGCATAGTTAGTAAAACAAGCATAAAAAATAAATGATACTTACGTTTTTTCTGTCTATGAAAGTAGAAATGTAGTCCAATCTCGTAGTAAAAAAGTTGTCACCTACTTACGGTTCTCTGAATTCATTTATTTTTGATTATAATTTGAACTCATTCATAGATGTCATTTCTAGTCTGTTAGAACCTACAGCAAGTTCTTGAAAAAGATATTGAAGTTCCATACAACTACTATATAATGAAATGATTAAAATAACAAGGTGAGAATCAATACTAATTTTAATAAAGTTGAAATATTAAGAAATACAACTGAATGTTGTTTCAAATATCAATTTGTCTTCGTCAATTCAGTATTCTTTTAACTTGTGTTCCACTGTGTATAGAGAAGAACTTTGTAAGTGAGATTTTCTCAAGGGAAAAGCACTTTTCCGATTCAATCCTATGCCCTCACCCACACATAGTGCTGTGTTCTACCCAGAAAAACCTGAAAATTATCTTTCTTTCCTTAAAAAAATTTAGCCACGAAGTTCCTCTGCATATATGGTGAAACACCAGCTAAAGAGTTATCAAAAACAAACTTTTTCAAAAATAAATATTATTATTAGATCAAGTTTTCATTTATGTACTCAAATACTACAAAAAAAACTAATGATCAATCTGAATTTAATTAAAATTTAATCTGAGAAAATAAGAATAAAGAAACACTAATGACAAGCGCGCACTATTTATGTTGGGATCAGAAAATCTGCATATGGACTCTAAAAATACCTTCTTCTCGAAAGCTAACCGAAATGTGGTTTCCAGAAGTGATGAGCAAGTCAAGCCAAAAATGACTTACGACAACGTTAAGCCATTTTTGAGTTGCTTCGACTTGATTTGCTTGACTAGTGACTTAACAAAAATAGAAAATTGATGGAAAAAACGATAGAAAGCATCTTAGAAAATATCACAATTTATTTGAAAAATATTCATCTGCCTGTTTTTTTTGAAAAAAGTATTAGGATCATAAAACTGTCCAAATATCTAGGTATTAAGAAATATAAAACTTGAAAGTCGAGTATAAAACCGTACTTTGTAGCTGATTTTATCTTTCTAACTACAGTAGTATCTTTTTTACCAACTGAAAACATAATTTATTTTGAATTATTCAGTGAAAAAATTTGAAAGAATTCTTCGTTTTCTCTTAATATTCACGTATTTGGAACGTAACAGACTAAAATAAAAGTTGTTACCATTAGAAACTCCAACAGTCATATACAGTAGTTTCGTATTAAGCACTTTCGTGAAACTGTAGTAATAAAATTTTCTCGAAAGAACTCGTTGATTAACTGATATACTAACCGGACTAATTGTTCAACGGTTGAGTTCTGTATTTGAACTGGACCGTTCGATCTGATCGAAAACAAATCCTAACTTTTTCAATATGTTCACAGTAAAAATCATGTAAGATTCTCACTAGCATCCTTTAATAAGAAACATTAATGATCAAGAAAAGTTATCAGAACAAATTGACACTACATGACACAGTCCAAATTTTATGACTAGTTTCTATAGCAATAGCTGGCGATTAATGGAATGCTGTACTGTGACAACACAAACAAAAATATGTAGCCCACGAGTTTTTCAAATAACGCAAAAAGAATATGTGAGCAACTGAAACACCTAACGTCCAGCACAAACTATAGGTCTTGAAATAGAACTATCCATGCCGATCGATAGCCTATGATTCTGTCTATCTCAAAGAAAAGTGTATATGTTGATTCTATTGCAGAGGTTATAGATAGAAGGAAGATAAGACGTTTGAAAAGTGTAGATTAACATTCCTTGACCCCAAAAACCTTCAGTCAAGTTTGATACAAAAAAAAGTTATTTTTGAAACCTAGCATTTTCTGACTGAACAGATCGAAATCGAATCTAAGTTCACCATTGGTTTAAAAAATATTGACACTTTTCTCAAGAAATTCACAATTTTGACGACTAGTCGATCATCACACGACACTGAAAATACTTCTTACAATTATGCACATCTTTTCATTCATACAATGCTGTGCTAGCCAATACGTACATAGCGTATGTATCATCCAAAGAAGGATCGATGTGTGAACGCATTTAATTCGCATTCAGTCAAATACAAACAACTTACTAGGAACAGTAGTGAGACACAAACGATTAACTGATAGTTGATCTGTGGTAACGGTTACGATCACAGTCACTATTCGACTATGAACATGAGCAATTTTCGGATCTCTGGAAGAAACTCTGTTGGACAAAATAAGCAAGAAAAAAAAATACAAAATATAATCCTCAATATATATGCACAAACATATTTGTGTGAAAATTCAAAAATATTTTTGATGTAATTTAGACAGTGAAATCGTTAGTCATTATTGAAATCAGAAATGACTTACGATGACAAGTAAAAACTGCCTGACAGTATAGCATACCGTTTTCTACAGTGATTTACTTCATTTATGTTAATAATAAAGAAGCATCATAGAACTTCATACTTCATGCTGAGAAACAGACGACATTAACAACCAATTATAGTCACGCATATATCTGTTTAAATTTTATTCAAAATATAGTTCAATCTTGATAAAAAAAAAAACAAATTTTGTATATAAACATAACGAACAAATTAGTTTTATTCGATAGTAAGTAAATAGTGAGAATATAATTTAAGAAACTATTTTTTTCTTTTAATTTTAATATTGCAATTGAATTTTAATTTATTTCTTTAACAATGATATCTTCTTCATGATCTACTCATCAAATTTGAAAACTAAATAAGCAAATATTTTATCGAAAGATGTTGTAAAAGATAGTAAGTCATTTTTTCTTTGTAGAATTGAATTTCTAACGGTTTACTATATCACTCCACCGGCCTGTTCTTATAAGCATGTCTATTTCCTTAGAAAAATGACATCCGATTTCCTACTTTTATACCATATAATCTTTTCAGGAAATATTCCCTATATAATTTAATCGAGAAAGAGAAAAAGTACAAGCAAAAAAAGTTTCATTGATTTATGTTTTGAAGTAGTCAAATGTGACGATGCATAAAAAATTAAGATAACTGCTTCTTAATAATTCATATATATATATATAGACACTTTAGAAAAACACAAAAAAGTAACTAAGAATACTTTTCATTATAATATTTCTTAAGTCGTTAAATAATTTTCTTTTTTCGTTTTGGACAACCACGAGGAGTTCATGTTGAAGTAAAATATATTTATTAATTCTGTTTGAGAATAACTCACTCAAAACAAAAGAAGGTAGCTATACATTATGTTCATGTTAAAATTATTTTCTCAGATGAATTCACATCCATTTTACTTCTTATAACAGCCGTTGATTTAATTGTTTTTACACTTTTTCTTCTTAGTGTAAGTCAATCGTATGCTGAAGTCTATTATATTTTTTATAATTAAATGAATGTTCAAATAGCCTAAAAACATCTTGAGAGTAATGAATAAACCTATTAATCTATAACATTGATTAGCAGCTGCAATACCACTTATATTGCCTATAGGCTCTATAGATATATATAATTGAGTTAGTTTTACTCTTAGTAAGATAGTTCATCCAAGAATTTAAAGTGCACTTATTTTGTTCATGTTGCACGAAGCATAAATAAACACTTTTTTTTTAAGCATTTTGCGCTTTGAAAACACGTCATTTAGTAAAAGGAATGAGTACTGACAAAATCAATGACGCTATAATAATATATATTTTTTTGTCACACTACAAGTAATATATTCTTTATAATTCTATCTTCTGCATCTTAATTTCGATCTTCTTAGATCAATGACTCTGTTCATTTAACTAAAATTCATAATTCGCATAGAGAATTATGAATGTTGAAAATATTCGACCAGTAAAAAAAGTAACGCCCTCTATGTTGATATCGATAGGATTTGTTTATTGCTTGACCATTACACCGTTTCAGTAGTTTTTATTTGTCTATCTTATAGGCAAGGAAATCAGCCGGTTGAATATTCATTCATTACTTTCTTTTGATTAATGATCGTATGTTGATTGGGTAAATAGATGGATAGCATGCTCATGACTTCAATGCATGATAAATAACTAACTGATCGAAGACTATTTCCGCATTTTTTTTAGTAGAACAAAAAAACATACGATTGTCGTTGCTGTTGTTATTTTTTATTGTATTTTTTTTTTCATTCTTAGATAAATTAATATTTAATATCGCATAATTACTTCATATTTAGAAAATATAAGGAAAAGAAAAGGATAAAAAAATTTCTTAATGCATTTTCCTTTAAAAAAATTTACTATTAATTCATAAGTTAGATGATTAACTAATGAAATTTGTAATAATAAATTATAAATTATAAGAATAATATAGAAAAGAATATAAATAGACTGATTTTTTTAGCGTAGGAGTGTCAGAACGACGAAGTCTAAATATCGTTGTATGTGTTACATGCGTCATCACAACAGTGCAGGATCGGTCGATAGTTTGATTACTTGCACTCGGCGGAGAAGGGGATAAGGAGTATGTAACAATTGTTCGTGTCTCTTTTTTTTTCCTTTTTTTCTTTTTCTTGTAATATTCTTCATCTTTCACATGTTTTCGTCCGACGTACTGTGGTACCATGAAAAAGTGCACGAATAAATCAAATGAAGCATGTATTAATGCTTCATAACCTAAATTATTGTAGTCAATCGAAAGAAAAAAATTAAACGGTAACATTTACAATTGTTTTTCTTTTATATGCCTCGAAATAAAAACATATTTTTACCTCCCATATGTCATTACATTCATTAATGTATGTCTTTCACCAAGTTAACAAATATTTTATCACCTTGAAATAAATGTGAAATGTCAAATTTAACCTTCATCTATTTTAGATCATTTTAAATGTTTTACACTTTTTATAAACACGTATGACTAAGCAAGACGATCCTTCATTCACTGGTCCATTAACACTTAAATTTACTGGTATTGATGATGAAACAACATCAGACGAAGAAGCCAAAGAAAAAAATACTAATCAAAATCATCCACTAGATTCTACTTTGTGTACATCTAACGGAGATACTCACAACCTCACTGTTAATAATTGTTATGGTAATAAAAAAAAAATTTATTTTTTTTTTGAATATTTTTTTCTTTATTTTTAAGAAAATAATAATGTAAGTCATCGTCGTAATCAATTAACATCAATTCCATATAAAAATTATTTTGAACATCGTGAACGTTGTTGGACATTTATACCGAATACAGATGTAATTGTTGTTAATGTTGCTGTTAGTCGTGAACATCATTTTCGTCTCAATCCATTTTTGTAAGTAATCTGGTTTTTCTTCTGCTATTTTCTTTCTTTATTCGTAAAGCTGTCGAAGACAGCCGAGTACAAATGAGCAAAATTGGCTTGAACGTTTAAATGTCAGGTAGTCATAACAGGGGAAAAATGGAAGAATACATTTATTACACAAAATGCTTTCTAAAACGACTCATTTTGCTTTTTTAATTTTTTCCTTTTTATAAAGGATTTCTTTACATATTTTCTTCTTTTTTATAAAGATATACAATAACATTACGACATGGTGAATTTAATTGGACAATAACAAAAAAATATAAAGATCTAGTTATATTTTTTGAACGTATGAATGTTTTTCAAAAAACTGCCGCTTTACCAATTCCGACTACATCGTATGCTAAATAAATAATTAATATTGAATATAATTGTGTAAAATTTTATTTGTTAGACATCGTGAAATTCGTCGTCAGATGTCACATTCACATGCTGTACAAGGACTCACACTTAAACCTGATATGCTTGTTGATGACAGTGATATTAATGATCGAGAAGTATGAATTAAAAATAGATTTTCTTTTTCATATTAATTTTTTATTTTAGAAACTTGTAGCTGAAAAATTAAATTCCATTGTAAATCATCCAGTTCTTTCACTTCATAGTGAATGTGTAAGCTTTTTACAGATTATAAAAGAAATTTATTAATGTTTTTCTTTTACAGATAAAATTTCTTGACTCATCTCCATTATCATTTATGCGTGAATTAGGTCGTAAATATAAAGAAGGTATTGTAAAAAAACATTCAGGTGGTTATAGACAAGGTTGTTGTGCTAATATTGGTGCACGTATTAAATGGCTTAAACGTTGGTTTGTAACAAAAGATTCTTGGATTGCTTATTTAAATCCTAAAACAGGACATGTACGTGCTGTTATGCTTGTTGATAAATTTTTTCATGTACGTACTGGTCGTGTTCATACGGGTTCAGTTAATAAAATATATATTTGTAATTTATCACGGTAAAATTCTTTTATTTTTATATTCAAGAAAATTTTTATATGATATTGTTTTTTTTTTCTTTAAAGTCGACTTTACGTAAGTTGTCCAACTGAACGTAAAGCAATTGAATATTTTGATGATATTAATCGAATGTTAAAAACAACAGGTCGAGATTTTCATATTGAAACAAGATTTAATTCATTTGCACCTATAAGAGTCAATACAAAATGTCAATGGCTGGTTGATGGTTCTGATTATATGGAAGCTGTTGCTTATGCAATTAAATCAGCTACAGAAGAAATTTATATAACTGATTGGTTTCTTAGTCCAGAAATTTATCTTAAACGTCCAGCTTTATCTGATGAATGGCGTTTTGATAAAATGTTAGAAAAAAAAGCGGTAAAAAACAACAACAATAACAATAAATATTCTTCTTTAATTAATCGATAAATTTGATGTACTTTAGAATGAAGGTGTACGGATATTTGTTCTATTATATAAAGAAGTTGAATTAGCTATCGGAATAAATAGTTCGTATTCAAAAAGAAAATTACTTCAAGCACATCCAGAAAATGTTAAAGTGCTTCGTTATCCGGATCATACAGGACAAAATGCTGTTTTATTTTGGGGACATCATGAAAAATTAGTTATTATTGATCAAAGTATTGCATTATTTGGAGGATTTGATTTATGTTATGGTCGATGGGATAATTATCAACATTTGTAAGATGCACACAGAATATTTTTAATACATGTATGCCTTTTGTTTTGTTTTTCTATTATTTAGATTAACTGATTTCGGAAGTGCATTACCTATGAAACATCATCCAAGTCAAAGTGTACCAAGAACACATAGTGTTCCATTAGTAAGAGAATTTTTCTTTTAAAAATATCGAAAAATAATTCTACATATTGTATTGCCTAGCGGTAGATTCAATAGCCGAAAATCTATATTACAATAGTCGCAAAACAGTGGTGCTACCAAGTAAAAAGTACCTAAACTCTAATTCTTTAGTCTCATAGTTTGACCATAAATAGATCGTGTTGAACTCTAATTGCAAGAATTTAGTAGGTTTTTATAAAGAAAAGCTTCAAGTGGTTTTAGTTGGCCTGATTTATGAACTATGCTGTAACTAATCTTCACATGAAAGTTAATAGGAATCGTCGAAAAGTGACCGATATCTCTGACTAAAATCAATCGTTTTTCTTGATATTTTCTGCTATAAGTGTCCCGTCCTAATCATATTTAAAGATCGCACTCGTCTCTACAAGAGAGATCAAGACTGATACCATCTCAGATAATTAAGCCTTCATCGCACCTTAAGATGACAGCGGATTGAAGTAACCTATTTTTGACATAATTAAGACATACAAATCTTTATCAATTAATGAGAAAATGGAGGTTAACACATTTATGTAGTGAAAAATCGGAAGAGTATCGAAAAAGCTTTTTTGGGGGCCCCAGGGGAAAAAGCCAGTGTTATCATCATAAATATTTTGCATTAAGGCCTATCGATCTCGGATTGTTGCTTGCAGGCAGAGCTTATCGACATCTACTTATAATCAAAATATCAGACAAAAAGAATCAAAGTTTATGTACATTTTACTCGCTAACAGCACTTCTTGTGGTTTTGTTAACCACAAATTCATTGTATGGCTGGTGATACTAAGTTTTACGCTCAGTACCTTGTGAATACATATCGAACAATATAGTTACTCAGCCATAGTGGCTTGCGATAGGAAGAATATAGAAAATATTTTCCCATCAATTTTTGAATCTATCAATTGTAATTGTATTGAAAAGAAAAAAGTTTCGTAGATCTTTAATTATATTAGTATATTACGAATATATAAAAATTCTTTTTGTTTTCTTAATAAAATTATGTAGATCAATGAAATGACTCAATCACCAGTATCGATTGATGCACTTGATCTTGATAGTGCAACATGTAATCGTTTTATAAATGCAAATGATCATATTGAACAAAAAACTGAACTGACCCCATCTCCATCATCACGTCCAATAACTACTACTGATGCATTTTTTCCATCAAAAATTGCTCAATTTCGTAGTGAATATCAACTTAAAGATCATCTTAAAGAACCATATTCATCTGATTCGATTTCACATAACATTCATGATAATTTTGTTTCATTAGCACCAAATCGTTCACAATCAAAAATGCTTAATGATCAAACATCTGATACAATTGATCGAATAATAAATCCAACACGACGTTATTCATCATCCGATATTGATCAACAATCCGTTCATCTTATGGATATGCAACATAGACAATTAATTGAACAACAAAAAAAACGTCGAATATATCATTTTAATCATACACTTTTTTCAAATATATATAAACGTACACATCGTTTATCATCAGCTGATTCTCATACATATTTAAATACAATGCAAAATCGTGAACGTCATACACGTCGTCGACATCAGAGTGTTAGAGATTCAGATATGGCTGATGAACATACAACATCAGATAGTGTTTATAGTCGAGCTTTAGAAAAAAATACTCTTAATCATGAACAAGAAGATAATGAAGAAGAACAACAACATCGAATATATCGAACAGTACTTTCTGTACCTGATGGAGGACCTCGACGTACACGCGCTAGTACATCATCACGTCAAAGACTTTCATCATGTGGTAATGCATCTGATTTACAAATTGAAAATAAACACCCACAACAAATAAAAATGTCAAAATTAAATGCTGAATCAAATAATCGCGGAAAAAAAATTTCATTTCTTTTAACTCGCCGAAGAGCAAGTTATTATCCAGATAATACATTAAATGTTTTATCGGATGATCAAAAAAAGAAACGAGATGTTATATGGCCATTGAAACGATCGTATTCATTTGATACACCTTTTCATCGTGAAACAATTGAAGCTTTGAATAAAGGTATGTACATAAGTGAAACCAACAAGAAAAATAAAAGTTGAACATTAGTCTATCATAAAACTAATTCATTTATAGAACAGAATTATTCACCAACCGAGACTTGTAAGTAAAGAATATCCGACTTGTCTGTTGTCCCTTACACTTAATATTTTGTCAGCTATTTTTCTGTTTCAATGTGATTCATTGTAAATGATAAAATATCATTATTTCATTAAGTTGTGCACGATATAGGTTCACATGTTGTTTTCAATTATTTTGTGTGTTAATATTTCTCTCTCTGTATATATATATATGTCTTGTACCATTTTAGACAGTGGATCTCGATGGGAAAGACTTAAACTTGGTATTCAATCAAAAATAAATCGTTTTACAAAATCAACTGAAGATGTTTCAACAATAGCTCTTTCACAAATACCTAGAAGAAATTCAACAGAAGCACAACCAATATCATCATCGAATCGTCATCTTGGTACTAATGTTGGTCCAACATTTGATCGTGTACGTTTACGTGATAAACTTCGTCGTGTAAAATTAAATTTAAAAACAACTTGGAAACAACGTTCTGATTTAAATGAATCTGATCAATCTGATATTGATCATAATGATTATTATCGTGATTCATTACATGATGATATGAGTTCATTTACTGGTCCATCAATGAAATCTACAACAAATCAACTTGGTTTACAAGGTTCATCAAAAATGTGGTTTGGAAAAGATTATGCAAATTTTTTACTTCGAGATTTTCGTAATCTTGATCAACCATTTCAAGATCAAATTGATCGAAATATAACACCACGTATGCCATGGCATGATATTGGAGCTTTTGTATATGGTGCTTGTGCTCGAGATTTAGCAAGACATTTTATTGAACGATGGAATTTTGTTAAAAGACAAAAAATTAAAGATGATGAACGTTATCCATTTTTATTACCAAAAACTTATGGAATCTATACCCCATGTCCTAAACTTCTTTCAAATACATTTAATTGTTCAACGCAAGTATGAAAAATAATAAAATTTTTGTTTTTCTTTTTTGTAAATGTTTGATTTTTCTTTTTGAAAGGCGTTACGAAGTGTTGGTCGATGGTCAACAGGTAGAAATGATACAGAAGAATCTATACATAAAGCTCTTATTGATATGATAACCAAAGCTAAATATTATATTTATATTGAAAATCAATTTTTTGTTTCATTAATTGATGATTCAACTGTACATAATGGTATAGCTGAAGCTTTATTTAAACGAATATTACGTGCACATCAGTAACTAAAATATTTTTTCAAATAACATTTCAAATAATTCTTTTGGTATGTGTTTTTTTTTTTGTTCGTCTTTAGAGAAAAAGAAACATTTCGTGTTTATATTGTAATGCCATTAATACCCGGTTTTGAAGGACAATATGGTACATCGAAAGCTACAGCATTACAAGCTATAACACATTGGAATTATCGATCAATATCTCAAGGTCAACAATCATTATTAGTTCGTTTAGCAAAAGAAGTTGGTGATCCACATCGTTATGTATGTTTTTTTGGTTTACGAACATGGTCAGAAATGAATGGACGTCTTGTATCAGAAATTGTTTATGCACATAGTAAATCAGCTATAGTTGATGATAATCGCGTATTAATTGGATCAGCAAATATAAATGATAGAAGTTTACTTGGTGATAGAGATTCTGAAATATCAGTTTTATTTGAAGATACAGAATTCGTACGTGGAATGATGAATGGACAAAATGTTCAAGTTGGAAAA
Organism: Rotaria sp. Silwood1; assembly: GCA_905250075.1. NCBI lineage: Eukaryota > Metazoa > Rotifera > Eurotatoria > Philodinida > Philodinidae > Rotaria > Rotaria sp. Silwood1. The sequence continues at coordinate 171,935 of CAJNOP010000183.1, forward strand.
TTTGCAAGTGGTTTACGTAAAAGATTGTTTCGTGAACATTTAGGAGATTTTGATGGAACACAAATAAATTATCAAGATCCTATATCAGATTCATTTTATAAAGATACTTGGTTATCAACAGCAGCAAGAAATACAACAATGTTTGAAAAGGTATTTTCTTTCTCTTTTAAATTTAGACTTACTACTACTTCGCACTGACCGTGACAGACACCTTGAGAACTCATCACAGCCTGTGACAGATACTCTGGAATAGAGTCTATCGGGTTTGTTTCAGCCGTGACGGGCTCTATCTTTGTCAGAGACATGTGTAAGATGCACTATTCACCCTATAAAGAAAAATGAAAAAAACTATCATCACTGGAACTATCCTACTCTGATTAAAAAACTCTATTGAAATTATCAAAGTATGGTTCGACCGGGTCCAAAGATTTTGAATCCAACGTGCTCTACCCAAGGAACCTATCATGGACTGTGATATGCATCTTGGAAATGCGACAGATGTTATTAATATACGATTGTTCATCATATATCGATAACGTCTTGTTCTAATATATTAACTACTTCCTTATTACATTTCCGGATAAGATAATGATGAAATATATTCTAAAGTAGATAGGCTAAATCAATCTACATATGATTAGTAAAATTAGCTCTATTGTCCTTCACATTTTAATACCAATTGGATTGTGTTAACCGATTTTCTTCTTGTTCTTTTAGATTTTCAATTGTATTCCCACTGATTCTGCATTTACATTTTCTCAATTACGTGAAATTCAATCATCTTCAAAACTTTGTGAAACTAATCCTGAAGAAGCACGACGTTTACTTCAATCAATACGTGGTTATTTGGTATTAATACCACATAAATTTCTTTCAAAAGAATATCTTGGACCACGATTACCAGCTAAAGAAATTTTAGCACCAACATGGTTTTGGACATAAATATTTCGAAAGAAATATTTTATTTTTATTATTTAGTCATGGGGCAATAATAGATTTTTATTGATCTAACAGCAATATATAGCAATGTTTTCTTTCTTTTTTTTTTAAATACAGTATGTTTTGAACAGACATAAAAGAGAAAAAAACTATTGATTGAGGAGGAGTTGAGTTCCGTCCATCGTTATTTTTTTTTCGCCATTCTTTATTATTCATTAGGTACAGATCAATACAATTCACAAAAAAAAATACAAAATATTCTTTATTTGATAAATGTTTTTTTCTTTTTTAATGTGATAATACTGTGTACGATTTAGTATTTTGCATTTTGACATGTCCTTATTTGTGTAAAATCTCACTTTACTATTCTATATCAAAAATTTCTCTAGGCTTTTATTGCTAAAAATTTATACACATATGTTTCTGGATTCTTCTTTCGATAATATCGATTGTTGGGTGACCCTTGAAATGTTCTTCTTGTTTTTTTTTCTTGTGAATATGGATATTTAATTTTATCTCTTTTTTTTCTTCTTGTGTTATTGATAAAGATAAATGGCGATAATAAAAGGACTAACATGGACAAAGAGGAACATAAACCAAAAGCGTAACTTCTTTTCTTTTTTTTTCCAGAACATAAAAATCATCAAGTTTGACTATGGCAAGTAATGGCATAACTGATCTTGTTTCAGTTTATCTTTTGAATTTAAAATTATTTCAATAATTAATTATTTATCATATTTAAGTTATTCTAATTATAATGAACGTATTTTGTTGGTAGTGTACATTATTAGAGTAGTTCTTCGTGATGAATATTTAATTGCAATTAGATAGAATTTCATGCATATATTATGAACATGAAGATAATCAGGTCTACATGAGAAATTATTTTATTCATATATACGTCATTGAAGTAAGCAATAAGATACATCAATCGCATTGCTAATTATAATGATGGATGGAACATGTTATATAGTAGAAACGAATTTTTATTTGATATGAACTCAAGTCGAACAAGTACGCTTGTAAAACGACTGTGAGTGATCTCATTTCTCTGTATTGGTTGACCTGAGTACTTACTATTAGATCTGCTGTTTAATCAAATCGAAATAAAAAAAAATGCTAAGTTACTTTTATAAATTAATACATACCATTATATTGTATTGTTGTGATGAATCAAAATAAAAGAAAATTATTTTATTTTAAAAACTCACACTTATGATTGTATCTGTTATTGAACTAAATCCATATCGAGCAACATAATTTAATTGTTATTAGTAAAACTCTTGATCGAGACGGACATCTGAACTCAAACCTCAATTACTGTCGACGGTCATTTACGTTGATAGTAAATATCAATCGTATTTCAACCTGTGTCGTCGTAGGCGTTCATCATATTCGACTATCATATTTCATTCTTGACGGCTGTTTACAATCTTGCATTTTCAACTTGGGATTAGACAAGTTCTTTTTTGTCTTTCTATTTGAAAATATATTTTCTAATTTCACCCTAGATAATTGAAGTTTTCTATCATTAATCAAAGACCAATAACAGAAAAAAAATTTCCCATGGGATACTTTATATGAATTATTATTGGAATTTTTAATATACTATTCAAGTTTTTGTTTTGAATTTTGTATTATTATCATTACACGTCATTAGAGTACTTTTTTTGATGATATTAGATAATAAAAAAAATACAAACACATACGCTCTCAAGTTAACACCTTTTACAGCCATGTTATAATCTTATCTTTTTTTTTCTTCACCACCAGTGAAATATTTATTATTTCAGATAGTTTTATCGTGATGTACGTGTCGCTTATATTTTCGACGATTCTTATTTTTTATATTAATGGTGGTTTAGCCATCGATTGTCCAAAATCATCAGCTAAATGGTGTGACAATAAAGATATTGCACATGCTTGTGGTGTATGTATTTAGTTTTAAAATCTTAATTTAACCTTTTTGTTTTAATTTAAGGTTATCGAACAATGTAATAAATATGTTTGGAAAGTCCGTGATGCCAATGATCTTGTCAATTTATCTATTTATTATGAAACCCTTTGTCCAGATTGTCGACAATTCATAACAACACAAGTTTGGAATACTTATCAAGCAATACTTAGTATTGTTAATATTAGTTTTGTTCCATATGGAAATGCACGTGAAGTATATCGTCCCGAAACTAAATTATATCAGTTCTATTGTCAACATGGTGCCGATGAATGTTATGGAAATATAATTCATGTAAATATGTCAAAGATATTATTTATTTATTTATTTATTTTCATGTTATTTTTCTTAGACTTGTGTTATATATTTATATGCAAATACGACAAGCCATTTAGTAAGGAATTTTTTTTTGAAAATTAAGTCTATTGAATTATTTTTATTATTATTTAGCCATTTATTTATTGTACAGAGTCCAAAGAAGGTGATGTTGAAACAATAGCTGAAGAATGTGCACAAAAGACTTCAATAGATTTTGATAAAGTTAGTGCTTGTGTCCAAAGTCGATTAGGTAATCAATTACAACATGCATTTGCTGTACAAACAGATAGTCTTCAACCGCCACATCAATATGTACCTTGGGTAACGGTCAATGGTGAACATACTGAAGAAATGGAACAAGAAGCTGAGAAAGATCTTATTGGGCTTATATGCAAAACATATAAAGTAATTTAGAAACCAGATATATGAGCAGATTGATTTTAAAAAAAAATTTCCTAATTCATCAGTCGATTGATATTCTGACATATTAGTTAACTTGTATCGATGAACATTTAATACATTGAACATTTTTATGAGTCACAATATAAAAGAAAAATTTCAATTTTTAAAATAATAATCATTATTTGTATTTTTTAGGGTTCAAATCCACCGACTGAATGTCAAAAATACCTGTGAAAAATTGACGTGATATATATTTTTTTTAACTCTGCTAATGTCTTTCTTTTACGAATTTTTTCTTCTTGTTTTGACAAATAAAATAAACTTAACTAGCATGTCATTAATTTAATAAATAAACTATTCATATATTTGCATATCTTGTTTTCTAATTCATAGCAACAGAATGACTAATAAATGAGTCATAATCAATCTATTTCGACATTTCATCATTCATCATATCCTATTCGAAAAAAACAAATAGATTCTCATCATAATTATTACATAATTCAACAAGAAAATAATTTTCAATCTATTGATGATACTCTTTTCGTTCATAATCTTCTTCAACAAATTAATATTCAACCATCAACAGATATTAATCATAATGATTATTTCTATATAATCTATCTATTATTATTAACTATTTTTTATATTTATTATATAAGAATTATTTTTCAAGAAAAAATGAATCTGTTTGATGATAATGAACAATATCATTATTTTGATAATTATGAACGTGAAATACCACTTTTGTTATGGTTTAGAAAAGGATATCGATTATATTGACCTTTATTCTTGCAGGTCTGGTGTCTTTCTTCTGTATATTATTTATCAAAATAGAAAGCGAAGAAAAAAAAACGAAAGAGAATAAGAAATGAAAGATGTACGAAATAATTGACAAAGAATGTTTTTTTTTACATGCTATTTGTACAATTATTGAGTCATAATAGAAGATCGGTTTTTTTTTCTTAATCGTAAAGTATTTATATTTTAGAATGATTTGAAATAAATGGACGTAGAGCGAATATTTAACTTATCTTCTTTTAACATTTGTTTTTTCTTTCATCATGGACAGATATTAACGGAATATTTTCTGAATTATCACAAATTTTTTTAACGCTACCAGAACATTGGAAACTTAGTGCATATCTTGCACTTATTACAACTCTGGGTAATATAGCATCTGCTTCTATTGTTCTCATACAATGTCTATATAAAAAACATATGTTTAATCCTATACTAATTAATTATATTATTATTATTATTATTATTATTGGTATGTTATCATGTTTTTTATTGATGTTTTTTCGGCAATATATAACAATTATAAGAAATGAAAAGCATAGTACAGTACTTCTTATACTTGCTTTTTTTTCTATCTTCACTTAATTGTACATCATCAGTTTCATTCGTTGCTTATATACAAAGGTTTCGAAAACAATTTATAAGTGCTCTATTTCTTAGTGAAAGTCTCACGTCAATTATACCAAGTTTACTTGCTATTGCACAAGACAATGGAAAACTTCATTGTATTCCATCGATTCGTTGAACTAATATTACAAGAGCTATTTATGAAACTGCTCAATTTTCAGTTCCTAACGGTTTTTCATGTTTCCCTTTTCTTCGATTATGGTGATTGTTTTTTATTTCTATTAGTACAAAAGATACTAACTGCTCGAATAACATGTCAAAATATAACTAAAATATCTTTAAACTCTACTGAACATGATTTTGAAGCTACAAATACTCTTTTTTTGAATAAAAATCAATCTTATCTGAATCATTTTATTTAACTAAAACATCTTGTCTTATGCTTCTATTAGGATGTGCTTATACAAGTTCAATTCTATTTGGAATACTTCTTTCAGTTTTAACGCCATGCGGACATCGAGTTTTTTATTTAGGTACAATTTTATCTCCATGAGTGTTAACACTTATTTGGATATTTGGTATCATAAAACCTTTAATATCTAAGCTTTATATATTTATTTTAATTGTATGTGGATCAATATCATTTTTATTTGATATGTTTATTGCATTTAAAAGTCCATGTCCACCATTTGTTAATACAATAAAAGGTGATTCTTATATTAATTATTTGGCTTAGTATTTATGTACCTTTCGGATATCCTCGTTTGATTATTGCAAATTATGTTCAAAATTATTCTTCCAATGCAATGTCTTAGTATGGTGTTATTGTACAGTTAGATGCATTATTTCGATCAATTATTATCTATCATTCAATAGAAATATTTTCTTTATTATATGAAAAAATATCTTGCGAACAAATCATTTGTTAATTTTATTTTTATAGTAATAAAATATGATTTACATACACAACGAATAGACTTTTTTTGTTCATTTAAAGATTGATGAAGTTGTTCTCTCTTTCTCT
>CAJNOP010000183.1:177949-285010 GCA_905250075.1 Rotaria sp. Silwood1
ATTATACACGTTTCGTAAACTTAGATATGAGACAAGAATCAGAAAGTTTAAAAATTAATATGAAATTATTGGAATATATATGCTCGATTCCTTCATTGTGAAACAAACTTCCAGTATCGCTTTTGATCGATGTAAAATTGGTAAATATGTTTTGTACCTGATTGCTCGTAACATACATTCAACAAAACTTGTCCTTTTTTTTTCTACTATTAGTTGAAATTCATCAACTTGTGTGTGATTCGTTTACCAAGATGCATTGCTTTGGTTGAAGCTCGCATCAACTGATGATTTTTTTTTGTGTTCTTGTGATCGCTAAGCCTTAATTTACTTACAAGAAAATTATTGGCAATGCCTCAAAAATTGAATTGAAGAAACAAGAGCACGGTGAATGGTTTAAGACCATGACATTTTATCATTGAGAAAATCAAGGTTTTTCAATTTTCTTTTTAATCATTTAACATCTCGTTCTTTAATGTAGGAGCGTATTCAAGGAAAAAGTTTTTTATATGCAGCTTTTTTGAAGCGATATTAACTCGGTCTAAAATAATCTTGCTTGTCTGTTGATCAACCAGTTCATAGAATCTAGAAGTATTTCATTGAAATCTTTAACGATGTTTAAGAATAAACTCTTGCACGTATATACATGACACATCATATATAATTAGAAGGATTATTCGTTTTACGACTATGAAACTAAAATTGTCGCAAAAAGTGAAGGAAATATTCCTTAAAGTCGTGCATTTCTAGTTATTCTCATAATTACATAAGCTAGACTTTAGGTATTCGTTTCCGATATCTCTGTCGTATTTTACAATTCATTAGAGAAAATTAAGTGTGATAAGCATTAGCAATACAACAGAGTCCATTAGTGTTATGGTGCGAACATCATTGTCTCAATCATTGATGTCACATAAGTAGTGCTTAGGTAGAGTAACAAAACTCTAAAATTTAACTCAAGAATCAGATGAAAATGCGATTTCATTTGGCTACGTTTGTCGTTTCTTGGTCTCATTTAGGTCTGCCTCCAATATGAACAGAAAGACAGAAACTATAAAGCACGACTTTTGACAATTTTGTTATCAAAGATTTTCGAATAATAAACTTAAAACAATACATACAAGAAACTTTGCTTTTAATATTTGATTTAAGCGAAAACTAATGATAATCTTGTTTTCATTGCATGGCGAACATTCAAAAATCAATGTGTTTTTAGTTATAGTATTAAATGTAAGTGTAGATCATTCGTTATACTTTGATTCTTCGTATTTTGTAATAATGTTGTTCAGATATGAAATGATTGAAGCAAGACAGTATATCAACTATAAATTCTAATCAAAAGAAGTAGATAAATTAAAAACTTTGTTCATCATTTACATTTACGAAACATTATCGATAATGATCTCATATTAGTCACAAATTAAGATGATATTGCGTATGTAAATATGAGTTAATCCACTTGTATTTTTGTCAATTTTCTTTTTTTTCAGGCGTCTATAAATATCGTACCACTTTTACTTATCTTATCTATGTTTCTATGGTATGATCTCTGTCATGTTCTTCGCATTAGTAATTTACTCTTTGTTTATCGTTACATAAACGATTATCATCATTGACGTGTATCTACAAGTATATCACAAACTTTCTAGCTCATATAATCAATTCATTTGAAGAATGATTAGTACAACGGAAGATAGACGGAGTTATTGGATTACAGAGAAAATCTCAAATAGATTTTCTATTATGGAAAAGCATTTTGCTTTGAATGATGTAGCAACTTTTTATGCATCTTTATGAATATGAAACCAAACAAATTGTCATAGGGCATTTTTTTCGCCCTGTCCGGCCCTCGAGCTCGGATAAGGCAGTGCGTCTTCAGAGCATGTAAACTGAGGTTGACTATATAATGGGTTGATAGAATTATGAAAAATTTAGTCCAATATCTTGCCATATTCAGTCGAAATCTTTTATCACTATTTCTCAGCAGGTCGATATTTCTTTATTTTTTATTACTTACTTGACGTACTTATGATTTGATAAAGGTGTTAAATCTTCTCGAAATCGAGAGAGTTTGTATTGCATTCATAATTTCGAATGAAACCGACCGAAAACATGAAATTCGCACTAGTTTGTAGAATTACATAATTAGATGACACATATTCTAAAAGTTTCATGTTTGCATTTAGTAAACGATTTCAAATGACTTTTTATGAGAAAAAAAAATTACCAGGATAAATTATTTTGTTTCGTTCTAATGACAGTCACTGATGTCGAATGCTGCAGAGAAAACGTTGTCAAAAAACAAACTCATTCATATGACTTTGATCATCACATAAAAAAGTAAAAGAAATATTCTTTATCAATTTTTTTTTGACAGATAATAAATGATGAGAATATGGTTACTATTATTATTATTTGTACATTCTGCATATTCATTTAGTATTGTATTCATTAGTGAATTACTCGGTCTTGGTTATAGTCATGATGGTATTACTAGAAAAGTTATACAAGGAATACCTTAAGAATGTTTAGATGTAAAAATCGAAACTCAATTTTTAGAAAAATTTAAATTTGAACTCTGGACTTGACATGTTGCCGCTGTAGGTTTAATAGAAAAGTCCAATGGTAATGTTAATAATGATCCAGAAACAAAAATCATTCTCTGTATCATTTTGATGCTGAACAATTTATTAGAGGAAATAATTTGTTCATTACATCTTAAGAATTAATCTTAAATGCAATTCGAAATGGACAATATATCACTGCACATGAACAATTGGATAAATATTTACATACGCATCAAAATTTTTAGAATCATTCTAATTCGATTGAAATGGGTGAAAATGGAACCTATAAAGCATTAGGTGAAATTCATGCATTGAATGAAAATATTGCTACAATAAATATGTCAACATATTTAAATTATGGAAAACCTTGTGATGTATGTTTTTATGAATATATTGATAATATTATTCCATTAATCAATCATAAAAAAATATTTACTAGTGGTTATGATGTGAGAGAAATGGAAGATGATGAACCTGTAGTAAAACCAAAAAATGTTCTTAAATGTTCACATGGCGAAATTATTGATACAACTGATAATATATCAACTCGTGGTGGAATTAATAAAGATGTGAGGACAAATATTTATTTACCACATCGTTATCGTCAAGAAACAGCAGCAAATGCTGCTATTGAATTGACTTATTTATTTCTAAAGAAATTATGGCATTTAACGGAAACAAACCATAATAGTACATCATATTTTGGTCGATTATTAGAATCAGTACAATGTCACCGATCATTGATTTTCATTATTGATCTGTCAAATAGTATGAATGAGAATATAGTTAACATTAAAAAACCAATACGAGAAATTAATAGTAATATCACTTCAAATAAAATAACATTGCAATCGATTATTAAATTTTCTTGATAGTTTAACTATATAATGGGCAATACTAAACTTACTATGAATGCTATTATTACAAGTTTATCGTTATCAAATGATTATTGTTTCGCTTATGTTTTTACAAATGAATTAGGTAATGATAATGAAAGAAGTAATGAAGTTTCTATCCTTGCTAAACGTAAAGATTGTAATATGCATTTCCTAATATCGAATCGTGCAAGTACACATCAACAAATAGAAATAAAAACAAAAGTAATCGAACAAATAGCTTTGGAAACAAGAGGTATGAAGATAAATATTCCAAATAATAATTTATATTCTATTAGACAACTTATTAGTTACACATTAGATGCTATCCATAAGTGATGTTCAGGTAACAAATGTATTTTCATCCGTTCCGTTTCTGAAAGTTCACTATGAAAGAAAACTCAGAAAAACCTTGCTTGTTCAAATACACTGCTTCATTTTTATTAAATAGAAATATCAAAAAAAGAAATGAATGAACACATTTCATAAACAACAAAAAAAAAACTAATCTATTCCATGGTTTTGTTTTTCAAAACAACGAGTAATCCATAGAGGACGGTCCTCTCATTATTTTACATATATTTCGATAGTATTAAAATGTGAAGAAGCAAGTTTTTTTTTATTAAAAATGCGTCTCATAATTCTCTACAAACTTACATATTTCAACTTATTCAACCGGGGTTTGTCACTTTGGAATTGAGGACTAAATAAATATGTGTAAAATCAAAAACTTTTACAAAAAAAGCCTTTTGCCAATTTTCGTTCTACGCACTTCAACTTTTTAGTAAGTATTTTTTTTAATCTCTCAATTAGTTTGAACCAACAAGTGATCACGAAACTGTATTCTATTGCAATCGTTATATATATGTAAAATTGCCATTATCGTTTCGTCTTGGATTATCAAAGCTTCGAACGATTTCAAAAGATGATTCGACTTCACAGTTATGATAAACACCGGCTTAAGTATATGTAGATTTTTCGAGAAACTAGAATAAAATCACAACTACCATACCACGTCGGAATAACTTATTAGTGACAATTGAAATATCGAAGATTATAGAAAATTAAAAGATACATCTTTGAAAAAAAGAAAACTTACTTCTTCACGTTGTAATATCATCGAAATAATATACAAAATGATAAGAGATCCATTCTTCATAGTTCACTCGTTACATTCGATTTTAATGAGCAGAAAATAATAAAAACAAAAAAATGAAGTTTCATATAAATAGCACTCGAAAGTCTCATATAACCGCTCCACAAAATAATTATCTGCTCATGTAAAATAATCTTCAAGTATTTCAACACCATATTCATATTCAACTGATTCATTTGAGATTGAAAATTGCTCTTCGAAACAAAATAATCTTCAGAATTTTGTCGAAAGTTGTGTGAAAAAAGAAAAGAAAATATTCATAGTAAGTGCTTGGACGTTAGGAAATGTTGAATCTCTTGTATGGTGATCTCTTAAATATTCATTCAATACCAATTTTAATTATTAATCTAGTTTCATCTAGTTCGAATTTGTATAGTTTTCATACCGAGTGTTCAGTAGAAAGTATTCAATTTTGTGATTAATATTACATCAGAATACCAACTGTTTACAAAGTTTGATGTTGAAAATTTATTTATTTCTCCTAATCATTCTTTAATAGATTTTCTCCTTAATTTCGATGATGAACATGAAAAAATTGGACCATGGCTATCTCGAGCAAATTCATTTTTAATTAAATCTTTTGAAATAACATTAAACACTCCAATACATTTCAAACATTTATTCAATATTTTCAATACTAATTTAACTCATCCTGATTTTTATCCTATTTATACAGAACCGATCAAATGAAGTCAACTGTACTGCTTCATTCATATTCTTAAGTACAGTTCTTAAGAAGTTATTTTTTATGAATTAGAATTTATTGATTTATCCTATAATCTTTTACAATAATATAAACTAATAAATCGCATGAATTAATTTACACAAGTAAAATTGTGGTTCCATCAGTAGATTTTTTTCATTAAAATAAGAGGGAAAAATAATTAAAATGAACTTATTGAACGTTTATATTTTCATAAAATTATACCTCAAACATTAGAACTTAATGTTATTTTTGATAGTAAATCTTCATCATATATACAACTTGGACAAAAAACTAAAGTAAACTTTACTCTCATTAACCATAATCCAAATACTTCAACTCTCATTGTTAAAATTACATAAACACTACCAATTTTTGATATTATATTCAACAAAAATCAATTTACATTGAATTCTAATGAAATACAAGCAATTTTTTTTGAATTGCAAGCTTCGAATACTTTATCATTCATTGGTTCATCATCAGATATATCCATTATTGTTAAAAATCTACATAAACTAAATGCATTAAATTCATATACATTACACACTAGTATGATATCATCATTTAATAATATTCGACAACTTATCTGTAATTCTCTATTTTCATCAGGTAAAATACTATATGAAACGTGTCAAGGTCCTATTGATTCATGTTCATCAAGATATTGGAATGTATATCTCAATATAACAGACATTAATCCATTGAATATTCGAGTTGCTATTCATTCTGTTGTTCTTACTTATTATGATAAGGAAGTTTGAAGAGCTTTTTGAAATAGGAAATGAGCTGAATAAACCAGTTAAATTTAAATACGTTGTTGAAGTAATTCAACAGTATGCCCATCACCAGTTATATGAACGTTGTTAGGTTTTCAAATGCCATTTGTATTAAAATTCTTTTTTTTTTTCAATAAAAATGAAGTATATTTAAATCTTTGAGGATCAGTCGTTTTTGCATAGAAAAGAACGTTGAATTTTTACTTAATTTTGGAACAACAAAAAGAAAACACACAACTAAGAAGTATAGCAAACAACAATTCAATAACATATGAGAAGAAAAGTTAATATAAAAAAATCTAAAAATATAATAAAGCATGAAATTCCTCGAAATCATCAACAATACAAAGATTTTCATGACAATCTTTATACATATAGCATAAATTATGTCTTCGAATAGTATGTGCACATACAATTATAAAATAAAAATACAATGAACTTTGTTAAACTATACTGAGCTAAATATATGCCTATTATACTTAAAATGTTTCATAATATCTGTGTAATATGTATATTCGAATAAAATTCGTAGTAAAAATCCTAATATTAGTGTGTCTAAGAGTTTCTTGGCTTAATTAAATTTCGAAACTGTATATATGCGAGCTCAGCCCGAAAAGGTAATTTATTTAATGAACTGTTATTTGGTAGAAAGGCAGCTGCATGTGTGAACAAGTAGGTTTTTGCTGAAAATTTATTTAATACTGAACGTGAGAGCCTGTCGCGTCGGTCCCGAACTAGGACCCGATCCGGCTCAGGCCTGGCGCTTTTTCTTAACTGGAGTCGAAAATTTTGTACCCAATGAGTTCTCAGAGGTGCAGAATCTTCCAAAAATCCAAAAATTTCCCCCCACGCAAAAAAGTTTTTTGAAAAATTTCCCCACTGTATTTTTTTTTTGGCCAGCGGATTTTTCCAAAATTTCCCTATTATTTGAGTTTTTCAAAAAATTTCCCCCCTCGCGCGGGGGCGCATGAGGAAGATTCTGCACCTCTGTGAGTTCTATTGAACGTTCTTTATAGAGGACTTCTAATAAAAATATTCTTCAATCCAATAAAGAAACGATTAAATTTCTCACTAATGAAATCAATCGTTTTAATTTACATTTATTATTATCATCAAATGATTGCTGTAAAAACTATGCGGATATTGTTGTATACGATCAAAATCGAAATAAAGTTAATTATATGCAATTTGAAGAAATTAGTTTTTCAAAATTGATTAATTAACCTATTTTTTTTGACTATTAATAATTATTACAAATAAAATTTTTTCATATTCTAAATTAATTTCTATCATATATAGCGACATCACAAAAGAATAAATCGTTTCTACTAGATTAAATCTTTGACGAATCGAATAGTTCTTTGGTGTTTCTCTATTAATATATCAAATTGAATTTCGAAAATTTACTCTTAGATAATGTCATCCAATAATAAGCCTGTCGATCCAAAATTGCAACAACTTTTTCCGTAAAACTTTTCGTTATCCTATGTATAATCTTAATCAATTTTTTTTAATTTAGTTTACCAAGTAATTTACGTGCTAATGTTAGAAAAACTGATGTTGTTACACAAGCACATCGTACTGAACAAGAGTATGATTTAAATTTAATTTAATTTATATATATGATTACTATTATTATCTAAATAGATATTTTGATTCTGATGATCTGGATGTTGAATCATACAATAAAACAAAGACAACTAATAATAGAAAACTTAATGATGATTTAGATTATCAACCAGCACCAGGTAGTCCTAGTTATCAAGCAGAATCAAAAGACGAAGAAAATGATGATGATGATGAAGAAGATCCGCTTGAACAATTTATGAAAACAAATAATAATCAAGCAAAAAAAGATTTAGAATCTATAGGAAAGAAAAAGGAAAAGAAACAAGAAAAGTAAATAAAATTAAAATACATACGGATAAATTTAAATTAAAAAAATTTAGAGGAACACGTGATGATATTGAAAAAGAAGATGATCAAGAATCATACTTTCGTTGGCTTGAAGAAAATCCAAATGCTGGTCTGCCGATAGCAGATGATGATGATGAAGATCGAGAATTACAATATGATGATGATGGTATTATGTCTAATTTGAGTTTCATTCTTTTTATTTTTATTTTCCTAGGTAATTTAATTGCTCCTGAAATATCTAAAGTATGATAGAAGACAAAGAAATAAATAATAAACTAATCATTTTCTTCTTTTAGCATATTGATCCTCTTCCATCTATTGATCATTCTACAATTGAATATTCACCATTTGAAAAGAATTTCTATGTTGAACATGAAGACATTCGTAATCTATCAAATCAACAAGTCAATGAATTAAGAAATAAACTTGGTGTTAATGTAAAGAATTTTATTTTAAACTTACGAAAGAATCATTTTTGAGTCAAGGCTGTGTACATCATGCATATCATAATGAACTATAAATATGCTGAAAAGAGTGGAGGCTCTTAACTTATTGCTGCTGAGATACTCTATGTTTTTCAGGGGTGAAAAAGTCTAAAAATTCAGCAGAATTTTGAAGGACTAGAAATGATGACGGAAGGAGAACAACGCAACTTACCGTGCTTCTGTCTCTACTACCAAACCGTTCTTCTCAAACCTATTCGTGTAACAACGACATTGTCTACTTATTTTTATTTCACTTTCTGCCCGAGAAAGGCTAATGGTGTTTCAAAGTCACCATGAAGCTCTAAAAAATTGGCAGAAAGTATTACGACTTTGCACAGAAATTTAGACATTGTGGGAGACGGAGTTTCACCATCCTCCTAATCAAGTATCCTTATGTTGTGATTTCCTTTAGGAATACTAAAAATGAATTTTAAATTGAAATTCTGCAAACAATAAAGCCCGAAGGAGGATAATTTATTGTGAATTTTTCATTTTTTTCGTTGTAACAACTATGGGAAAACCTTCTTTTTTTCAATCGTTCATATACACCAGTAGATTCGATGTTCTTATTTCAAAATAGAAGGAAATCAAAATATCTGACACTTTCATAATGAATTATTCTCTTTTGGACCTATCTCTATGCAAAGTTTCGAATCGAAACTTAAAAAACCAATTTTTTAATTAAGCGATTCGTTAATTGGAAAATTTCCATCATTAAGTTTTTTATTTAAGTATATGTATATATATATATTTATTATAGGTTCGTGGTATAAATACTCCTCGTCCAGTCGTTAGTTTTGCTCATTTTGGTTTTGATGAACGTTTAATGAAAACACTTCGTAAATCTGAATTTGCAACACCAACACCGATTCAAGCACAAGTAGAAATAATTTATTTTAAATATTATTAGTAATTTTATTTTTTACTTAGGCTATTCCAAGTGCTTTGAGTGGACGTGATATTATTGGTATAGCTAAAACAGGTAGTGGAAAAACTGGTGCATTTATTTGGCCAGCTCTTGTTCATATTATGGCTCAAGTAGTTTTGTTTTTATACTTTTTTTTTTTAATAAAAATTAATTTGTCTCTTTGAATAGGAACAGCTTCAAGCTGATGATGGGCCTATTGTTCTAATCTGCGCTCCTACACGTGAATTAGCTCAACAGATTCATCTTGAATGTAAAAAATATGGAAAACCATATAACATTAATTCCGTATGTGCATTTGGTGGTGGAAATATGCACGAACAAATAATGGCTTGTAAAGAAGGATGTGAAATACTTGTTTGTACACCTGTAAGAAAGAAAAAGATTTTTTTTTAAATAAAATTCTAATTTTCTATATTTATTAGGGTCGTCTTATTGATTTAGTTAAGAAAAAAGGTACAAATTTACAACGTGTTACGTATTTAGTTTTTGATGAAGCTGATCGAATGTTTGATATGGGTTTTGTAAGTTTCTTTTGTTTTATTAAATATGCTAATTTTTATTGAATAAAATTATAAAAGGAACCACAAGTTCGTTCAATTGCTGATCATGTACGTCCTGATCGACAATGTTTATTGTTTAGTGCAACATTTAAAAAAAAAGTCGAAAAATTAGGTTTAATTGTTTTTTTTCAAAAGAAAATTATTTCGTCTTATTATTTTCGTTAATTTAGCACGAGATATTCTTACTGATCCTGTTCGAATTGTTCAAGGTGAAGTTGGCGAAGTAAGTTCAGTTTTAATGATAATATAACTTTTGTTTAATATTTTTTTTAATAGGCTAATCAAGATATTCTTCAAATAGTTCATATTCTTTCAAATGGTCCAAGTAAATGGACATGGCTTTTATCTAAACTTGTTGAATTTACTGTGTGTAAGTAGTTTTTTTTGCAATTTTTATCTTTCAAATTAATTATTTGTTTTTGTTCAGTAGGAAAAGTTCTAATATTTGTAACACGTAAAGATAATTGTGCAGAATTAGCAAAAAATCTAAAAGAGAGTGGTTTTACTGGTAAATAATTTCAAATGAAAAAAGAAAAAAACTTCTAAATATGATAATTTTGACTTTAGCTGGCCTTATCCATGGTGATATGGCACAATATGATCGTACACAAGTTATCAATGAATTTAAAAAACGTGATATACCAATTTTAGTTGCTACAGATGTAGCTGGTTTGTCATCTTTTTTGGTTATTGTTTTAAATTTAATAGTTTGTTTTGAATTTTATTAGCACGTGGTCTTGATATACCATCAATACGAACGGTAGTTAATTATGATGTTGCACGTGATATTGATACACATACACATCGAATTGGTCGAACAGGACGTGCTGGTGAAAAAGGAACAGCATACACATTATTAACACAAGCAGATAAAGAATTTGCACCGAATCTTGTTAGAAATTTAGAAAATGCTAATCAAAATGTTCCATCAGAGTTACTGAATATGGCTATGCAAGTAAGTTCAAAGCGCATCTAAAGATCACGTGAATTTATATGTGTATACATATGTTTCAATATTTAGAATAGTCATTTTGCTAATAGTCGATCTCGATATGGTGGCGGTAATAGAAAACATTTTTCTTTAGGAAATCGTGCACAAAGAGAACGACCTGGTTTTGGTTCACATAGTGGACCATCTTCATCAACATCCAACATAATTGTTGATTCATCGAATCCTTTTGATTATGATGGACCATCGACAAAAAAAGTAAACCATCATACTCAGGTTAAATGATTTAGAGAGAAAAATAGAATCATTTCCTCATCATCAGATTATTCTTGTGTTCTACCTTTTTCCATGGAAAGTTTCTGCTTTAGATAGACAACGTTTTTAATCTTTCGATGGAATAGATTGACTATGTAAAAGTAAAGTACTACTTCCAAATCTTTAAACAAAATACTATGTACGAATTCAGCATAATAAACCATCAGTCATCCACATATGGGAGGGGTTCGAGCTAAAAAGTGAACAAAGATGAATCTACCATAAAAAAAGAAAACGATCGATAGTATTTGCCATAGAATTGTTTCTGTTTTTGAGCACCATTAAGTGCTCTAGACATGCAAAATCTTTCTTGGAGTAGACAACTCCAAAATCTATGTAAAATATGATCATGGAATACATTGTCAAATATTGATCGACCAGCAGAAGAAATATTCTTCATCATACACGAAGTACTCTTCTAGTCTATGACTTTCATAGAAATTTTAGATGCCTACGAACCAAAATAATAACACGTTGAAAGACCATCTCTATTTTTCATGAAATTTCGTAATGCTTGACCACGCTGAAATTCAAGTCAATATATGATACCTGACTGGTTTAAATTACGTCAAATTTTAGTGACTTTACCAATTGGATCTAATGAACGTGAACCTACGGAATAGTCTTTCACCAAACGCCTGAGAGACAGTTGTAGAATTCAGTATGTTAAAACCAAATATTACGAAAGACGATTGAGATGATATTATAAAACATCTTTATCTACATCCAGGACCAATAAAAATGCGTCATATCAAAAAATATATATAAACAAGATTGAAAATGAACAGTAAACAAAACGTCACAACAAGTAGAAAGAATATTGTTTTTAAAACTATCAATGTGAACACTTTTGTGTGTGCGGTAAAAACATATTTGTTTCCATTGATCTGAAATTTCTTTACGAATATATCAAAACGAGAAATAACGATGACGAAAAAGTGTTCACGATTGATTAGGAGAGAATTAAAAGTTCCAGTTAAGAATATGCATTTCTAAGAAAAACTGATTAATAAATAGTTCCTCTGTATTCTTAGGTAATTTTTTTCCTTTTTAAGCACAATGAAATGAAAGCTATGTTCGTATTTTATCATTAACTTGATATATATTTTGATTTTATGTTTTTCAGACAACTACAGTAGGTCCAATGACAGATTGGCGTGGAGGTTCCACTGCACCATCTGGTACTAATCGAACATCAGCTATGAAAGCAGCATTTCAATCTCAATTCAAATCGAGCTTTGTATTAATTTCGATCGACAAGATCTTTTTTATTTCATAGCTTTCTTTTCTATGTAGGTCGCAGCAACAGATACTGGTCTTAAAAGTCATTCAGTAGCTGTACCCAGTTCAGTAACACAAAAACGTACAGGACAAACAAGTAAAACTGATTCAACATCAACAACAAAACGAAGTCGATTTAGTGACTGATTTTTGTATATTTTGTTCAAATAAATAAATAAATATCTCTGTCTCTTGTAAAAAATATTTTGCTTTACGTCTTTTCTTTTTTGATTTATTTTAATGATAAATTCAACTCGAAATTGAATCATGAAAATCAAAAAAATATTTCAATGTATTTTCGGGATCTTCTAAGTTTGGATAATGACCTATGTTAACATCTAATAAATAAGTATCAGGATTTGTAATTATTTCACGATATCTATCGACCATGTGTTTTCCACTAATTGGATCAAATGGTCCATTTATCATTCTAATAGGAATAGGATTTTTCTCCAATGTTTGTACTTTATTTAGTGCATCAACCCATCGATCTCTATATGTAATTCGTTCATCAAGATAACATTGTAATTGTTGTATAAGATTATATGGAGCATTGTAAAATAATAAATCAGTTATTTCATCTAATTCTTGTTTAGTTCGTTTCGTTGATGGACCAAAAACTCGATTAATGGCTGAACTAAATAATGATCGAGGAACTACATATTGAAGGATTACTCCAATAATTGGTTTTTTTAACATTTTCATCATGAAAAATGGACGATGAGCTTCTGGAAATAAGCCACCATTAAGAAGTACTGTTGATTGAATTATATATTCTCTATTATCAATCTGTCTAGCTAAAAATTCTTGAGCAATTGTATCTCCAACATCATGAGCCATGATATGAAATTGATTCAATTTTAATGAACTCATCAATTGTTCAATCATATTTACTTGTGAACATATCGTATATGGAAATGATACCGGTTTAGCTGAAAGACCATAACCAATATAATCTGGAGCAATCATACGAAATCGTTGTTCTAATTCATCTCGCATACATAACCAATCAATTGATGAAGTTGGATATCCGTGTAATAGTAATAAGGTTGGTTTTGATATAGCTGATGCATCACGAATATTTGAATCATAATAAAATATTGGATAACCATTGAAATTGAAATATTTTCCTTGTTGAGCCCAATTAAGGATTTTTGGAAACCGATATGGATTAATTGTTGAAGATAATAACTTTTTTATGATAATTCCGAATATAAAAATGATAATAATGAAATAAATAACATCCATTAAAGATCTCTTTTTACTCAGGAAAAATCTAAAGACATAAACAACTTTATGAGTAAAGAAATGAAATGAACAAAATGATTAAAATTTTCATTCGTCATTTCAGCTTTATGGAATTCTAATAAGATCTTCTTGTAGTGAAAAATATCGAGTCCGATGACTTATATGCCATTTTGTTTTCATTTATCTTTTTATGTTTGTTGGTCTTTAGCAACTCTAACGTCATCTTTAATAATATTTGTTTGCATTCTGACCAATCTTAATCTTTGTATACCAGAGTATACCTACCTCTATCATATCTTTCGTATTTCATCATTATTTGAATTCGCAACACATTGCCTATTTCATATACTGTAAAATCATGTGTATGGCATAGATTTCTAACCAGAAGTGATAGCCAAAATGAAACTCACATAAATAACATCAGGTAGAATTCGACGATTCACAAAAATTGTAAGTAAGAATCGAACTGGAACTGTTAAATTATCAGATAGATACATAGATTCTTAAATGCATGCGGAGAAATCTTCAGCTTTTTATTCTTGAGATTAAAGATTTGAGTATGTATGGATAATAGTCTTTAAATATTGAACTATGTAGTGTCTTGAATCTCAACGACTCACTAATGAGAATATCTCAAACTAGATTTAAAATTTTCGTATCTATCTGATGATTCAACGGTTTTGATTCCACGTGATATTGTGTGAACCAAATTAGAACTGCTGAACTCTAATGTCCTGCTGGTGTATGTTTGTAGTTTAGCATAATACATAGTTCATTAAAACTATGATCTAGTTGTTCTTTTTGGATCTTGTCGCGATTGACATTATATCACTGTTTCGTGTGAATAAAGATTTCTTTTCGTTGTAATAATTCTTATAAGAATAATTGTATTTTTGATCACCAAAAAAAGATACCTTTGATCACCAAACATTTTTAGATACAAATGATCACCAAAAAAAAATATTTTTGATCACCAAATTTTATAGAGAGGTGTGATTTTTCATCACTTGTTTGTTCGTCATTCACTTACATTTCATTATTTATTTTTCGTTCGTAATTTGCTTACATTTCATTATCTATTTTTTCATAATATCACTCACATTTCGTCATACCTTTTCTGTTGCTGCTTCTCGTATATATAAATACTTCAAAGTTTTTCGTTAGTAAAAATGTCAAAATCAAATTGGATTCTGCTCTGTGTAGTTAATTCAATTGATGATGTTAAAGCTGTAGCTAAATCACATAATGTGTGTCAATATCGAACAAATAATCTTAAAGATCATTCAAAATACTCATTTAAATGTAGTCAATATCGTAAATATTTATCATGTAATTATGAACTCAAAGCAGTTGTATCTGATGATGATCCTAACTCAATTACGGTAATGTTCAAAAATACTCACAATCATAGTGACCGTAACCAAACATCTCGTTTACCAACTCCACTTCGACAATCTGTTTCAAAATATGTTCGTGCTGGTTTAACAGAACCTCAAATTCGTTCGTCGCTCGCAATTGGTCATCCAAAATATGAGATGTATTCTAAAAAATTTGGTGATCAAAAGTATCTTTTTTTGGTGATCAAAAATATTGCTACCCGTATTTGTGTTTCTTTGAACTTTATGAATTATTTTGTAGTATGCTTTCATAGTTGTGATCGTGCTCCAAGCGATGCCCTGTCATTGAAGAAGACACAAAAAAGTGTACATGCTCTTCACTGAAGATCTTATACAGTTCCATATATCAATGTTTATATTACCACTTCCAGAAAAGAACAGACATGTGAACATTTCAGATTTGAATTCGGTCGAATTGATTATTAATTATTTATATTTTTGACAACTCGATTGAGAAATATTTGATATCAAGTCTACTTTGTAACTTTCTATTTTAATTTTTTTTTTCATCGAACTAAGGCTAGAAAGTTCAAAGTTTTTCATCCATTTATCTATTTTTTAAAAAACTAATGAATTTATTTTTAGGTAAAAATTTAATAATAGCACAAAAAAGAAGTGTTGCTGAAGATTGATTTTTCTTTGAGATGTTCTTAATGTTTGCTAAGCAAGAATGGTTTCAATAAACGAATTTCAAGACTTTTTAAATATTTGATAAATTGTGCTCGATAATCAGGATGGACCATCATAATGAATAAGCAAATGAGAAGACCTGGTGAATATTGATAAGAAGTACTTGAACCTCGATCAAGATATGTCGATCCTTTACATATATAACCCCATTTGTCTATATGAAATTCAAATAATTCTGGACCTAGGAATGTCACTGAACGCTGTTCATCAGTATCCGATTCATATCGAATAGACAATTCTTCCATATGATCAGTGAAACAAGAATTACCATATTCTCCTACACGTAAGTTTAAATGTACTTTTGATCGAGAACGTGCATGTTCTAATCCAATTATTATCAAACGAACAGAATAATGGTCTGAGATTTTGTCTATTTCATAATAAAATGAATTTGATCGAATATAATTAATTTTAGATATGAGAATTGGGCCAACCGATTGATTTTGATGTGTGAAATCTTCCCATAATTGTAAAATATCATTTGCTGTATATTGTCTTAATTTTATTGTAGCATCAATCAATTCATCGACTTTGTATTTATCATTTGCAACTTTTACTTCGAGTCTCTCTCAAAAGATATAACATTTTCCAGCTTTGAATATGAGTAGCTTGACTTGAATATTTTCCATAACGAGAAATATATAAATCTTGCCAAAAGATCTCATGACGTAAAATTGCATACCATCATTTACAGACAGATTGCATCGAATGTAAATCAATCGTATCATTGATGAAATGAAGAATTCGTCTAGTTGGAATTTCGGGTAGGTCTGGAAATAAACGATCATTTTCAATTTCAAATTTAATGCATAGGCACAATAATTGAAATTTTTGTTTACATTTTTCTTGTTGAATAACAATTAAATTTTCAATTACATAATCTGCTAGCCATGATGGGTCTTGAGTACAATTATGTTCCAATCCAATATAAATGTCATCATTAAAAGATAATAACATAGCTACTTGATATATAGATGAGATTTGTTTGTTTTTTTTATGTTGAAAAAAACTTGTTTCGACTAATAGTAATACTTTGTCGGTTGTTCGTCAGATTAATTACAAACTCATTTGTATGGGGTGGACGTTTTCCATAGATTTTTTTCGTTATATTGCACAAATAAATCGCACAATACCATATCATCATCAGTCAGTAGCGAAGTAACTACCAGAAGCTCACAATAATCTTTGGCTGTCTTCTCCCATTGATGTGAATAGAAGAGCATATATATTTTTAGTATGAGCAACAGCTTAGCTGAGGCATTATAAATTGAATCAAAATTTTCTTCCTATAACTTGCAATACTGGTCATTTATCATCCAATTTACTGCATTATCTCATATAGACGTTGTATAAAATGTTGATGATCGTAGAATGATAAAATCATATTTAGATCCATCAACGAATATACAATATACACATAAGTCTAATTGATCATTACCATTCGATGTAGGCATGATTAGATCGATCGTATTGATAACTTTAGATCTTCTCTTTAACCAATTTAAAAGACAACTCGAAGAACTAATTATGTCCCAAACAGCATTATTATCTTTTGGTACTCCTTGAAAGTTGAGCAAAAAATTCACGAGCAGCACGAGAACTGATTATAATACCACCAAAAAAACGAGCATTCAGTGAATTTTTTAAGAATAGATTTGATTTTTTAGATATACGATTAATTTTGTAATGTGTGAGCGATGTGAACATGTTTATTGCGCTTATCTATAATGGCTGAAAAAATTACTATCTATAATAATATCATACATGAGTTTAATATGAAGAATCGTTCAAATTTCCATGTTCGAAGAGTTATGACCGCGAGAAGGGTTCAATCTTCATTCAGATTAGTTGCATGTGAATAGAAGTTCGTTCTCTTGTTTACAAAGGGACCTTTTCAACCATTCTCTTCCGTTTTCAATGAGTTTTTACCTATAGGATACTTCATAGTATTCTAATAAAAACTCTAAAAATACTTAAATATCTATTGATATTTGATCAATCAATTTAATTTGTAATGCCTATTTTCTGGGCACTAGGTTTTTGAAAACTCATGTTTTCGAATTCTGATTTAAAATTTTGTGCATACAGAGAACCCAGCTAGACTAGCTTCCATAAAAACATTATGAAGTTTTGAACGAAACTTTTCAAGATCTGAATCTTTCAAAAATGTATGTTGTATAGACAATACATAGAAAAAGGTTTATATCTTGAAAATCTCATATCGCGAAAGACTTCGTTCAAAACTTCTGAATCTTTTTATGGGAGCTAGTCTAGTTGAATTTTCTATCTGTGCAAAGTATTAAATCAGAATTTGAAAATAAGAATTTTCCGAAAGCCTGAGTCCTGGAAAATATACGTATTGAAAATCAATAGCATAGCCAAAGATCATTAGAAAGCAAAATCCTTTTATGATTTTTCTTACAACACTATCTAGTAGCTATAGGCAAAAAATCATTGAAGTCTGAAGGAAGTAGCTGAACAGGTTCCCTCATTAGTATATGAGTCATACTCTCAAATCTCTGAGAGTTAGGTAGACATAGAAGTTCTGTAAAAGGTCATAATTTCTTATAAAGTCTCTTGAACAATGAAGAAAATCAACCGACTTATGTAAGCTATTTTCTTTTTTGTGGGATGCGTAAAGTAGCTGTTTGAAAAATTAAAAGTTACAAACATATTGCTTCTTTTATCTACCCATTTTTTGAAAACAATAGCTATTAAAAGTCGACAAAAATAGTTGTGCAATTACCACAGAAAAGAAAGAAGGGTGTGGGTGTGAGGGTGGGTGGGTATGGTTGAATGGAATACTTTGGCCCACCCTTACCCACATCCACACCCCACATCCACACCCTTAATGTTAGAACAATGAAACTAAATGAAGCACAGAAACATTTTCATTTCGTTTTCTTCATCTCTTAGTACGAACTGATTCAATCTGTCGACAAAGCACAACTTTAACTTGTAGTCGATTTGTTAGAAAAGAATTGCATCTATCACGCGAGAATTACTGCCAGTTGTCATTTCACCAGTGATTTATCTGCATAATGATGCATGTTTATTGAGGCGAATTTAAAGCATTTCAGATGTGACATAAAAAAGGTTTCAAATTCTCATTAGAATTCAATCGAAGAATAAAGAATCGAAACATAGTACTGTTTATTGACTTTTGACTTCATTCTCGACAAAAAATGAATAGATAGTTGAGTATTTTAGGTCTATTCGAATTATCAAAAAGAAGAGTAGGTAAATAAGTCTATTCGATATTTGCAGAAATCAGATATTCTGGAGATGAATTAAACGCTCAACTATAGTAATTATCGTATTAGAGACTTGCGTGACCTTAGTATCCTAGCCACGATCATGTTCATACACAACCTTGGCCAATGGGCAGCTCTCTACATATGACGCAACAAAAAAAGAACTTATGAAAAACACGAAGGTGATGACGAAGATTGCATTTCAACGAAAGGTAAAATTAATGAAGAAGATGAATATGGCTCGTTAACTGATGATGGTAAAAGTGTAAAAGAAACCTAGTAGTTATTAGAATAATGGTAAAGTTGTGATTTATACGAAACAAACTTCTTCTCCTTATGTCATTGTTTTCTTTTGTTGATTGTAATCAAGATTAAATATAAAAAATAAAAAGAAGAATACCCGTCGCTCTAACTACCTTGTAGTATGTGGTACTGCCTAGCGGGCATTCAATAGGCCAATATCTTCTCCACAACTAACGTCAGTTGTAGCTCTGAACAAAAGACCAACCTAGCACATATTTCTTCAGCTACCCATGCATCACTAACTAACCGCAAGAGTAAGTGTATGTCACAACGTAATCAGCATGCTATCGGATAGATAATCCGACACAAATAGCGGTTAGTGACTTGTCTAAGGTTCTTTGAAGGCTACTGTTACTGAGTTTTATACACAGTACCTTATAGATATATGTCGAACAACGCAGCGACTCAATCTTGATAGACGTGTGATGCAGACAATATTCACAAACAGTGAAGACATACTCATAAAGCTACCTTGATTTAATATTTTGATAGATGTCATTATATGACAAGGTTGAGTAAGTCGTCCAAAATATTTTTTTTTAAATATGAATCATCCTTTTCCTTTTTTATGTTTTGAATGAGTTGTTACACATCAAAAAGCTGCTGTAGACAGTAATCAATAGTTATTGGCTTGTATAGATCTAAATGAGATAAAAAAAATACATTTTTGCTATACGATATTATAGACATTGTATTCTACTTCTAACTTGTGTTGTCAAGAGTGCAGACGAATAGTTATGTCATCGAACTATACAATAATAGGAAACTACGATGGGAATAGCGAACATTTAAAAGCATTTTTTTCCAGTTTGTCAATGTCATTTGAATGTCTTTTTCTTTTCTCTGATAACCACATGCATGGCAAGGAATTTTGTTGTTTTATAGTTTTTTTTTTACCAGTTTACAACTGAAATCTTTCTTTCTTTCTTTTCTACCTAGAACGTGTTTCTTTCATTGTCGTCATTCAATATTTGAGGTAACGTATTCATTTTAACATCATTGTGAACTCTCTAAAGTATCATTTTATTTTATTAGTAAAATGTTCCCAAGAATAAATGATCTTCAAAATGAACCTCTTCACGTTATGTTACCTATTGAAGGATATCAAGATATATCTTTAGTATCATTAGACGCAGCAATTGAACCAGTTATTCATCTATTTGATCAAGATAGTCTATTAGCGAGGTTATGGGTAGTGAAAGAACGATGTAAAAAACCCGCTGATGGTTTATCACCAGATGAATCTGGTTCGATTATGCTTTACACTTTTGAATGGTTTCCTGTTAACGAAAGTCTCTATTTTATTCTAAATAAAACACTACGTATGGAAGATCGTGAGTTATTAAGACCATGGTTTCCTTATTTGAGATTATTTATTGGCGCACTTATAAAACTTCCTTCAATCAATGATGTTATTTATCGTGGTATTAAAAAAGATTTGAGGAATCAGTATCCACTCGACACTGATCAGATTTGGTGGGGATTTAGTTCATGTTCAGATTCTTTGAATGTTCTGGAATCCGATCAATTTTGTGGTAGGGTGGGCCCTCGAACAATGTTTCATATTAGATGTCTCAATGGTCGATGCATTAAAAATCATACTTATTTTCCTACTGAGAGGGAAATTTTATTGTTACCAGGACGATATTTACGAGTACGTACTTGTTACAATGCTGAAGATGGATTATGTATCATACGACTTGATGAAACTGAACCTCCACACAAGCTTCTAAAACTTCCTGGCGATAATTCTTGGCGACGTATAGAACCTGGGATTTCGCTTCTTGGCAAATGTGTGAATTCTGATTGTAAAGCTTACAATAACGAAGTGATTATTCCTCTAGGTTTCAGAAAATTTGATGTTCTGGTGGAGAGTGATTCATCTAATGCCAAATGTCCAATATGTGCAAAGTATGTTGATCCTGTAAAATTGGGTTTTAACAAATGTCAATGGAAGACAAGTGGTATTAAGCAAGCTAAACAGACAGAAGCACCAGTTCCCTTTTCAGAAAATTGGTCAGATACGCATGATAACTCGCTACTTGAATATCATTTAAAAGATATTAGATGGAGACAATTGATAGTCGAAGCAAGACCGACAAATTCTAATTGACTATGATGACAATGACCATGAACATAAGTGAAAAGTATTCAATGTGTTTTCAAAAAAAGAAACTTTATTTTAAAAAAAGTGTACGAAATGAAAATATAGTAAATAAAAAGGAATTGTAGAAGTTCGATGACAATAGTGTTTATGATATGAAAATAGAGTTGGTTATTTTATTGAATGAAAATGAACTTTCCATACCAATAATATCGTCAGTTTCTGTTTAACAAAGCAAATTCGTCGATTCACTGAAAATGAAACAAAATAAATTTGCTTAAAGAATGTGATAGCGTGATTCTATTAATATTTCCAATGTTCTATTAATGTATATGTCGCAGGAGAAATTAAAATTCAGGAAAATTTAAAATTTTCCTAGGAAAAATTAAAATTTTAATTTCTCCTAGGAGAAACTAAAATTTCAATCTCAACTGGATATTTTCTAGGAAAACTTAAAATTTTAGTTTCTCCTAGGAGAAATTAAAATTTTAATTTTTCCTATAGGAGAATTTTAAATATTTCTGAATATATAATATCAAATTTATTACTTTTATATTTCAAAAATACAAAGATTAAAGGAGACATTTCAACGTGGTTTCGTTTTTTGATAAATCACATTTAGTACCACATTGTATTTTTGCTGCTCGAGAACGACATTTCTTTGTTGAAAAGTGCCATTACAATTACATGCTTCAGTGAGAGTAATTAATCCTGCACTCACATAAGCTTTACAGGCTTGAATGAACGTCATTGCTAGTAAAGCTGTTGAATCGACATCATGTAAGTCACGAACGTTACAGTTAGATAAAAATTTAATAGATCTAGTGGTTGAAACTGTGAGGAGATTATACCTGTTCACCCAGAATTTAAGCTAAGAGTCTCCCTAACCATCACGGAGAAACAAAATTATATCATCATATAGTGATTGTTTTATAGAAAACTTATCTTGACACTTGTCATTTAAACCTTCAGTATGATTATCAAGTAATTTATAATACTGTTCCAGGGACATAAGAGCGTGAGATTTGACTATCTACTCAAACGATATACTAGGCGTTTAAGTGTACATTTTTATTTGCTTCTGATTCTCTATCGATTCTACTGGACGTAAAAAATATTCTAATTTTTCCCATAGAAAAAATTAAAATAAGAAGTTTATTTTATGTTCAGGAATATTTAAAATTCTCCTATAGGAAAAATTAGAATTTTAATTTCTCCTGCGACATATACTTTATTTTTGTTTTTTAATTGTAAATTATCTTGTTAATCTATTACAAAATGTATTAGTTATCGATTCACATGGCGTACTTCATAACATATAAAGTATAGTTAAGTCATTCATCAAAACAGATTGCCAAAAAAAGAGATGAAGAAAACAAATTAGTTTAATATCAATAAGTTTTGGTTATAGTTTAAAGAACTATAATTCATTTTATGTATCCGTATACAAGGTTACTCAACTATACAAACCTTATGTTTAACTTACATTAATAGTGATTGTTATAGATGGATAACTTTTATTCAATTTCTATTGCCTGTTGCTACAAACACTAGCGAGATTAACAATTAGAACAACATCAGTACTTCGAGAATTGATTCAGGCTTGTTGTAATAAGCAAATCTTATTATAACAAACACGTTCTATATTCGTTCGTAACTTAATACAACAAAACGAAGCTGATCAAGTACGAACTTTCTCGAGAACGGGTACTGCGAAAACCGTATTCAAGAACGAGTGTGTCATGTAAAATCACTCTGAAACATGTGCTCAACATCGTTACAGCATCATTATCAAATATAAATGAGTGTACTTTGACATAAAGTTGATGACGAAATAAATCAGCTATTTGTTTCAATGTTCTGCTTATACTGATAAACATTCTTAGTCTTCATTTATTATAGTAAAATGGTTACACTATCCTAGGATATTCTTTTGGCTTTAATACAGAAATCTATTTGCGTTGCTCTATTATACAATAACACTTCACTGAAAACTACATTGAACCATACAATGAGAAAACAAAATTAACCAGCGAGAATACAATGTAAACAAAATGTCGTTCAAATCTTTCAGTAGCATTAGTATTCGTATTGTAATAATTAAAATCTAGCATATCAATTCAGTAGCAGTCATATTTGAAAATAAATCAGTATAGTTGAAATTACCCGAAGTTTCTAGAACAAGCTGTGTTAACATGTCGACCCATACTACAGTAAACGGTGAAGGACGACCATCCAATGACTTATGTATATATAAAAACGTTTTATTCGCATGACGCGTGCATGTTGGTAAATGATCAAGAATATTTTTGCTCGTGATTAATTTGGTTCCAATAGAAATTTTCGATGAAACATGTGAATCATTTGAGTTAATTAATAGGGAAAGGTGGTTGTTTACCCATTCATTAGTATATATCAGTAGAAGAGGATCAATAGTAGAGGGAAGTTGATCTGGATACAAAAATAATGCTGTCGATGATGAATTGACTAGGATTATTACTAACATCTTTTCGTGTTGTCATTACACCATTGATATAGACCAATGTATCAGGATCATAATTGATAAACGACTCCAGATCAAGCTGCAACCATTCGTGAACATAGGTGTTGAGTAGACTGCGTACATCTAATGGCAGTCACATTGCACTCATTTCTAATGTATAAGTACCTGTTTCATTATTACGATGAGTCCATACTCGAACCACCTGTACGATTATTCACTTCGAATATAGTGACATTATGCCCAGCTAGAGAAAGTTCAACGCCAACAATAAGACCGGATGGACCTAAAACATTAGGTCAAAATCTGTAACAATGTTGTCTGCTATAATATGATTTATATTTGATTCATGAGTTATTTCGAGAGTTTTGATATCTCTAATCAATTTCTGAGAATATAATTTTTCAAACACGCAAAGAAAATGACTATTACAAAGAAATGATCGATTCTGATCTGAGTTAACACTATATACAGATGTCAAGCTCATTCCATATCTTTTCAACACAAACTCTTATTGCGGCTTCGAAACTTGTGATGTTTTCTTATTTTCATACAGTTCTTCAGAACTACATGAAACTTTTTTTATTACAAGTTGTGACATATGTCAAGTCTGGATACACATAAGAAACATATCAATATGGTTCATAATTATTTAGTATACCTCCACCAACGATATCACATCTGAAACATATCGAACATGTTTGCAAACCATATTAAGCAGTAAAATTCATCTGTTGTGAATATTCAACTGATGGATCAACTAATCATTCATATTCAGTAGTAACTGATCACTTTGTTAATTTACTTAATTGAGATTGGCGAAGTTTTTGTACAAGTGCTGCCTGTGTTACTTTTGGAAGTGAAGACTTATCTATTGAGTTGACGATAGCTATCGTCATCATAACACTAAGTAAGATATGTTGCATTGAATCGTCTATGATAATCAGTAATAAACACACTTGATAATTACTTAAGATTAGTAAAAGTAAAATAAGCGTAACTGAATTGAATTGTTGTTGATATATTTTTCAAAATAATATACTGCTGTTTATAGATTATTATAAACTACTTAAGTACGTATGATTACTTATATAATAATAGGTGAATGAGTGCAACATTACGTACATCATATTATGAAATGATGAGTGCATGTATATTTAAACTCATTTTTCTTCCGAAAATACTTGTACGTGAAATAAAATAAGAAAACAAATTAATTCTAACAAGTGCAAAAACTTCGACGGTATATGCTGCGTAATCAATTGTTTTCTACCGGACGCATTTTTCGAATCTTTATCAATGAAAAAAGAATTATAAATTGATTAAAATTAGATGCAAATATCGTCCTTACCCACATATTTGTACTCATTATCACCATCACTTAAATTCTTAGATCTTGAATATTTTAAGAGCATAGGTGACGGAGCCACAAAGTCTCGGTAGACTTGAGTCCACTTTTTAGTGAACAAATAAAGACTTAGATAGGCTCAAATCTGACGAATGAAGCATTGTTCTAAAGTCAGTCTACATTTTATCTACTACTAAATTTGGTTCAATAAATATAGGAGACGAAGTCCTAAGATTTGAGAAAGCAAAAATCCTAGTCTAGATTCACATTTCGTAGTCTAGGATAGACTCAAAGACTTTTCTCATTACATCAGATTGATAGATTTGAACAGCAGATTACGCTTTTTTTTGTAAAATTGACAATATTTTGTGCGTAATATAATCGCAAAAAACAAATATCACTACAAATGTAATGAAATGTATTTCATTATTCCTTCGTACGACAAACATTTATTATTAATAATATGAAAGATTTATTGATGTTTAAAAAAAAAAATTTATAAAATTATCCAATCAGATGTATGTTCACTACATAATCTAGAGTTCTATTATGTAGTAGAGAAAAAGCACTGTATTCTTTATATTAATTTGATAACTAAAAAAAGAAGAATGTTAATCATGAAAATTGAATATTGCTGATTGATTGATTTAGATCTTGGTGTTGTGCTAACACCTCCCTGCCCGGCGAGTAATGTAAAATTAGCTTGTAAATCACCAACAGTTACAGTAAAAAGGCCGGGTTCAGTTTGACGAGTTAAATCAATACCAATGAATGATAAATCATTACGATTAAGAGTAAATTGAACTTGTTTTTGTTCACCTACTCCAAATGATAATTTTGTATAACCTTTTAACTCTTTATTTGGTGGTGTAACTGATCGATAAATATCAGAAACATATAAAAGTACTGTATGATCACCTTGTCTTAAGCCACTATTACGTACATTTAATGTAATAGTTAAATCACCATTCCATTCAAGTGTTGTTGGTACATTCAGATTTGAATAATCAAATGTTGTATAACTTAAACCATGTCCAAATTTAAATTCTACATCAATATAATTACCGACCTCTACTTCACCCCATTTATAATCATATGTTGATAAATGATGATTATATTTTGGATAAGTTATTGGTAATCGTCCACTTGGATTGTAATCACCAAATAAAACATCAACAAGTGCTTGACCACTATTCAAAAAAAAAACAAAAAGAAACAATTATAATTATAAAACTCAAACAAGTATATTCTATACATACCCTTCCATACCGGGTAAATACATCATAAGAATAGCTGATGATAAATCCACAATACGTCGAATAAGTCTTGGTCGTCCTTGTACAAGAACTGTAATAATTGGTGCTTGTGTACGATTTTTAATTTGTTCAACTAATTCTAATTGAGCATTATCTAATACTAAATCATTTATATTTCCTGGTGTTTCTGTATAAGCTTGTTCACCAAGACATACTAATATATAACTAGCAGATTGAGCAGCATTTAATAAATTATCAATATTATATAATTGATTAAATGATGAACTATTATAATAATCAATTTTTGCTGAACCTAAATGTTTTCGAAATGATTCTAAAATTGTTTTATTTGTTAAATTTTTTGGATAAATTGATTGATCATTTCCTTGCCATGTATATGACCAACCACCATTAAGTGATGTAAGAACATTTGATGTAGGACCAGTAATTATCAATTTATTTGTTTCAGTTATTTTTGTATTATCTAATGGCAAAATATTTGCATTATTTTTAAGTAAAGTTATTACTTGACGTGCTGCTTGAAGATTAGTTGCATCATATTCAGGTTTATTGAAAGTATCTAATGCTGAACTATCAGGCCACGCATTTTTTCCAGTAAATAAACCTATAAAGAAAAAAAAACAAACATTACGAAAAGAAAACCTGTTAGTGCAACCCCGTTGAATTTAAGTGTGAAACATGATTTAACTACTGTTGCTAATTATAAGGAGATTGTTTTATTCTATATATTATGGAACACACTTCTTCGCTATTCGATTCTTCAAAAATACAATAAGAAACTAGCTCATCTATTATAACGAGAGCTTATTGACATACGGTCTTCGACTAATGTCTGTTACAGTTTGTGAAAGAAGGTTCGAATTTTTACCCCTATACTTCAACACTTCTCTTAGATGGTCTTTCACGAAAAAGGAATAGAATTGTTGTACCTAATGCGTATTTAACACGAAGAATACGACGTACAGCATCATCTAAACGTGATCGTGATATTGATTCATCTTTGACACATTCAAGTGTTAAATTATAAAATGAATAATCAAATGGTACCATGCTCATATCAACTCCAGCCATGACTGCTTGACGAACAGCTTCTTTAGGTGTATCAGCTGTATGATCACGAAAATGAAGACGTTTAATATCTTCCTAGAAAAAATAAATTATTCCTTTTTTTTCTAAAACACTAATTCAATATGTCCATATAAAGATTTACCCAATCTGAAACAGTAAATCCATCAAATTGATATGTTTCTTTAAGAATTTCAGTTAATAAATGATAATTAGCATGACCAGGAATACCATTAACTTCACCGGAATTAATCATGACTGAAACAGCACCAGCACGAACACTTTCTTCAAATGGTGGTAAAAAATATTCAAGCATATGTCGATCATCAATCCATGCTGGTGTTCGATCACGACCAGATAATGGTTGTCCGTAACCAACATAATGTTTAAGACAAGCAGCTACATTTTCACGTGATGTTAAATCATCACCTTGCATACCTTCAGTATATGCTCGACCCATATCTTTAGTAACTTTTACATCTTCACCAAATGTTTCCCATAATCGTGGCCATAATTTTTGACGGCTAAAAAACAAAATATATATATAAATTCATATTGCACAAATAAATAAATATGAAACGAGCCTTACCCAATATCAACTTGTGGGTGAAAACTCCATGGAATTCCGGCTGCTCGTGTTTGATGTGCAACTATTCGACCAAGTTCATGTGCTAATGTTGTATTAAATGTTGCAGCAAGACCAGTTGCTTGTGGAAATAAAACAGCATTTTGAATATAATTAGCACCATGAATAGAATCAATACCATATAAAACTGGAATCTTTAAACGAGATTTATTTGCTTCATCTTGTATTTTTTCTATGATAGTATGCCATTGAGTAAGACTATAAGCACCTGTTTCAGCTACATTTAAAATAGAACCAACTTTATAGTCTTGTATAGCTGTAGCTAATTTAACAGGATCAACTTCAATTTCCTGTGGTGGTTTACTTGGATCTTTTAATATCAAATTTATAGTGATTTGTGTCATTTGACCAACTTTTTCTTCATCAGTCATTTTACTTAATAAATCATTTACTTGAGCATCATAGCTTGTTAATAGTGGGGGTTTAGTTCGAATAATACGAATATTGAAAATTAAAATTAAAAAGATTATCAATAAACCCATTTGGTAAACTCTAAAAAAACAGAAATAAATCGCACTTTTTTTTTACAAACTGTATTTATATCGTGTGCACATAAAGCAAAACTCGAGTGGATACGACTTTGCCATTGAGTTAAATATAGTTTGATATCCGTTGAAGAGCTGATTACGAATATATACCTTTTATTTCAAATCTATTACCCCATCATCGTAAAAAACTTTAAAATTATCGATTAAATTGCATATATACACAAAATCACTTTTCTCTCCACATTACTCTTGAGTTTTTATTATATTCTTTCTAAACTGTTTGAAAAGAGTTTTTTTCTGATTGAGCATCAAAAACTGAGTAGAAAAATGTTATATTCTTAAAATACAAAAAAAAAACAAAATAACAAAATAACAAAATAACTTACAAAAATTGCTATCAATATATTTTGATTTATAAAGTATGTTTATAGACACCTTTGTAAACCTGTACATATATTGCAGCGGAGATCGCTACAGTCAACACCATGTCCTGATTTCCTGATTTTTTTCTCGTTTACTATAGCGAAACGCGACGTAGTATGCTGAGTATATTGTTTTTTTTTGATACAGAAGACAAAACTAAATGTCTTGTTTCATTTGAACCTACTGACTTCGAGCTACAACAGTATCTATTTAGGCTTTTTTCAGATTTTGTTTTATTGGTGAGAAAATAGAATACTTCCTCATTTTGTCTAGTAAAAGAACCAAAACTTATAGGGTCTATTAAGTAAGTAAATATACGAGGGTGATTCGAGCTACTATGTATTTGTTACTAAGATATCAATTTTGTTGTGGATTTTTCTTTAGAACCCTAGTTTTTAAGCGAAATTGTAATTTTGAACTTTGACCTAAACGTTTGCTCATATAAAAGCATTGACTAGACCACCTTATAGAAAAAGTTTCAAAACTCTGTATTAAGTCTTTGCAAGATATGAATTTTTTAAAATAGAAGCATTGTACCATGATTATTGTAAAACACATGCATATTTTGAAAAACTCATATTTTAGAGAGACTTAGTGAAATAATACTGAATTTTTTTTACAAGCTAGTCTAATCAATGCCTTTATGTAAGCAAAGTTTCAGATCAACATTCAAAAGTATGATTTCGCTTAAAAAATGGGATCCGACTGAAAAAATCCACTCAAAATTTGGAATCTCAGAAACAAAAGGTGAGTAGCTCGAACCACTCGGAAATATTTACCTATTCACTGGATGCTCTCGATTGGATATAATCCTAACTCGAAAGCAATTTATCACTTGTAAATCTTTGCTTGTCATTTGAAAAAATAATTAACAGCATAGTCAGAATCAACGTGCAAATCTACAGTGAACCATATATATTTTAACACAATCACTGTTCCACGAAAAATACACTTGTACTTCGCCTCAGCATTTTTCTTCGAAAGTATTGCCTGTACTCAGTTTTTCATTTGACACAGAATTCGATAAAATGTATGTAGTCCAGTTTAGGGTTACACTTTGATTTTGTAATATGCTGTTTATTTTGTTTCTCAACTAGATATATCACTTCACATTTTCAAATTTAAACTAAGCTATATTCAAATGCTCTCAATAACCATTGTCGATTTCTTTCTTAACAGAATTTGCGTAAATAAAAAACTCATTTCTTAGGATCCTCTCTCATGTGCAGTGTATTTCATAGGCATTTGATGCAAGATATCAATTTCATGGTTTACCTGTAGTGTTTGCATCTTTTTCTAGGTTTTCCCCACAAAAAACATCGTGCTTTTTCAAAATTGTAAGTACGTCGAATGGTTTGATTTTGTCTGGGGTACTTAATATTAAAAAACCTACTCATATAAATCAAGTAATAATATGTTTTATCATTGCACTGCAATACAGGAGAAGCGACGCCTTTGACTTTGATTGGTTCACATAGAAAAATTTATCGACCAATCAGGTTTCTGAAGGCTTTTTCTTCGCTACTGTGAGGGTAAAACATAGTCCTGCTCGATCTATATGAAAGAGGATTCCAGACAACCTCCCAGACTGATCTAGTAAAGTATATGCTTTGCCATCACAGTAACAGAGAAATATCCAACTGAAAAATGATTTGTCGAGAGCTTTTCTCTATGGACCTATCAGATTCAAGCAAGGTGTCTCTCTCATATTGTAGGGATAAAACATATTAGTGTTCGGGTCATGTCATATGGGAAAAACCCCAGTAAATGATTTCTTTAGAATACATCGATTCTGTTAAGAAAGAAATCAATAACTATTATCAAGAGAATTTCAACATATCTACTTTAACTTCACCTTTTAAAGTAAAGTTTAAGGCACATATCTATTCTCAACAGAGTTTTGATAATAGAAACTGCGATAAACAAGGCTATTTTTGGATTTTATACTATTAAAACGAGAAAATGTTAAATTTTTTCAACAGTAAAACTGAATGAGTACTTTGGCAACTCAAAAGCAGCTGATTCAAGAGAGACAATACGTTTAGTCTTACTTTCCGTTATAAAAAAACCTAGATAGGTTTGAAAATGTGTCTATAAGCCCATGATATACGTCTACATATATTGATAACAATTTTTTACCTTATTTATTTTAAATCTGAGAAAAAAAACGCTGTTCTACTCGATTTTTTATGCTGAATTAGGAAAAAAATCTATTTTCAAAGAGCTTAGAAAAAAGATTATAGAAACTCGAGCGTGGTTTTGACAGAAAAGTAATTTTGGTTATATCCGTAGTCTCATCAGTATTTTTTTTTACAACGAAGAGGTAATCGAATTGGAGCAATAGATGTATATTTGTAACCAGCTAGTCGAGCTCTATAAGATAGCATAAAAAAAATTGGAGCACACACTTTCAGTTGAGCCCCATATTTATACTGCGTATACTAGATGGTATTAATAAAAAATGTAGCATATGCTCAGTCTGTGGATGTCGTTATTTGTTCAAAAGTGTACAAATAAATTTTAGTGCCCTTTTGCGTTTGCATTGAGAAATTCAGTGGTTAAATCGATTCCAAATATAACAAAATCAAATGTCTGTGATATATCGAGCTAAACAGACTAAAACTATGAAAATCGAACAACATAGGATTTCTCATACAAGCACAGACGTACAGTAAGATTTATTTGTACATTTTTCAAGAAATTATTGTACTCAAATATTGAGCATATAGTTTTTTTGTTTGACTAGTATCATCTAATATAGATCTTATAAATATGAGATCTAATTAACCAAGCGCAAAGGAGAAATCGGAAAAAGTCTGTGTCCCTTACTTTTAGATCATCCTTATTAAATTCTATATAAATAAATAAACAACTAAAACTCACTCGAATTTTGCGTTACGTGCACCTCACAATCAGCAAAAGGCTAATGCGCAGTCAGCGTTCTTATATCTTCTTTTATTGTTATCACTTCAACACATTATCTCACGAGTATTTAAAGACAGACTTTTTACTGGTCCAAACTGTGATACTTAATCAGATGGATGTAAAACTCGAGAAATATCACAGCTGATTATTAGCAAAAGAAAAAGTACATTCAGAATGATCTTTTCATCCATACAATTGTAATAACAAGAATAAGTATATTATTTATTCATGCTTATAGGTAGATATGACATTTACTGTGACCTATTTACTCTTATGTTTTAATAGGGTAATGCTATGCATAGAAAATAGTCTAAGAGAAGATATTGTTTGGAAGATCGAATAAGAAATCTAATTTTGAAGCAGTCAAAGCTGTAAATCACATAATGATACTGGAGTAAAAGTGTACTAAATGAGCATATCTTATATTTTATATGGGTGTAAAACATAAGATTTTTAAGACCCTGGATGAATAATTCACTATATGATACCGTCATATAACCATTTTGTGAAGTGTGAAACAAATAAGTTTTATTATTCAATTATTTTCTCTGAAATCATTGATAAGAAAAATGTCGCTTGTTAATGAATTTATTCATTCAACTTTTTACACTATGTATATTGAAATTTCGAATGAGAGATGAACATTCAACAATAGGCAATGATCATTTATCTAACACATAGAGACTATAGTATACCATGGATAAAAATATCCTTTTTCATTTATTGGTTTCCATATACTCATAGAATCTAGATAACAAAATATTAGATGAGATTATTTACAAAAACATCCGACAAAATGCTCAGATTTCATGGAATAAACTTTTTTAAAGCTCCCGATCTTATTTTAGTTTTTAAATATCTCTCAGGAATCTACGAGAAGCTCTACTACACTGAATGATGGTATCGGAGATTTCTTAGCGAGAAAAAAGAATGAATTAAATACAAGTGAGTTTGTTCATACTTAAGCCGTTATAACTAATTGATCACTAGAGTGACCACTTGTAGAACGATTGCAGAAAATAAAGGCAGCATAGAATTGAAAAACAATAAAAATATTTTCTGTAGTAAACTTCATGGGCTTCTAACCACTGAAAAGAATATTTATTTATTTTTTTTCATCGTTTCATCTTTGAAATATCTTACCCACGAAGTCAATAATTTTGAAGAAATCGAAAATTTTACATTTTTTGACAGGAAATGTTTTCTACCGATACTCAAAAGAGATCTTTCAAAATTTCTCTGTGACGCAAATCGATGAAGAAAACTACGAGTGAGTTAGATATGTTACGAAAGCTTCACAATAATTTGCTGAATGGCACACATTAAGGCATACGATTAATAATGGAGCTATTCTTAGGCAATCAAGAACAAAGTTAATATATGTATTGTTAACCTTTACTCATGAGAAGTTGAAATAGTATTTATTTTGAATTCAATATCTTTAGAAGTAATAAAATATCTTAAAGCAAAGTAGATGTTTATTTAACACGATATGTCGAAAAAACATTAATTTTTATCGGTTCATTTCTTCCTTTTTTTCTATTACTAGAATGACATGGGATTGATGTTACTTTTATCCACTCAACAGCGCGATGAAAGAAAAGCAATCAACGCATAATACGTCGTTAAATTTCTTTCTCTACCATGCGATCATTGAATCAATCAAACGATCATACATAAAGATATAGACACTCAATGAATCAAACTACATCATTAGTGTATTAGATAGATTAATACTCTATTTATAAACTTATTTTATCAATAGTTCTTCTTGAACTACTGTGGAGAATGAAGGGTTAAAGTATTCTGATTATATTGTCAGGCTAATGAACAAGAACATATCTCACTCTATGCAATGAGATTGCACAGAAGGCTATAAGCTCTGTCTATTCATGATGATAAAATAAAATTTATGCATTCGAGTTCATGCTGAACTCTGGTTAATATGAATATTTAAGTTTATTAGAAAAATATTGTTAGTTATTGGATTTACATAAATGTAAAAATTACTAAACAAAACATTTACATCGAATAGTTACCTAACATTCTTTTCTGTCGATGTATTATAATTCAACCTAATTACAGGATCAGCAAAAGTACAATCTTCCGTCGATGATTTATAATTCAACATAATCACAGCATCAGTAAATACTTGATCAGCAAAATCACAAATGACGACATTAACACCATTGATTAAGGATGGATCACGTTTACGATACGACAACCATTCAATTAATCTTCTGTTTGTGTCTTTCGCAATAGTACTAAGTGAACTAAATGGATTCTTTTGGATACTTGAATTGTCAGGTGTTATTTGTCCTTGAATAACATTAACACAAGTTATGGGTCGAGGTTTTGTTACTGTTCCATCAAGAAATAAAAATAGTTCGTTAACACGTGATGTATTTGGCCATGGTGATTGACAAATCTATTTGAAATAGATCAAAATGTTGTTGTAGAAAAATCTAAATTCAAATTGTCTTTTGTTTTTTCTTTGTTACCTGAAAAAAATGTCCAATACGATCCATATAAGCTGTACATTGATTAGGATTTTCTTCATAAAGTAAAATAACTTGTTGTTTATTCTTCCATAAATAATCTAATGTACATTCAGTTATTTGTCGGGCTGTTGTACAAAGTTTCTTTCCATATATTTCATGTACAAGATGTATTAAATGATCATGACCACATTGATCATTAAAATCATAAAAATGATTGAAATCAAGTAAAATTATTTCTTTTGGATGTGTATTTAAAAATTCATTAATTTCTTCTAAACTTTCACGAACTAAACCACCTAATAAACCATGTGTAAATGTAAATGGTGATTTTGAACATAAATTTTTATCTGTTGTACGACAAACACGTAAATCAAAATAACGAATACCCATATATAATTGTTCTATTTAAATGAAATTTAACAAAAAGAAAAGAAATTAATTTTGTTAGATAAAACCTCAATACCGGTAAAAGTTTTATTTTGTGTAATACTCCAACTTTTAATAATAGGATGAATAAGAAAAGATAGACGTCGTAAATTTGAATCTAAATCAGGTCCAGCTTGGCTGGTTAAATGAAATGCGAATGAATCATGTGTACCTATTATATAAATAAATATTAATTCTATGATTTGTTAGTCATTCTACCGGGTATAGCGATTTTAGTAATAGGCTCATCATGAAGATTTTCTGGTAAATTTGTCATCCATTCAGTATGTTTTAATTGTAATGGTAATGGAGAGTTTGTCGTATAAGTACTAGTCGCCATGATACGATGTTTTCAAATCTAACAAATATTTATCAGAATAGAATTATTTTTATCAAAAAAAGGGAATAGTGACTGAATTAGACTTTATTTATCAAAAAAAAAAATATATATATATATGTAACCATAGAAGTGTCTAATTAGCTCGGATACTGAATTATCATGATTTTTTTGCATAGCCTCAATCATATATCAGAGAAGTGTAATGTTTACTTCAATTATATTACATCCATAATGATAATCATTTATTGTTGTTCGAACTTTGTCTCATCTAAACTAATAGACTTGTGGGTACTGATAATATAGGCTCTGATCTATTCTTAATCTACTCGATTTTACATTGACTTTAAATCTTAAAAAAATAGATGTTTGAAAAATAGTCAAATGTAGGTCTGCTACATAATTTGAAGTGATTAGAGTCATCAGTCATTTATAATAATTTCAAAGAACATCATTTTCCGAAATATTAGTTTGTTTGAGCTTTTGCATCAGAGCATATTTTACTAGTGCCCAAGCGTTTTCACAAACTCGTTTGATCAAAGATGCATTCGTGATTCAAAGATTCCAAGAAAAATTTCGATAAATAAATCTCTTTATTTTCAAGAAATAGAGTGTGAACAACAACAAATGATCAACATTATGGATAAACCATAACTGATATAAGAAAAACAGTTGAGACTATATCAAAAAAAAACTTGTGATTGGAATATCCTTGCTGATTGAACATTTCCATATAAATTTTTTAAATCTTCACATCAAATATTCTTATTTAAATTTAGGTACACTACGATCGTTGGTTTTCGTTTGTTTCAATTTTGATAAATTAAAATCTAAAATTGAATTTAACAATTGTGTTCGATTATCATTGATCACTGTTGGTTGAGGCGAAGGTGATGTTTCGGGAATATTGGGTGCGTCAACACTGATGTTTGGTGATAAAGGTTTATTAGATATTATTGTTTCTTTGGTGTTTTGTAATGGATCAACAGTAATCGAATGTTGAAGACTTTCTATAGAAAAAGAAAAAAAAACAAATGCTTCATATAAAATATAAATAAGTTTGACATTTTTCTTTAACCGAATTATAAAAGAAAATGTATGCAGCAATAAAAAGCTAGCTGGTAAATGAAGAAAACCTTAACCAAATATTAGCTAATATCTCTTATTGTTATTACGAAAAGCTTTCTCTATGAATATCAAAGGAAAGAAATTGAGCATGTAAGTATAGGGGACATGTTAATCGAATGATATTATTCGACTTTCTTTTCAAGGAAGAAAGGACGCATAAAAAGTCAAATCTGTCAACTTCATTAGATCGTATGTTAACAGAAAGAATATGTTAAGGCCAACATATTGGTACTAGTTTCATGAGCTTTTAACCTAACG
This sequence comes from Rotaria sp. Silwood1, assembly GCA_905250075.1. Classification (NCBI taxonomy): domain Eukaryota; kingdom Metazoa; phylum Rotifera; class Eurotatoria; order Philodinida; family Philodinidae; genus Rotaria; species Rotaria sp. Silwood1. The sequence goes on from CAJNOP010000183.1 coordinate 214,780, forward strand.
TTGAAACCTAAAAGCTATCAACAAAGTAACAATACTACAGAAATCAGGAATATTATAACTTTTTGATGATTCTTCAATCCAACATAGGTCCGATTTACTAGTAAATACTATCACCATATGTGCTCTAGTTATAAACAACCCTTTTCTTTCAATATCTTGATTTCATAATTGAAAATGACCAAAACTCTGGTATTACTCATTTGATGGTCTTTTTAAAAAGGTACAAAATCCTATATTTTCCGAAGTCAAACAAATCTGGCCACTTAAAAAATTCCTGATCATACACTTCTCGAGGCACAATTTTCTGTGTTCTTCGTCAATATTCAGAAAATTTCGATCAGAAAAGTTCAATTTGAGTCAAAACCAATATGATATTCAGCAACAGCATAAAAAAGGCTAATTTGATCTATATGTAATTTAAAGAATTTTATTTTTCATGGAAAAATTCACCTGTGGTTCGTTCCAGAGACCACAGGAAAAAATGAATGGCAGCAAAGCACCATCTGAAAATTATCAAGAAATCTCGAAAGTTGTTGAAAGTTACTAGATGGCAGAATGGAAGATATTTACAAAATAGAAACAGCGTTTACATTGCGTTTATGTTTTGTCTAGCCTCCGAAGGAGGAAGCAGGTGTAAATTGTTCGACAAAAAAAGTTTGCGAAACTCTTTAAATTACACATAGATCAACTCAATTTTTCAAGCTGATACTGAAAACCATTTTGTTTTTCATTCAAATTGAATTTCTCTAATTGAATCTCTTTTTAAAAAATAATTAAAAAGTAAATAGTTTTAAAGTTTTTGAAAAAGGCTATCAAATGAGTAATATAAGAATTGTTATCATTTAAATTTTAAAATTAAGGCATGAAAAGATAAGAGTTATCCATAAATATAGTTAATATGCTAATAGTGTCTACCAACACATCGAACTTACATCTCATTAAATTAAGCAATGATTTATACATGGAATTAAAGGCATCATCAAAGAGCTATGAAACTCATCATTTCAATAGTATTTTGTCTTATCTATTCATTCTCCGATTATATTCACCCTGATAGGATGGATTACTAGAATAATGACCAAAACTACGTTACTTTGTTAATACCTTATAGAATTCAGGGTTAGATCAAAGCTTCATGAAAACAGCACGAACACATTGGTCTCAACATACTCTTTCCATTAATATATGACTCAATGTACTATGCTGATTTAACTTCTAATGTGTTTCTGTCCTTTTATTCAACAGTTTTTTTTTGAAAAGAATAGCTTAAATTTATAATTGTTAGATCTTAAGCAGCTTTTCTAATATGAACACACTACGGTTTATGTACAATTATGAGAGTAAATAGCATTACCACAATCAAAAAATATATTCATATCCTAGTTTTCAGTGTGATTTGGGCACACTATGAAAAGAAAAAGTTAACATATTTGCACTCCTCTGGCAAACAACATACTTGATGTATCTGTACTGCTAAAACTATTTTCCATCTTTTTTTCAAGTGCTTTCGCCTGAAAAAAAAATAATATGCATAAATTTGAAATAAAGAATTGTTAACTATTGACTTGTCTTTCTCGACGTCGTCGAAGTTTTTCTTCGTCTGACATAAGATGATTAGAAATTTTTAAATGACGTTGAGCAGATTTAATCTAAACGAAGTAAATTAAAGATTTTCTTTTTTTTTTTAATTTGAATTAAAATCACTTTGATTTGATCATTTTCTAATCTTTCTTGAGCTACTCGACTAATTTGTTCAAATGCTTCTTTTGCTTTGATATTTAATTTTAATTGAAATCGTTCAAAACCATTGGATAATGTTACTTGAAAAAACCTAAGTTATCAATCTTGTTTTTTTTAAATAGAAAAATATATATAAAATTAAAACACTACGGTTCATTTAAAAGTTGTTGTATTGTTGGTAAATTTCCTGGTGATATAAAGATTTTTGAAAGAATTTCTTGAACAGGAAATGGAATTATTGACGGAAATTCTGTATATAAACTTATTGGACATTCCTCACCGGTTGATAATTCATATAATAAACGTCCAAATGCATATATATCACATTGTTCAAATGTCTAAAAGCAAGAAAACAGTTTACATTTTGACTTCGATTTTTTATTTTTTTTGTTGTTTACTAACATGAATATGTTTAAGAGTAGAATAATAAGGTCGATATTTTGAAGATACACCTGTTATAACATTATTTATATCAAGTAATTTGATTGATTGAGATTGTTCAAAGTCAAATAGAATATTTCCTGAATGTAAATGTCCATAAACAAGATTGTTTTCATAGAGAAAATTGAGTGATTCTAAAATCTGACGACCTAACAGCTTTATTTGATGTAAATCACATTGTCTTAATGATGATGTTGGACCATATCGTTTCCAATAAACACCATTAGCTGGTTTTGTCTATGAATCATTTTCAAAAAGATAAAATGCAAAAATAATTCAACAATGCAAAAGTCATGCTACAAAATATTCGTTCATTGTTCTTCTACTTGCAGACAATTTGTTAGGATCAGAATTTTTCCTTATTTCGGAATCTATGTTTAGGTTTTCTTCCCGAGATAAGATTGAATACCTATCATTAAATGTTATGAGAAAGTCGAATATTGTGTCTATATCATAGTTGTCAGTCTAATATAGGTTGCCACAACATGCGTGCGAATTCGCCGTAGGTCATCACACAGATATTTCAAGAGCATCGCTCATATTGTTTTAACTACTCCGTTACTCCTTTGGATGTATAGATGTGATGCAGCAGCGAAGTAACGAGATGAGATAAGGAAAAGAAATAAGTGTGACTGTTGAATTCGGTTTGTCATAACCCATGACAGTTTGTGGCAAACACTCAAAAAGATAGAATCATCAGCTATTGAACCCAGTCAAAAAAAGAGACTTGTTAACACTCCGATCTGTACAACAGAAAATAACGGTTGTAGCACAGTTTCTAGTTTGTATCTTGGAACGACTTCAATCAGATATTATTGTAAAGCACTAAATTCTATACGAAATGTGATATCACAATCAGCCAAATCTTATCTATGCGTTTGCACTAAAGAGCTGACTCATATGAAAATCAGCGTCGGTCAAAAAACCTGCTATTAAAAATACAACAATAGATAGCATGCTTTGTAACTGACCCGTTAAAAGTTCTGAACATATATTCAGAAAGAGTGAATATGTCTAATCCTAATTAACTACTACTGACTCTAAACTAGCTGTTTTCAAGTGATGGAAAAATGAATAAATATTTTGTGTCAAGACTTGCGTGTCATAGGTTAATTACTCGATGAATATAATCTTTTAATGATCCTTTATTATAAAATGGACAGACAGTCAATGTACCATGTTCATTGGCATAAACTTCTTCAATTCGAACAATCAATGGATGCTAAAAAAAACATAGAATATCACAGAAATTCTTCAGAATACAGAATATATACATACTGAAATCGATTTAAGTAATTTTAAACAACTCATAATTTCCTTTTCTCCAAGTGCTTTATCTAAACCATAATGACACTACAAACAAAAAAATGTATTTATTCTTTTTTAAGTCAATATTCATTACCCATATTAACAGATAACGTTCATTTTTCGAACAACCAGTTTTTGTTGCAAGAAAATAACTTTTATTATAACGCCATCCTTTAAAATAACACACAACAAATGAATAACTCAATTCAAGATATAAAATTATTCTACCGAAATCAAAAAGTGGTTCAATTATTTGATATATATTATTCATCGAACGAATAAACATTGATACATATTGCAATGCTGATTCTAAAGCAAAATATAATTAAAAAAAAACATTTTCTTTTTTCTTCTACAATACCAGGATAATTAATAATATGATTATATGGATCAAGAAAACGATGAACTAATAAGGAATTACAAAGTTCTATATGTTGAACGAGTGTATTAAGATATGTCTAAATTTTTATAATTATTATTTCGAAAAAATTTAATTTTATAACATACCTGAAGACCTTTTTGTCTTTCAGCCATAAATATTCGATCAGTATTACCAAGAAACTTTTTCTTTGGTAATTCAAAATTAAAACCATATTCTTTTAATGTATTATTAAGATCAACAAATTCTCGAAAACGTTTTCTTATTATCCATGAAGATGATGGATCATTTAATATACGTGTAACCCGAATAGAATATTCCTAAGTTAAATTTTAAAATAAATAATGATTAAACAAAACAAAAGAAACAAATTTCATTGCTTACCCCATGTCCATCAACAACATATGAACTTTCAATAGTACATGTCATTGGAAGTGTTGCATCGATAGCTGATTTTATATTGGTGGCTCTTTGAGGGACAATTAAGAGAGCCATTTATATTCGATTTCTATACCATTTGTCTATAAATATAAAATATTTAACGCCATTCGTTTTTTGTATTCTGTTTCTATCTTTCTACTCATGTTGCTTCAATCAAAGTAATGAAAGTGAAATAAAGATAAAAAAAACTAAACATAAAATACATTGTAGTATGCTTATACAGAGTGAGAGAAGATGGTAAATGAATGCAGGAAAGAGAAAAAAAAAGGAAATATTTTCTATTAATTTTTCGTGATAATATGTGTAAAATATGTTTGACGTATATCTTTAGCACTAATATTTTATGAAGAAAGAAATTATAGGAATATCATAATAAGCTTATATATATATATAATCTTTTTTTTAAAGATAAAACCCGCTCTATTATTCTCATATTATTATTATTTTTTGTTTTATTTTCATCATTTATTTATTGTCGTCATGGGTCCCATACGAAATACTCTAAAGAACAATGATTTTACATCATCTACCAATATCAACTATTCAGAAAGAGATAAACATGATCTCTATTCTCCTGCAATCGATAAACAACATTCAACAGATAAAACTCAACGAACACCAAGTAAAATCAATAATATGCCTAATAACACCGATGAAAATAATTCTGAGCATGATGATTGTTTTGTAAAATATAATTTTGTTTCATCATCTGAAGAAAAAAATCGACGAATAAATGAACGAAATCAAAAAGAAAAAACATCTAAAACACAAATAGAAAAAGAAGAAAATAAAAATGATCAAGATCAACCAGCATATTTAGTCGAAGAAATTAATGCTATAACAGCACTTATTCTTTATGATATTTATTCAAAAAAACAAAGCTTAAAATTTAATCCAAAATATCACGTAAGTAAAATCTCGAACAAAAAAACAAAAACTCGACCATAAATATTCATTGACAAATATCTAGAATACATCGCCAAATTATTTTTTTGATAATATTGATCGATTTGATGCTATTTATTCATGTTTAATCGATAGAAATTTATCATCACAAAATAAAACTGTAAAAAGATCTAATCATCTACAAAATTATTTACGTAATCGTTTTTTTACTCTACCAAATATAGATGAATTAAAAAATTTTGAACAAAATGAACAATTACGTGTTAATAAAGAAAAACAAACAGTTCTTAATCGAGTACCATTTATTCCAAATATTTTATCTTATCAACGAACATGTCCTTATTATAATCTTAGTGAAATGAAAAAGATTCGAGATCAACTTAGTTAGAAGAAATTTTTTTTTAGATATAGAAAAAAAAAAGGCATTACTTATTGTTGTCTGAGTAACCATTCAATAAAATAAAATCTTAATTTCTTTAAATCTTTAATAGTAATTTGTTTATTCTCTTCTTAAAATACCGAGTTTGTAATGAACGAACGATTAAAAACAAGAAAACAACAACAAATAGATAAGAATAAGAAAATTAAAAAAAATTTTATTTATTTATATAATCTATCAAATTCATCTAATGAACAACTAACATCACTTAAACGTCTTTCAAATAATTCAAAATCATATAAAAAAAATCGTTTAATAGAATTATTTTTTCCTACTCGTTCACGTATAAAACTTCATCAATCTCAATTATCAACAAATAAACAAATAAGTTCACCTTTAAATGAACAAGTTGTTAAATTAAATCAGCGTGCTGTTGATGTTAGAAATGGTATTGAACAAAGTCTATCATCATTACATACACAACGTTTACAATATTTAACAAGTTTAAATGAAAAAACACGTGATCTTGAAAAAGCAGCTGCAGCCTTTGAATATTCATCATCAAAACATCTTGAACAAGAACTTAATAAAACAAAAAAATTATCATATATATTTAAAATAGCTATTACTATATGTCTTACACTATTTTCATTAATGATTGGCTATATGATTATTCAGCTAATACGAGATAAAGGAACAGTATAATTTTATTAATATTAATATTTCCTTCAGTCAGATAGGAAAATTTGAGGATTATTTTGTTTTTGCTTTTTTTTTAATATAAAAAACATAATAAATTTTTAAATTCTTAGAAATCGACATTAAGGGAATGATATATATAATAAGCAAGAATAAATCTTACTCGAAATAAAGCCTCTCTCTTCCACCTACAAAGGATTATCATTTAATCAAATAAAACCCCAAGTATTTAATCCTTATTTCACCTTTTCTATCATTAAATAATAATACACAAATCATTTCTTGAAATATTTATATTTAAGGATAGATATAATAAGACAAATTCACTTATACACACACACACACACACGCACGATTGAACAGAGAAATGTACATGATACAAACAAGACGTACACAAAAAAAAAGAGATGCGCTTTTTTCTTCTACAGAAGATTAAATCCAATTTTATTCATTTTTTTTTTCTCAAGAAAACTCGTCGCACATAATTTTCCTTAGTAAGCTGCGTTTTCTTTCGGAATGTTCAATGAACGACTCATAAAACAAAATGTTAGCGAAAAAAAAAAACAATAAGGATATAGACAAAAGAAACAAAAAAAAACAAAATTTTCAACGACAAAGTTCTTCTTTTAATTTTTTTCCTTTTTGTACTGTTTTCCGCCCAGACACATACACAAGAGTATTCTACATAGTAAAAAAAAAGGGGGAAGGGGAGGGGCAGGGAAAAATATCTCCTCATTCAATGAATCCACACTAAAAAAAAACAAGAACATAAACTAAGTAAATGAAATGAGATTTTTCTTATCAGAATGTTTCATATGTATATATGTATATATATTATTTTGTCTTTAGTAAATGTTCATGAAGCATCAACCAATACCACCAAAATGATTATAATCATCATTATTTGAACTATTAGGTGTTTTATCAAATTTTTTTACTTCCTCTTGCATTGATTCTTTTAATTTTAATATCGCATTTGTATCATTTACTTGATCTTCACCATAATTAAAATTTGCTACATCAGATGGCGGTGGTTGTGCTTGTTGTTGACCAGGTGACTGTTTCATTTGTGGATCATAATCACCTAAGAAATATATTTAAATCTTTCAGTATGATCCCTACAGGATTAAAATATAAAAAATGAATAATAGAAGATTATTTTATTCTATCTATTTTTTGACACATTTCTTCATAATCCTTTTATTTCATCTTTCATAAACGTAATTAGGAAGTATTTCATATACTAAAGTGAGATGTTATTGATATACGGTCTCTGATCGTATGTCAATAATGTCTGTCACAGTTTCTGACTAGAGACTTTAGCAAGAGTTTGTCACGGTTTCTATGGGAGTTTAAATTTTTACTTCTATGTTAAACCTCTTTTAGTTTGTATTTTAGAAAAGTTATTAAAATAAATACCATTTATTGAACCATGGTGAGACATATCAGGTGGCATTGATGACATATGGGTCAGATGTGGATCGTGATACTATATAAAATAAAATGATGAAGTATATTTTAATAAGAAAAATTTTGTTTACCATTGGATTAGGTCCTGGAGGCATTCCACTAGACATATTTCTCATACCATACGGTGGCATTTCTCCACCATTTGAATCTTGAGGACTTGGCATCATTGGTGTTGTCGGGGCATGTCCGGTTGGACATGGAGTCTAAATCATAATTATATTATTATTATTATTATACATAAGAAAACTTTTTAGCAAAAACTCTACAATCTATTAGCTAGAGAAGAAACAAACAGTGGAGTCGAGATATATCAAACTAATATTTTATGTCTAAAAAAATACGGAATATTTGACAAAAATATATTGAAATACATACACCATAAGGAACAGGTGATGATGACGAATAACTTCCAACCTATAAAAATATGAAACAATAAATTGAATAAATATAATATTGATTAAATTTACTCCTGGTGAATTTGTCATAAACATTCTTGGTCCAGTTTGACTCATTGATGGTGACATAGCTGGTGGCATAACTTGAGGTCTATAAGCATTTGGAGGTGGTGGTCCGCCTGGACCTGTATGACCCATTGGATTTGGAGGTAATCGAGTACCTGGTGATGTCAAACGCAAACCTAAATTTTAAAATTTAATTTTACTTAAATATAAATAATGTATAGTTACCATTTCGACCAGCATCCATTTGTGGTGGCATTAAATTTCCACCATTTGGTCCACCCTACATATAAAAATAAATAATATAATGTTAGTTATATTTTTAATATTCTCATTACTGAATAATCTGGTTGAGATGGCATACGAACAAGTGAACGTTGCGGTGCATTTGGATAACGTGGATACTAAAAAAAGAATTCTTTTTTTTTGTAATCGAAACAAAAAAATGAATATCTAAATCCTACTTGATTCATCATTTGTTGTCCCGGTGGCTATAAAAATAGAAATAAATAATTCATTTTTTTTTTAAATAATTAATCACTTACGGGAAAAAATGGTGCATTTGGATTATGCATTCCTTCACCGACATTCATGGGCATTGGTGGTGGAGCATTGGGATTAGTATTTGGCTAAGTTAAAAAAAAACAAAGACAATAAATAAACGAAAATCTAATAGAATCATTTATTATACTTGAGGAGGAATACCATTAGGAGCATAATTGGAATTAATAAAACCCTAAAAAAAAAATTTAATTTCTAAATTGAAAAATCAATAAACAAAATAAAAATTTACATAATCATGAAATGCTTTTGCTTCTTCTGAATGAGGATGTTGATCTCGACGTTCTGGTGCTGCACTGTATAAATCCCAAAAGACACTAAAACAACCGGATAATCTTAATAATAAAATTTAGATTAACTTTTCTTACCACCACCAGCTAAATAAAAATCCTGGTGCTTCACCAAGTGACATTTTATTCGGTTCCCATTTCATCTATTTATATATATATATATATATACAATCATATTACATTGAAATATATTTGAAACAAAAAAAAAAGAAACAATCTTACATCCGCACAAAATCCCTGAGCAGCTTTTTGTGCACCAATATGGTACAAATATTCGTAAACATATAAATTCAATCTAATTAATAAATATAAGAAATTAAAAAACAATAAAAATTATAATAAATAAAATTTTACTTTTCTTTGGCATGCATATCAGATGGAGCAGTAACACCTTTATTTTTTCCGTACATATTTTGATAATATATTAATTGGGACAAAAATAAACACAGAACAACATTTGACGTAAAGTTTAGATGAAAGAAATATTCGATCTAAAATAGATATATATATATTATATGCGTAGATATTTTATGTTAAGATATAAATGAAGAGATTTGATTGATTGATTTTATGGTAATAAATTCTGTCAAGTAGATACCATTGTTCCGTTCTTATACCTCTATTTCATTTATTTTTGAAATAATAATTAAATAAAATAAGACAAAAATAATAAAGTAAGAACTTTATTTTCAAGGAATTCAAATTTGAAATGATTATTCTTTTGTTTTTCTTTTTTCCATGTTGACCTAAATTTCAAACGAAAAGATTTCCTCTTTTGTAAAGGTTCAAATGAATTCATTTATTGGTTAAGATATAAAACCAATGAGAAGTTACTTGAAATTTTTTCTATAGAAGAATTAACCATAAAAATAAATCCTATAGTTTTGTAAGTTATTTTCGTACCTGTTTTTTTCTTATTGAATGATCAAAAGTGACACTTGAAAATAATTTATGTAGTTTCAAGTACTATTTTACTTTAGACACAGCATTTACCTTTACACATTTTTATGTGAATGTAGTTAAGTAAAAAAAAAATGTTGTTCAGAATAAAAAAAACAAAATAGGTAAGAAAATTTAATAAGAACTAATAACCTATAATTTCGTTTTGTTAAATTTCCGGTAATTTGACAGAAAAAAAAGACAAAATACAGGTGTAAAAATAGTTCTCTTTAGACAAAATTATTTTTACCAGTAGAAAATATTAATATATGCAAAATAGCTCGAAAAATGAAAAGTCTTAATAAAACGAAATTCTATATGTTTATCCAAATTTATGTGTCAAGATTCTTATCTAGAAGAGTATAGTTTTCAAAAAAATATTATTTGACAATTTCGACTCAATACTTTGTACACATAAAAGTCTTGATTAGACTATCTCATACACAAAATTTCGTCAGTTTTGAATTTCGCATTGCGAAGTATGTATTTCTTAATATATTTCTATCTCATTAATGTGATATTCAAAACTGATGAAAACTTGTATATGAGATAATCTAATAAAGACTTTCATGAGCACAATATTTCAAGTGAAAATTTTCCAAATATAATGTTTTTCGAAAACTAATCTCCTACACAATGAATCAATTAAAATTTTGTTATATCGAACGAATATAAACAAGGGTAAACAACCTTTAGAAGTTAAGATACTCTAGTGATCTTCTACAAATCAACAAAATATGGCGGCAAACAAAGCACATCACTTGAGTCGGATTGTGCTTTAATATACTCAATGAAATATTGTTATCGGAATTTGATAATTGCCTTGAAGATAGTTTTCCACTTCCAACTACTATTTTAAGATTTTCTTTTAATGAATACATGATTTTTGTCCTTTCCTCTTTTCTATTATTTCTGGCTAAAGCTCCACAATTGCTGTTCATTGTTTATTCTAAGTGTACGTATCAAAGAAAGCAGTAACATTAAAACAATAGCGATGATTCATATGAGAACTACTATATTCTACTTGTTTCTGTATGAAATATTTTTAAACGAGACAAAAGTAATATTACAATGATTATCATCAAACAAACTAAATGCAGTGAATTAAACAAAAATTTAAAAGTTTTAACGTAATGAAACTCAATAAATACAGTCCACGAAAATTAAAAATATACCCTTTGATTTATTTTGTTTTTTATTACTATACTATTTTTATGTATTAGCACACTATATATAGAAAGAAAGCCCGGAACGCGCTGCATCTTTTCGTATATTTACATCGAACATCAAATGCAGTTTAACATGTAAAAAGTCTATTAGAAAGGCAAGTGGTATTTGTTTCTTTTTACAGTTTTTGACATGTTGTAACATTTTTTATTTCGCAAATATCTCGGCCTAGATAAATGATAAAACCTTGAATACTTTTCCAAAAGATGCGTCGTGAAAAGCTCTACAAAACTTGTATAGACCAAATCTTATAGCCAATCAGAAAAGTTCTCGACCTATCTTCAGAAATGATGGAAGGCTACACCGGCATGTAAGTTATTCATTTTGAGTATATGAAAAACCATTAGAACAGGTAAAAAGAAATTCGATCATACAGCTTTTGTAGAGCTTTTCACGGCGCATCTTTTGAAAAAAAATTCAAAGTTTTATCATTTACCTAAGCTGAGATATATGCGAAAAAAAACGTTACAACATTATGGACGCCCGAAATGTGTAAAAAGAAAATATGTGACTTTTTTTCTAATACACTTTTTATACTTTAAGCTGCATTTGATGTTCAATGTAAATATACGAAAAGATGCAGCGCGTTCCGGGCTTTCTTCCTATATGTAGTACATTAATAGATAAAAACGTATAGTAATAAGAAACAAAAAACACCAAAGGGTATATTTTCAATTTTCGTAGACTGTATATATTTCAATGAATTGTACAGTAACATTCATCAAATTTTCAATATGAAGATCAAATAATAATACAGAACTTTGTGAAATAAAACATATTTTTCTATTGATTGTAAAGGATGTGAATGTTTTAAGTGGCTAACTATGTAGATCGAAATTCAGAATCTTTGTTGCGAAATTATGATCTGTGTATATAGATGATCGCAATGGGAATGTTCATGATAATTGACAAGATAGGAAAAATTTAAATGCTAGGAAGAATAAAAAAAGGTAAAGTCCCGTATATGATGATACAGAAAAAGGAAGAAAGAAATACGTATGACGTTAAAGTAAGGACAGAAGTGATTATGTTGTGAAAGAAAAATATATTTCGATAAAAATATCACACAGTATAACTTAGTCATTTCATGACATTCATGCATCATCAAATGAAGAAAGATAAACAATATAGAAAAATGGTTTCTTATATATTTTGAAACGTCTTTTTTCATTTCGTAGTGAAATATATCACATCTTCCATAGATGAACATCTCTTTATATTGAACTTTTTTCAGAAGTCCCAACAGTATTGCTTTAAAAGAAATTTCATTGTAATGAAACTTGTTTCTCATGAAATTTTATATCTCCTAAACTATATATACACCCATCGTTAAATCTCATCCCCAATATAAGTAACTATGGTCACAAAAACATGGTTTTCATGAGCATCAGTCGTATACGACCCTACGAAAATAACCTTGTTTGATCGATTGTATTCTCAATAGTAAAAAAAAAAGATTATGTTCATAACTTATACTGATAAGTGAAAGATGATTTATTATTTACAACATATTTTATACGTATATGATTGGAATAGAAAAAAAAACAACAATTTTTATGTTATTCGTATTTCAATACTTGATGAACCTTAAACGAACATGAAATAAATGCGAAATACAACAAATAATTCTTCAGTATATTTCATCGTCATTTTCTATACAATTGTAATTGAATAAATGAATCATCATAGAGATTTTATGAAGAAAATAAACATTGTTTAGTAGATTGTGTTACCAGGAAAAATATGTTTTCGATCTTTATTATTTTAATGAATATTTTCTTTTTAGATTTGTTTCAACAAGGAACAATCGTTCTTGCTTATTTAATGAAATATCGTCATTAAAAGAAGAGTATATCTTTTGTTGACTACAAATTTGGCGGAACGAAGTTTATTTTTTTACAAAACACAATCAATAAATTATGAAAATTACTTGATTTTTGATTACGTTCAAATAAAGCTTGAGCGTGTCAATTAATTAATTATAAAAGAAAAAGAATTCATTGGAAAGATTCAATGAGTTTTGAAAATAAACAAATATATTTTACTATAATTTATTTGTACACATAATTTTTCTATTTATAAAAAAATATAAAGAAAAAAAACCAGAGTGAAAGACTGGAAAAATTGAGCATTAAATTTTAATTTCGTTGGCTATATCATTGTCATATTCAGCATCTTGATCTAAACGTAATTCAATTGAATTATTTTCACAAAACCTTGAAGCTACCATTGGTGATATATCTAATTTTATTAATTCTTCATCATCGTCATCATTATTATGATTATTATCAATTTGTGCAAGCGGATTGACTTGAATTGATATATACAAGTTCGTTGAATCTTTTATATAATCATTATTTACAGATTGAGAAGTTTGTTGATTGGTAGATAATTTATATGTGAATAGGCCGATAGTTTTAGACAAACTTACAGTAATCATTAAAAATATCATACCAATGAACGGAATCGAATAGATAGACAGGTTGTCAAGAAACATGTTTTTTACAAATGAGTGACGCTTACATCAATAAGCATCGAACAGAAATATATATATATATATAGAAAAAAAAGAACGAAAGAAAGAAAAAGAACGAACGAAACAAACTACTGTACACAAAGTATGTGTAACTAACCACTGTCATTTGTTTGTAAGATGCATGACTATTATCACTTTCTAAAGACGTAATACAGCATACATACATCCAGACTACTGATTCATATAAATAATATTATGCGTGCAAAGTATCAAAAGCTTTAATTTGAATTTTATGACCTATTAATTATTTCTTCACTAAGTACTCAGTTTCTTGTTGTTGTCTTATGGCGAGCATCAAGATTGATTAGAACTTCTTCGATTTTATTAATATAATATACTGTTTTTTTTTCTATTGCATTAACATATTGATCAAGTTCAAGGTATTCATCATATGAAAGTTTTTTGTTAATATCTAAATGTTAATATAAAAAAGTATATATATATATATATATAAATTTTTTTTTCAAACGTTAATTAAATTATTTCAATATTATCGAACGTGTTATTCTTTTAAATTAAAATAAAGGGATTCAGTAGATTCTTGATTTTCTAAAGCATTACAATTTGTTACTTTCTTAAATCTTTTCTATCCATCAAATGCAAATGTAAACCATAGTAACCTTCGCAAACAGAAAGCATAATAAATATTTATATCCAATCAAGGACAAAAACTTGAATACCATTCGTAAAAGTAACGACTGAATGATTGCGCTTTTAACACAGAATAAACAATAGTATATTTATATAAACGTTCGAAAATATTTTTTTTCTTCGATATAGTAGATCGATTGGAATTTCTAGTAGGTTATCCATATGATAATATATCATACAATTTATCTGAACCTAAAGAAATAACTCTCATTCCTGAACACAATATTGATATGTCGAAAAACAAAACTTCTTGGAGTCTACTGTGCCTAGAACGTTTTTATGCCAGTCTGATCTACTTTCTTAGGCTATTCCTTGATTTTTTTATTTGCGTGTTTAAGAAATGTATTTATCTGTAATATCTTGCTAATTGCTACACTTCTAATTACTTTTTTTTTTATAATTACCTGATTTGTTTGCATCGTCACTGAATAGAAAAATAAATAACATTTATAAAAAAAAAAAAAAAAAAGAAGGAAAAATATTATTGAATAATATACTGAAGGCATACCAAAATTAGTGACCGACGTATTTTGATTCTTTATCAAAATCTTTCTCTCGATGTGATTCGATAGTAATTCTGTGATATTTTTTCATTCGTAAACTGATATGATAATTATAAAATTTTTAGTAAAAGCTGTTTTTTATGATGTGTCACAGCAATATTATATAACATTTGTCTTATATGAGTATAACCTTATTTTTTCCTCATTTCTTCTAGTGTCTAGCAGTCTATATAAATTGAGGTATACAAAAAGTGATGTTGATAGATGAAAAAGAAATACAGAAAAAAGTTTTCTAAATATGCGATATAATTGTTGTGATTATTTACACCCAATTGAATTCATTAATACATTTATCGAACATTTTTTTTTAGTCTTCTTGACAGCAAGATATAACAATTTGTAATCGTTTCGATTGCTTAGATTTTGTTTTGTACAGTCGAATAACCAAAATTTACAGGCATCATTTTTCGTACATTTTAATATGTATAGACGAATAGACACTACCGAAAACACATCGAAGACGAAATGTGATCTAATATTACCACTAGATATGATAACAAATAACTCTTATTGATATTTTATTATTATAAAATTAGTTGAAGAATGATCAAATATCAGAAAAATGTAGAGCATTGTTTATACTTTCATACCATACACACAGAGAGAAAGTTTCTTTAAGGGTACTCCTCCCAGCTTTTTAGCTGTTTCTGCTATTTGAAGAACATAGAAACTGCCAAGCTGAAATGTTTATCATAAATGGAGTACGACTCCCCGTTTAATTTTGTTAAATCGAGTTGAAACTTTTACTACTGCTACTTGGAAGTATTTTCGAGAGGTGACATTGATTGTTTTTGGTTTTCCTATTTGAACTTACAAGATCCTGAAAGTTAAGACTCCCGAGTTTGGCACCGAGCATTTACGCATTTCAAAAAGAGCAAATCAGAGATTTGCGAAAGCTTAAAAATACTTCTGAGCTACACTGTTGAGTATCTCCAAAAGAATTTTTAGCCCAATCAGATAAACTTTGATGACTGTCGTAATGTACCAAGATGGGACTCTATGAGAAACCAGGACTTCTCACAAAATGCCGTAAACGTTCAGCTAAAAATTTTTTTCTCGAACACTTATCTCTGTATTTTATCTATGGTAAAATTTTCAGCTTGATCGATTGTACTGTCTTGGCGAATCCGAAATGGTCAAAAAGAGGGAAGAGAGCACTTCTTAGCTTTTTATAAGGAATTCATCACTACTTTTGGTATGCCTTAAGGTATTTTACTTTTGATTAAGCTTTAATTGTCCTGTTTCTAAATCATGTTTCATGATTTTTTGTTCTCTTTCATCTAAATTTCCATCCTTATTTATATCATATTTATTAACGATTTTTTTAATATCATCATCTGTATAACCACGAATCTTATAAAAAAAAAGAAACGCAAGTGAATATAATTCTAGAAAAAAACGATTTTTATTGCAACTTTACTTTTAAATTTGTTTCATAATCAATTGATTTTTTTCTCGGTATTAATTGATAGAAATTCATTGAAAATTTTTTTATTTTAAATGTTTGTAATGTTTTATCTGATTCAACTCTTGAATATGTTTCATTTATTATAGCTAAAAACATATTTAATAAAACAAAATAAACAAAATAAATATATGAAAATAAAAATAATGGTCCAATTATTTGACCAATATTTCTCATGGCATAAAGATCAAAATCTCCAAGTATCATTCGAAATAAAGCAAAACTAAAATCAATATTATAGAAAACAAAAAATAGAACATTCTAATAAATTTACATTGATGTACGAAATGATCTCCATTCTGTTAAATATCTACCAAATAAAATCCAACCAAGTTGAGTATAAGCAAGAAAAATAATTAAAAAAATTGAAGTAAATGCAAATATTTCATTTAAACACGATGATATTGTTTTATTAAGTAAAAGCATTGTTTTATTTATATTTAAATATTTAAAAATTTTTAACCATGTTATTGCAAGTGTTACACCTAAATAAAAATCTGAATTGATTTTAAGATTGAATAATTCATCAAAATTTGGATAATTATTTTCGATTTTTAATAAATTTCCAAGATTTTTTTTTGTTAAAAAATGATTCACTATTTCATATAGAATACGTATAAATGAAAGAATAATTGTAATAAGATTTATTAAATTCCATAGATTAAATAGAAATAAATATTTTTTATTGAAAATCTTAAATGATAAATATTAGATTAGAAAAATCTTCAAGATTAAATTTACTTCAATGATACATTCGATTACTTGTAGAATAACAATCAGAGTAAATATTATTTCACAAATAAAAGATAAATAATCAATGGAAGTTGTATACTAATAAAAAAAGGATCTATTTAAAAAATATTATTTTGTTTTATTTTAGTTACATCTAGATATAAATGAAACTCAACAGAGGTAGAATAAATACAAATAGAACACGTAAAAGTACTTTAGTTGAATTTTAGGAGAAACTAGTATTCTGCAAAGTTCGAGAGATCGATTATAGATTCGGGTTCCTCGGACCCGAGCACTACTCATCAAACTTGATAAGGAACTATCAGTTTCGCAGAATGAATTTTCTTTTGACAAACTCGAAGATTTTCCGTTATCGTTACTTGGTAATAGTAAATTTCCTCCACTAGTGATAATATCGTGAAAAGTTAGTTTCATAACGCATCTTCTAAAAAATAAGAGAGGAGAATATAATTTATCTGTGCTAATACATTTACAAAATATTAGATAGTGCAATCATTATGACACATTTAGTAAAGTATTAAGTATTTTTTTTTGCCAAAATACAAATGTAAGTACTAAGTACTTTGTTCAAAGTACAGGTACACTTGATGAGTAATCGTAGTTTCACGTTTACCTGAGACAGTACGAAAAGTACAGGTACTAAATCCTTTTGTTTCGAGCTCTGAAATTTAAAGTGTCATTGCCTAGTTGATTTATCACTAATGTGCGCAGCTCTCCAAATGATCAGTCCCTTCGGAGTCCAAGCTATGTGTATTATGTGAATTGACATGAGTTCTAAAAACATTTTGTGTTCTGAGCTTATCGCTGCGTAGATAGTACACTTTTAGGACATTATTTTAGAATGAATCTTGTGTCCTTAGCGTTGTCGATATTTTTTAGTAGGGGAGAAATTAAAAATTTGACCAAAAGTACTTTTATTCTCGGAATGCTATACGAAGTGATTGAAGGGACGAAGAACGAAACCCATTGTGACTGGACATCTCCTACAGCAGATGATCTATCATCAGGTGGTTTCTCTCACAATCTTAGTTATTTCACAACAATAAAGTCTGCTTATATTTACTTCATTTTATTCAAGAGAACAATAAGTAGAGTTTCAAAATTTTGTTTCTCTACAAATTTTTAGTATCAGAAAAACTGATCTTTAAACTTCGATATGAAGGCTTGCATACAAACAGGCATGAAAGAGAATGGTTTTCTTGTGAATATTCTAGATCTTGCCGTTGTTTTTATCTTAAGATACACCTGTAATTAGATGTGCACCAGTGCCAGTAATTGGGTCCCAGTCAGACTGGGTATCCAGTCAGACTGGGCACCCAGTCCGACTGGGTACTTAGTCATTTGACGTTTATTCCGCTAATCTATCGGTACTTCCCTCTTTTCTAAGGGTGTGGGTGTGGGGGTTGGTTTGACGTTGGTATGGGTGTCGTTATTGCCATTCTAACTATTCCCGCAGCCAAACAACATCCACACCCATATCCATCCAAACAACACCCACACCCACAATCCACCCACGCACATCTACACCCTAGCCATACCCACACCCTGAAAACATGAAATTCATTTATAGTATTCTAAATTATAACGATTGATATATAGAAATATATGATTAGCCAATGGATTTAGTATCATAACTTATTTCACTACTTCAACAGCCTAAAAATCACTGTATGGCAATATACTCGAAAAGAAAGTACTAATCGACTAATGGACTAAATATCAAAGGACTCAGTACCCAGTTCACCAGTCAGAACTGGGACTGGTGCATCCCTACCTATAATAATCGTGTGTCTTTTACATTGCTCATACAAATCGGCAGATTTTATACTTGTATTTCAAGATAGAAGCAAATCGAAATACTTTAAACTTTCAAAATAAACTATTCTCGTTAGCGCCTGTCTCTATGTAAAGTTTCAGGCCGAAATTCGAAAATCAATTTTTTTTATTATTCCTATATTCGTCTGAAAATGTTTCGTAATAGTGTAGTGTTTCTGTAGGAATAAGCTAAGAGCATGAAATCTTTTCATAAGTATTCATACCTAAGTTGGATCTACATAATGCGCATAGTCTTGATTCAAAAACAATTTATCAGTTGAAAGATTTCTCTCGTAAGTGAATCCTCAAAAGAAGAAATATTAGACTATACAAATACCAATTTCCTAGCAAGACATTTCGCGCTTAGTTAGACGAAATATAAAACTATCACAGGTTTAACATCTCATTAGAGTTGACCAAATAATTTTCAGATAAATACAAAAACTATTCGGAATAACTGCATCTGTACGTTATTCTTGTATTCGATGGTCTATGAATCTTTGTATTAAAAAAGGTCGAACATATATGAATAGGTTCGTTTCTCTCATCATTCGATATTCATATGATCATTACACAATTAATAGAATTTACTCTATTAGCATACTCGAATTAATTTAACTGCTCGAATAGATGTTGAAGTAATAGCACCGCCTACATAATCATGAAATATTTTCATCATAGAATTTAAAAAAAAGAAATTATATACCTGATGATGGATATTCCGCAAGGAGACTAAATGAAATATTTTAGTATAATAATTCAAATTTTATTTTACCGTATATGACAAAATAAATTAATATTTGGATTGTAAACAATAACATCAAAAAATATTGCTCGTGTACCTCGATTAATCCATGAATTTCTTTGTAATTCTCGAAGAATTTCAATTGTAGTATTAGCACTAAACAATTAAGAACATATTCTTTATAAACTTATTATTATACTACATCAATACTTTCGAGTAAACAATTGTACAAAACCACCACCACCATATTCAGAGACAACGCCTGCATGTGCACTTGTTCTAGTCTGTTTAGCAGATGTATAATTCCAACTGTAAATATATATGTTAATTAGAAATTTCAAAAGAGTATTAAAACGTACGCATCAGATGTAAAGATATTTAATGAATTATTACCAAATGAATCTTGATCTTCTTTATCAACTGTATATTCTGCATAACATTCTTGAGTAAAATTTCGTTTAGCAAATTCTTTATGAAGTTCACAAGAATTCGGTTGAACCTATAATGTAAAATTTATCAAAAAATAATTTATATAAATACACATCAATTTACTCGAACTTGTCTTAATCGTGCAACTCCTACAAATAAAATAAATATACTCTATCGATAATCTTCAAAGAAAAGTTTTGCTTATTACCAAGAATTTTATTTTCATTATATATGTAACCATAATCAATTTGTGGTGTATTAGTTTCAGTATTATCAATATTATACAATCGTGAACAAATAGGTCCTTGTAATGCCTAAGAAAAAAAAACACAAATGTTCAATGTAAACAAAAAAATAATTTAATAACTGATAAACCTTCCAAAAATCTTCACCACTGCTTTGTGCAATATCATTAAATGTATTTCCATCATCGGTTTGTGAAGTAACAAATGCTTCTCTTAACATATTTGTATAATGGTATGTTGAATTGTTAGCTTGAGTAAAACTAACTGATAAAAAAATATATTGCGTATGAAATATTAATTAAATGATTTATATATTTTAAGAAATAACTGCTTAAGAGACATGGTTTCCAACCATCAGATACTGCTTAATTGGATTTTATGGCTACGAGTAGAACTATATGAGACTAAGACTAAGAAAGAAAAACCATTTTTAGGCATCATTGAAAATACTAAGATAAAGAATTATATCTTAAAATGTTGCCTAGACATAGACCTAATAATCATTAAAAAAGTTCTAAAAGTTTAAAAAAGAATACACGTGTTATTCTCGAGATATTCAGTTTCCAAAAAAAAACAGCAGTTTACTACAGCAGAACTCAATAGTCAAATCCGCTTGAAATTTGAGTATATCAAGAACGACACGTTTGTTTTATTTGAAGCTTTGAGAAGTTCTTAATGATTACTAGTTCTAACTGTAGATAATGTTTTAGAATAATATTCTTCATTGTGATATTTTCGGAAATGTCTTACTCTGACAAGAGAATCCAGCAGCATAGCCATCATTCTTCAGCAATAGGGCATGGACTAGAATCCTTTCAAGTTATTTTTAGCCTGACATAAATCTACTTATAGTGATAATATCAGATGGAACGTGATCCGACAGTTGGGGGTTGTTTCCTAATCCGTAAGTCACTGTTTGGATAGATGTCTAGACAAATAAAAATAAACAATTTATTTATAGTTCATCAGCCGTTTTATAGGGTTTCACTAACAATCAACAAAGATCACAACAAACAGATAAAGATTATGCAAAAAACATTAATACTTAATATATTTTAATTCACTGCTTACAGATATCTATAGATACATTTTTTTATACATTCTTAAATTAACAGTATACGGACAGCTGTTAGGTATGAGTAAGAGTGATAAAGTTTTGTTCTCGATCACATAGTAAGCAAATAGGATGAACATAAATGGAATCAAAAGAAGAAACGCATACAGTCCAATTGTATCAGAACTATTTTTAGTAATGATAGTCGAAGTTTTCTAAATTGTCTATCAGTAAATTAGATTGAAAACTACAGATTTTCTTTGGATGATGAGTTTTACTCGTGGATATTCATTTTACCAATCAATATATTTTGAAAACTTGATTCACTTCTTCTTTCAGAACTTTACAACCATGTAGAAAAGTTGAAAACAAGTTTGATGTCGATTTCTTTTCATAGGTATAGGTCTTGAATAAGCATCAATCGAATTCTCAAAGCATATGAATACCAAACAATAAAACTGACAATAACTTCTTTTATTAATAGTCATTTACAGTTACATTTATAAAGTTATTTTAATAAAGACTCTGAATAAAAATTCTTTTAAGACTTTTTTTTTTTTAGTTAATAAGTAACGGAAGAACATCTTTGCAAAAACAACGGCATAGTCAATAGATTTTTCTGAAAATTTTATTTTAAAAAATAGTATAAGTTTCTTTATTCAACGGTATAATAAATACAAAAGTATATTTCCAGTCTATCGGACAAAAATAAATGTTGTTTTTTTTTTTTTTTTGAAGAAAAAGAAAAGTCTATTTACATTACATCGGAAAGAACGAAAACTCTTCAACATACTTGTACAAATAATAATAAGACATGAACCATAAAGAATAATTTCTCCTATTGATATACTATTATTCTCTTCGGTATTTGTGTTTTTTGATTTAACTTAAAAATCAAAAAAATCTGAATAAAATCTTTCAATTTTTCATTTTCTCACTATTTGATTCAATGGTCGATGAACTTGAATTTGTATCTATGGTCAAAATTGATGTTTGAGATTGATTTTGTTCCATTCTAGAAAATTATTTAATTAAGGCGCGAAGATAAACGATTTATTTCAAGAAAAAACATTGCTTAAACAATACAACAAAAAGCTTATTGAATGATTAAAATAAATGTGTGTATATGTTTAACGTCTGTCAAGAAAAAAAAATATTCATGAAAAGACTAGACAATATTCACAAAAAAGAAAAGAAAGTGTTGTTGTTTTTAATTTAATTTTGATTCATTTTCGTTCCACTCGACGGTCTTGATCGTACATTTTCACCTTGTCCATGACGTAATGATGTATGACTTTGATAATGTGGATTTATTAATGTAGTAGGTGCATCCGAAAGTAAACTTGGTACAGGTGTTTGACGTTCTGAAGTATTTCCTTCAAGTTCATTACGAATCATTTTTTCTAAACGTTCATGTCTATCTTCTTTACTCAGATGATTATCCTAAAAGAAAAATACAAATTTTTTTTTACTTAAATATTTCAAAATTTATCTTCATTTACATCAGAAATAGTATTTAAGATTCTTGTTAAAGCATCACGACGTTTCATTTTACTCTTTTCTAATACTTCCAATTTTGTTAAAACATCATCAATCTATATTAATAGAAAAAAAAAAAGAAAAGAAAAGAAAAGTTTTCTTCTACTTGAAATACATTATATCTTTACTTTTGAAACAATATTTCCAATTGAATATTCCATTCGATCAATACGTCGTACTACAATTGCAAATTCATCATATGTTATACGATTCGCATCAATATTTTCATTTGTATTTTGATTTTTTGCATTGAATTGTCTAAATTAATTAAATTTTATGTTTTATGTCAAAGTTGAAATATTTTTATTTACTTTGCAGCTTGTGATTGATTTTTTAAACTTTGAATATTCACATTTAAATTATTTTCTATTGCAGTAAGATCAGATTTAAAATGAAGTTGTTCACCATCACGAAGTACTCGATCACCATCAACATCATAACGTGAAAAAACATTTTCAATTTCAACATCTGTATAACCACGAGCTTTTAAATCACGACGCCATTCATCAAACTAAATTCAAAATAAATTATTGTTTTTTCTTTTTTTTTTTTTTATCGTCTCTATTTAAATCTATTTTACTTACTTCAATAACTCCATCTTTATTAAGATCAGCACTTTTTAATGCATTTTTTATATCAATAATACGCTATAGGAAAAGAGATAAGAATTTGAATCTAGTAGAAAATGATAAAAACTTACATCTCGTTTAACATTTAGACGTTCAAGCATTTTTTCATAAGATCTTTTAAAATAATCTCCTAATTCAAATTCAGATTTTTGTGTTGTCATATCACTTTTAACTTCCGAATATGTATCATTAATAATAGCCAAGAACATATTCAATAATACGAAAAATACAAAAAAGACATATGTCAAAAAGAATATTGGGCCAAGAATACGATGTGCTTCCAAAATTGCTTAATAAAAGAAAAAAAAAACAAACGAATTAATTATATTAAAAAAGAAAATAACGAAAAAAATCTATTTTACCATCGAAATCAAAATCTCCCAAAATAATACGAAATAATGTAAAACTAAAATTTTCAAGAAAATCAAATAATTTTCTTTTTTTTTTCCAATTTTTATTAAACTTACATTGATATTGCAAATGTCTTATAATCATCAACCATTGTACCAAATAATAAATAACCCAATTGTGCATATGCCAAAAATACAATCATAAACATAATACTAAAACCAAGTACATCTTTTGCACATCGTGATAATGTTGTTGATAATTGTGTCATCGTTTTATTGAATGATACATATTTAAAGATCTAAATACAAATCAACTCATGTTAATGATCATTTACAATGATGTCTTTCATGAAATCCTAGATAGAATCCATTAAACTAATGTAACGTAATCTTGTAGAGTGAATTCAGTATGATACCGTCTCAGTCAATCTATCTAATTTAATTTGTGATAGTTAAGTTTAGTATGATCAGTTTAGAATACTGCAACTCGCAGGTCGGATATCCGTATCCATATATATATGGGTGTGAAAAGTAACGATTTGTAAAGATAGCAACTTCTTCAAACATTTGAAAATATGTCTTGTTTAATGCTACTGTTACTTTAGCCGTGCAGCATTCTAGGTCAGGTTGAATGTGATAGTGTGTAGGCACACATTGAATGACAAAGAAAGGATTTTAAGCTTGGCTGTTATTGGTCTACATACACAGTGGAACAAATGACAGAAAAACCGATGGTCTGAAGGCATACTAAAAAAAGTCAACAATGCTCAGAACTACTGGAATCCGGACTATAGGGTGCTTGCACAAGTGGCTATATACCTCAAGAAACACATCGGTAATTACCCAAACACTCAGACACCATCTGAACTGGTTGGATACCTTTCAAAGTCGAACATCGAGCCACAATTCAGATTCCGTGAGTGCCTACTAACGTGACGCATTTTCAGTGGTGTCTGATAGAATGTGGTTTAGTATATCTAAGCTTGTGAGAATCTGTTCACGTCCAGTAATGTTTAACTTATACTATCTGGATCATTCGATTAAATCAAAATGGTAGAACGAATTGATTTCTGGTTGAGTGTAGAAAGAAAAACTAGTAAATCACTGATTATTATTTTGTAAAATGTCTATAGTTGCTTACTTTAATCCATGCAAGAAAAACAGTAAATGCAATAATATTATTAAATTGTGTTTGCCAATAAGTAAGAAATTCAAAATCAGCAAAAGTCTTTTGATCTTTTAATAATTCATCAAGAATTTGTCCAACTTTAATTTGACGATAAATATTAAATGCAATACAAACATATGAAATTAAAATAATAACTACATCAAGTATATTCCAAATTGTTTTAAAATAACCAAATTTAAAACGTGCTATCTAAATTAAAAGAAATTTTCAATTTCCAAAAAAAAAAGAAAAAAACGAACAAGATATAAATTTAATTTTTTAACATACTTCAAGAATTTCTTCAACTGTATAATAAACCGTAAAAATCACAAATAAAACTTCGCATGCTAATACAAAATAATCCATTGATGAAACATACTAAAATGATAAATATTTCTTTTGGTTTGTTTTTCTTTTGTTTATTTTCAATAATTCTTACACGAATTAATTTAACTGTTGAAAATGATTTTGATGGTATAGCTCCACCTGATGCTGGAAATTCTACAGTTAATTTAATTTGACAAAATAAATTTATATTTGCATTATAAACTGTAAAATCAAGAAAAACAACACGTGTACCACGATCAACCCATAAATTAGCATTAAGACTATCGAGTTCTGCTTTAGCAGCATTATAATTTAAAGTTAAATCTTGTATAAAACCACCACCATCATATCGAGATATTAAACCAGTTGTTGATGAACCATGAAGTTCTGATGATGTTTTATAATGCCATCTGAAAGAAAAAAAGAAACTTGATGAAAATTAAACAAAAATAATAAAAATTTCTCTTACGCTGATGATGTCAGATTGTCATTTTGTGGTTCATAACTACTATGATCTTCTTTACTACTACTGTATGGTGCATAACATTCATGAATTGTTGATCGAAATTTTTTATGAACAGTACAAGAATCATTTGTTACCTTAAAACAATGAATCAATAAATAAAAGTTTTTTTTCATAGAAAATCAAAATATTTACACGAAGTTGTCGAAGTCGAGGTAAACCGAGAATTTTATTTTCAAATAAAACATAACCATATTGATCATCTGTTAAGCCTGCACCATTATACCATTTTTGATTAAATAAAGCATCGAGAATAGGTCCACTCATAACCTAAAAAATCTATATTTATTTAGAAATACGTTGTCGAAATCTATCTTACATTCCAGTAATCTTCAAAACTTGCGATATCATCAAATGCTGGTTGATCACCTGCACCTTGAACTTTTTGTTCAGTAAGAACTGTACGTAAAACCGTAGTAAAATAATATGTTTTTGTTGATGTCATTCCAAATGTAACTTTAAATAAAAAATTCATATTTAAAATAATATTTAACAAAAGAATGAGAATGTGTCTTATTTCTTAATACTTTCAAATAAATACATTGTTCACAATTGTTCTGTTGTTCGACATCTCGAGAATATTCGAACTCTTTTTGAAACTTTTTTTTCTATAATTTAATCAGACAAGTCTGTCTCCAAGTCTGATCTGTCAATGGGCGTCTTGTCATAATGGTATTCTTTATCATGATCGGAGTATAATGTGATTCTATTATACATTTAAAACAATCAATTAATAATGAATGCTACACTCATGAGGAGCATTTCCAACTATCAGACACTGTTCAACCTAATATTATGGCTACGAGTAGATCTCTGTGAGACTCAAAATAAACTAAAAAGAGTCGAGTCACACAGTTCCTGAGTTTTGCCCTTGACAAATGTCCTATTAGCGAAAGTCTTACTACCAAAATCCCGGCCACCAGTCGTATTCGTGGCATCCTACTGAAAAGTTATGAGCATCCTAATGGATTTGTTTATTGTAGCTAGACATCACTGAAAATATCAGAATAAAGAATTTAGTCATGAAATGTTGTCTGAGATAAAGTTAATAATGATTACAAAGTTCTAAAAATTTCAAAAAGAATACACGTGTCATTCTCGAGATATTCAGTTTCCAAACAACGACAGTTTACCATACAAGGATGCAATAGTTAAATCCGCTTGAAACTTGAGTATATCGCGAATGACACGTTTGTTCTATTTGAAACTTTCAAACATTTTAAATAATTATCGACTCTCATTATAGGTAACATTTAAGAGCCGAAGTCTTCATTTTTAATATTTTTGGAAATGTTCTGTTCTAACAAAAGAATTGGGTAAAACAGTCATAACTATTCACCAACAGGCCATAGGTCCGAATTCTGTTAGTCTGTTCTTAGTCTCACAGAGGTGTAGTCATAACCGTATACCAGGTCGAATAGCGCCCGACAGTTGGGAATGTTCCTACGTTAGTCTTGCCTATTAAAACTTCGGATCTATAATGGTATGCTTATAGATTCGCAAAAAAAACAATTATTTACAGACAATTGATATAGTCTGCAACGTGAGAATTTCTAAGTCTCATATCACAATTAATGATAGTAAATAGCATGACTATATGAAATAATTTTTCTTCTTCATTTTTTATTGAAAATCATATAGTAAATAGTATTCTTTTAATTAAAATAAAAAGTTGAATGTCGATCAAAGAAAAACTTTTTGTGTACTTACTTATGCATAAAATAGTAATGAAAATCAAATAGATAATAAGTTCTCGTAATGTTGTTTTCACATATAAATCTTTGTTTTTTCCAAGATCTTTTTCTGTTTGTCGTGTTGCCCAAAGTGCTAAATTTTATAAAAATTGATATTTAAAACAAAAAAAAAATGTAAACAGTCAAATATTTACATCGAATACTACGAAGAATAGTTCGGCCAATATTATTTCGTGTAACTGGGTCATGCCGAAATGGTTCTGGATGGAAACGGTTCTTTTTTTCATCATCCGGTTTAACAATAAAAATATTTGAACCCATCGGACTTGGTCCACCACTACTTTTTCCTTCTGTTGGTTCTTCGTCAAAAGCCGAATTTGTAGGCGAACTTGATTTTGTATCTTTTTTGACGCTCATATCGATACTTACTCTATAACACTTGTAGGTGTAATGTTTGAAATTAGATTTTTCACGACTACTTCTTTTATGTTAACATACACTCTATCTCCTTTGAGAAATGTCGTTTCTCAACATGGCAGTAAATTGGTTTTTTTTTGTTTTTTATTTTCTGTCTCCCTCACACTTTCTCTCTCTCTCTCTATTTTTCATCTAACACTTTCTCACCTTCGGGGTGTGTCTTAATAATAGAAGAAAGGCACTATCAAGAGAATGTATGAGAAAAAAAAAAAGAAATTATTTTTCCAAAGATTGAAGACAACCTGTATTCAATAAAACTACAACCGACGTGTTCAAGTATTGACGTCAATAGAAAATGAATGTGAAAAAAATGCAATTTTGACAATTCCTTTGTGTATTTTTTGAAAAATATTTATCATGATAAAATATCAAGAAAAAAAAAATTATTATTTTCTTTTTTTTTCCTTTTTCTACTATTTGACAATTCATTTGTTTGTCGATTACGGAAAAAATAGATATTTTAACAATAATGGTTCGTCATAAAAACGATATTGACTAAAACATTCTCTAGTTTTATTTTACATAACTAAAACAAGATCTTTTAAGTCTAAAATAACATAAAAGCACACTCTTTGGAATCTAACGTCTAACGAACATTAAAGCACTTTATATGCAATAAAAAAAACAACATGCTTTTGATGAATTTAATATCCTTGAACAACACTCAAACTGATTGCTTTTTGTTTCCTGTAAAAATTATAACTAAGAAGATAATGAATACGTTTAATATTTTATTTTTTAACATAATTTCTTCTATTTTAAGTTAATTGATTAAATAATGTGTGTTAAGATTTTTTTTTTCTTTTTTTCATGCTCTATAATTTAAAGAATTTAATGGTTTATTAATAATTATCAAAGAAAAACATGTTGATAACAGAATGCTACTTGAATATGCAAAATAACTCGTACTTTTATTTCATACAAAAAAACGCATGAAAAAGGACAGGTATACAAAAATTTGCAAGTCAATTTTATCCTGTAGCAAAGGATAAGATACAAGCAAGATCAAATAAATTTATCAACAAATAGATAAAACTAGAAGTTTAAAATGTACGTATATTCAAAATAGGCCATGTTGCAATAATTAAATTTCAAGTACGCAATAGTCATCGTCTGATCAAATATTCAACATGATCTTTCAAAAGAACGAATTGATATTTATTTTCTATTAAAATCAAGCTACAAATTTTATAAAACGATATGATTTCAGAAAAATTTAAAAAGTATCAACCTTCTCATCTCCATATGTTAATATTCTCCTTGAATGTTTCTTTTATTTAAATGAGCACATCGATTTTATTTTAAAAGATAACGTGAAGTGCTTGCATGATGCAATATGATTTAAACATTTGTATGGTCAGATTTTTTTTTTTAACAGAGTAAAAGCCGAAAAAAAAAATGAATTATCTGCATCCTATCTTATTGGAAATGAAAAGAAAGAAGGAGGTTATTTCTTTATCATATGTAAATACAACGAAGTGAAATTTAATCTCAACGTCCTCATGGAATGGCATGCATGTAAAGGGGATCTATGAAATGAATTATGCGCTTGATCGCTAATGTGTATGTATTCTTGTCATCGTCAATTTATTCTATGTTTCAACTTTATCTTTCGACTATGAATGCAACAACACAAAAAAAAAAAGGTTGTCCCTTTTTATCGATTGATGACACAAAAAAGAAAAAAAAAGAGAGAAAAAGAAAGCAAAGATTTCGTCGTTATACTATGAATCTATTTGCTTTTCTTCTTTACTTTTCTCTTCTCTTTCGTTTTTCAAAATTTATCTATTTGCTTTATGTGTGCTTATATGATATGCGTCCATCTACTTGTGGTTTTTTTTCTAATGCTTTGAATTTTATATATTCATCTCATCATGTATAGATCATAAAAATCATTTGTACTATATTATCTCTTGAACAAAAAGACTACTAGCACTATTTTAACATTTATTCTTATGCATTACATCATTTCGTTTTACTAAGGTATGTGTATGTGATGAACGAACATAAATGTTCTATCTAGGCCTTTTAATCTTTCAAAGTCAGTTGCCAGGGAATAAGAAATATAATGTTTTCAAAATTGAAGATGATGTGTAACACACAAGTCACACAAAATACTTGCATATTAGCATTGAAATCTGAAGGTTGAACTTATGATGAAGTATAGCCTTATTCTATATTTGTGCTTTGTTCTAAATTCCAAGATAAACATGTGATATTGAAGATATAGGTAAGAGACAAAAGTGTAAGTGAATGTGATGCAATCATTATTGCAAAAATGTGTGTGTGTATGATGTGATCATCTTTCATTCTCTTCATTTCAGAAAAAAAAAGAGAAGAAAAGATGATCGTAAGTATACAGTTCAAGACGAAAGGAGCAAAACGAAATCGATTATCCTCGGATTTTTTTTAAGACAAAAAAAAGGAAAAACGGATCATAAGCACATTTCAAGAACGTTTCAATGTAATGTCATTGACTTCTCTTGATGATGAGAAACAAAAGAAGTATACTCGTAATAGTCCTTGATTAATAAAACTAAAAGAGCAATAAATCGAGTCACGGATAAGATAGGAAATAAAAATATGTACCGAAGTAACATTTTAAAGGATATGTAAGTAATAAGCTTTTATGTCGAAAAAAAAAATTGATTTCTTTATGTTCAATCAAATTAAAAAAAAAATTTTAATGAATATGTTTTTTATTTTGGATTTGGTAAATCATCAAACAATATATCATTATGGATATATTGGACTTTGCGAAAAAATTAAGTGCTGGCAAACATCATTCCGCACGTAATGATGATGTATTTATTGATCGACTTAATCATAGATATACGGTAACAATGATTATAGTATTTGCAGCTATTGTTACAACTCAGCAATATTTTGGTTCACCTATATCATGTTGGGTGAGTTATTTGATTTCTATTTTATTAAGTAATTTGTTTGATCAACTTAGGTGCCTGCTCAATTTACGGGTGGTTATGAAAAATATGCTAATGATATATGTTGGATAATGAATACATACTATGTTCCTATGGAGCATGATATACCACACGTTGAAACAACTCGATATGAACGTAAGAAAATTTGTTATAAATTTTTAATTTATAAAATACTCTTTTTTTTTGTTTAAAATGAAAATTTAGGTATGCTTAAATATTATCAATGGTCACCATTTATTCTTCTATTTATGGCACTTTGTTTTTATTTTCCACGCATGCTTTGGAGAGCATTAAATAATAAATCAGGTTTAGATATAGAAAAATTAGTTGAGGCAGCTATGAAACAAGAACAACAAGATAATCCAAGGGAAGAACGACAGAAAACAGTCAGCTATATCGCTGATTCGATACGTTTGTATATTGATAATCGTTATACGTCTTCAAAGCTATGTGATCCTAATCGTTCGCAACGTTTTCCTCGAAAACTTTTGTATCCTCTGACATTCTGGCGTCATCGTCATTTAAGTGCATACATAGTTCTATTGTTTACATTCGTTAAATTCCTTTTTCTTGTTAATTCCGTAGTACAAATATTTCTCTTAAATGCTTTTTTGGGTAACGAATACCATTTATTTGGTTTTGAAGTCATTGATAAATTTGTTCGTGGTCTTGATTGGGGTGAATCAAAACGATTTCCACGTGTTACATTATGTGATTTTCATATACGTGAAGTTGGTATTGTACATCGTTATACAGTTCAATGTGTTTTACCAATTAATTTATTTAACGAAAAAATCTTCCTTATACTTTGGTTTTGGATTTTAATCTTAGCCGCATTCAATATCGGCGATTTTATATCTTGGCTTTTACGTGTTATACGTGTTGATAGTCGTTTTGCTTACATACGACGAAAATTAGCTATGCGTAGTGCCTATAAAACTATCAATGATGATGAATCCACTAGTCTACAATTATCAAAAGTCGATGAAAAAGCGCTGAATAAAGAATTTGTTCGTGATTATTTACAAGAAGATGGATGTTTTGCACTTCGACTTTTAGCACGTAATGGACAAGATATTATTGTAGGTGAAGTAATTGATAATTTATATGATTATTATTGTAAAAATCATAAGTCTCGTGAAACAAATCTTGACCGTTCAAAAGTTGATTTTAATGGATTCTCGCATATGCCTCAACATACTACACAATATCCATCTACCAACCGTCAAAAATCAACAAATGAAATGTCAAATAATGATATGAACGGTGACGTTTAATGGAAGTAACATCATGATGACTTTGAATCTCTTGTCTTATGCGATACATGTGATATCTATCTATCTACCTTATGTTCACCACAATTATAGAATGTAGATCAGTTTTAAGAATGAATACAAATTTAGGTACAAAATATTCAATTTATATGTACCGATTTTTTTTCTATCTATTTAAAATTTATAAATGAGTAAGATTTTCTCTATTGAATTTCTTAACAAAAATAATGGATTGCCAACAAATTGCTTTTTTTTTTTTATTTCAAAATCTCAAGGATTAATACATATGATTAAGAATCATATCACTCTTCTATTGACATATGAAATATATACGGCAAAATTCAAAGAATGATACCTTGAAAAAAAATCACACCGAGGTGATAGAGGCTTCGCATGACGATTGGCCTTCTTTTTTTTTCTCATAGACACATTTACAAATTGATGTGTTTTGTCAAGGCAAATAGAAATTGTAAGATAAAAAGACAAATTTAGTAAAAGAGATTCATCATAATGTCTTCATTTTCTTAACTAGAAAACTGTTTCAAATATATTTTTTAGAAAAGAAAAATCAAAACTCTACTCTACACATAAATTGTCTTGTTATTCTACGATTTTTGTTAGTTCATCAATAGAAAAAAAAATAAATATAATTTATCGAAATAAAAGAGTATATGATTAAATATTTAATAAATATTTTGTACGAAATATATTTAGGATTTCAAAGAAAATTGATCTCATAAATAAATTACTAAGTTTCATTACTTTATTCAAGCAATATAATTCAAAAACATATAAATGATATAGAAAAGTCACATTGAATTTCATAATTATCCTACATTGTAAAATTATATTTTCAAGGTTAATATTTTATTTCTTACTTCCATATCGGTATAGTTATTATCATAAGTTCATATTATTAAAAACTTCTTTTAAAACAAAAAAAAAAAAAATGATTTACTAAATAGATTAAATTTGTATACGTCTTCATATATTTATTTAATCCATCGTCTTTGTTTTTTTTTTATATACGCAACAGCAAAGAAATATAACAAACATACATATACGATATTCTCCAATTCACTATCTCTCAAACTTAAGGAAAAAGAACACAAATGCGAGCATAGATAACTCCGAAAAAAAAAACAAATTGTTGTTTTTTTTTTTCTTTTAACACTGGTACGCATCGACTAGGAAGAATAATACGCGTACATTATAAAAAATACACTGCCCCCAAAATTAAGAACATAAAATCATTCACAATAGAGAAGAAGAAAAAGAACAAATGACCAGAAGAGACGACAATTAAAAAAAGAAGTGTTTCATATATATATACATATTCTTGGATAATAACAAATAATAAAATACAGCTCATTCTTGGATTCACCTAGACGAAGAAAAAAAAAATATATGTACGATTGCGTCATTCTCACAAAACAAACAACAATAATAATAATAATAATAAAACACAATATATTGCGCTACAATAAATCACGACAGAGAGAGAGAGGGAGAGAGAAAAAAAAAGAAAACATCAATCACAAGAGAAAGACTTGCTTTGGCTGTTCATCATAATCATTGATTTTTCCCTTTCACTGATTAATACTGTTCGAATTTTTCTATGACTAGTAATTAAGCATGAACAGGTGATGATACATTCGTAAGTAAATTATGTGTTGTTTGATGATGATTTTCTTCATCATCTTCATCATCCTCATCATCATGTTCTTCATCATCATCATCATCTATGTCATTTAAATCTTCTTTTTTTGACATATTAACTGGTTCTAAATCATCATCATTTGATGAACTTTTTTCATTGGATGATTTAATTATTAATTGAGAACGATTTATTGGTTCTAATTTAACTTTATTTGGTATAAATATTTCATTATGTTGTTGTTGACTTGTTAAACAATTTGAAAATAATGGTTTTGTCACTGTCGTTGTTGTATTTGTTGAATTTAATGTCGATGATGATGATGATGGTGTTATATTATTATTATTAGTAGTAGTAGTATTAGTATTTGCTGTTCGAGAACGATGACTTGAGCGTAAATGAGAATACCAATCTTTTGGTATTGGAAATGTTTGATTACATAACTCACAACGATGTGGTCGTGTACCAGAATCATGTGTTTTAACATGACTATTAAAATTACCTATCGTTCGATAACTCTTTAAACATAATGGACATGCATATGGTTTTTCACCCTAAAATGCACGAAATTGTTCATAATACTTTTATTTATTTATTATTTCAATCAAAAAACTTCTATGTTAGATAAATGTTAAAATTTATTGAATATTTCAAGAGAAAAAAAACACAACTTTCGTTTTCGATTAGAATTATTAATCATTTGATTAAACACTACAGATAATGAAATACTCATAATCTTTTATTAGAAAATCATATATTAAATCCTTATAAATGTTGATTTATAGAATTCTGTGTTATTTTTTTCTACACGTATTTTGAAAAAGGATGTAATAAACTTAATCAAAAATGTCTTTAACATTTTTTTTTTTCTTCTATCTATTATTAAATTGATAATTATCTTAATCATAATGAAATATTTCTATAAATAAAAACTACACATATGAATATTGTTAATGAATTATCTTTTTTTTTTCTTTTCGAATACTCTCAAATCCTTAGTTTAATCCATTTTTTTTTTATTGAAAACAAAACTATCGAATGGGAATAATTTGTTCTTCGAAAAGTGTTTAATTAGTAACTCTATAAATATTTAACTTTTACTAATTATTTCATGTCTGTATATGACATTATTTTAGTAAGAAAAAAAAAAAAAAAGAAAAACATATGGAAACTAACTATCATTCGTATAATTTAACTCGATATAACATTGAAGAACTAATCAATTTACTGAAGTACTAGGAAATGTCAAGATAAGAGAAAAAGGCCAATATAATCAA
This sequence comes from Rotaria sp. Silwood1, assembly GCA_905250075.1. NCBI lineage: Eukaryota > Metazoa > Rotifera > Eurotatoria > Philodinida > Philodinidae > Rotaria > Rotaria sp. Silwood1. The sequence continues at coordinate 250,134 of CAJNOP010000183.1, forward strand.
AGTTCTACTCTATATTTAACTTACTGTATGAATGCGAACATGAATTTGTAGATCACCTGAATTTGTAAAACGTTTTTCACAGTAAGTACTAGATAAAATAAAAAGTATAAACGTTAAATATTTTGTATTTTTGAAAAAAAATTTTTTTTTTTTTGTACCATGGATATGGTTTATCATTTGTATGTCGTCGAACATGAATTTGTATATTTGTAACAATTTTTTCACATAAACTACATTGGTATTTTTTTAAATTACCTAATTGTTTAGCCATGAAAATTTGTTTTTGACCTGTCTGATTAATAGCTGTTATAGTTAAACCTTCAGCTGTTGGTGTTGCTGATATAGATGATGGTAAATTTTTATTAACATTTGGTATAATTGTATTTGTATTTGGTCGATTTATACTTGAACTTGTATTTGAACTATCATTACTTGCATCACCTATTGATAAATCATCTTCATCAATTGAAGGTGATGGAATCGTTGAAGAAAGTATATTATTTGTTGTCGTTACTTCTAATGTTGATGGTTTTGTAGGACGTCCTCCAAGTGTCTTTTTTGAATCTTAATAAAATATGTAAATGAATATTTGTTGGGAGGAAAAAAAAAATTAAAAATATAGGTTTCTTTTCCACAGCAAACATGCTGTGAGATAAAGGCATTATTCAGAACTCATGCACTCTTACCTCATCCTTTATATTTATAATAAATGAAAGAAACTGATTGAAAGATTAAAAAAAAAGAAATACAAATTTGTAAAATTTAAAAGCTTACTATGATTAGAATTATAATCATTGGTACCATTGGAAAGATTTAAACTAGTATTGCCAACATCGGTAAGTGTATCCGTTCCCTATGAATTAAAGAATTTGAAAAAAAAAAACAAAATTCTTTTATTTATTTTCTCATGTATTACGTACAGATAATAAGGAAACAGCAATACGTTCAATATGATTGCCTTTCACCGAGTTGAATGGTCGACTGTTTGTAGAAGTTGAATTGGATATAGTTGTTAAAGAAAGTGGAGTAGATTTACCATTAATTGGTATATCAGTTAAAATCTTCGGTTTAAGAAGATTTATTGAATTGTATGATTCATTGGTTGATGATGTATCTAGATCATTTGTTAAACGTTTAAATTTTTTCTTTGGATTTAGTTTTTCAGTTTCAATTATTTGATATTGTTTTCGTCGAGGACTTGTTCGCTTGGTGGGTAATAATAATGAAGTTTTTGTTTCTTGTTTTTCATTATTATCATCATCACCATCATTATCATCATGATTGTTAGGATCTGGTGAAGGAATTTTAACAATTAATTGTACACCACCAGTTTGTTTTTTTGTATTCATATGATTATTTATTGTTTGATCAATATGTTTTGGTGCACCTTTACGTTTTGATTGTCGTTTTGGTATAATAATTTTTTCTTCTTCAGATTGTTCTTTTATTTCGGATAATTTTTGTTGTTGATTTTCTTTAATTAATTTTTTTGAAGAATTTTGTATTTGTTTATCTAATTGATAATGAACAATTTGGGATGTTTTACGAAATTTTAAACGAAGATTTTTTTGTGTTTGTTGAAATGTTCGAAATGCTGTATCAAGTTTATTAAGTGATGCAGCACATGTACCACAAACAACATGAGAATAATGATCTATCGAATTATTTTCATTTATATTATTTTCATTTTCAGGTAAACGAATACATAAATAACGAACAATAAGATCACGATAACGATAAGGACGTCGTTTATATATATTATATATACGATGATTATGTTGTGAACACCATAATTTATGATGCGAAGATGATGTATCTTTTAGACGTGTATAACAAAGACGACATCGATCTTTTATACTCGTCCGAGTGGCCATTTCTAAAGACCAAAAAAAAAAAGTAGCTTATGGAATGTTTCCATTGTTAAATATTTTCCTATTGCAATCATACATATATATATATATAAGTTGCAATAATTCAATTACCGTTATTAATAAAATAATCAATTCATAGACAATATGTACGAGAAAAAAAAATAAAAGAATGGGTTGATAAAAACGTTTTCTTTCTTGTAGCTTTCCTCAGGTAACTTCTTTCTTCTTCTCTTTCCGACTGACGACAAACTTCGATTGCACATTTACACACACACATATATATATATACAGACAGAAATAAGATATAGGCACAGAAAAAAAGCAAATGACGTACTGGTTTTTTTCTCTTGCTCTCTCTCTCTCTCTCTTTTTCTATCTTACTATCAGAGAAATCTTTTTTTCTTTTGCTCAGAATTTGTGCATTAACGATAGTGACAAGAACAGCGGTAGTCTTCTATGCTTATTTGCTAGCGCGCATTCACACAATTCTTTCTAGTCCTTCAGGAAAAGTATATGATGAAAAAAATACGTATAGAGATAGCAAACAATAGAAGGTTTTCATTGGAGGAAAGGGGGGAGGGAGGGGAAAAGGGGGCGAGAAGGTTATAGTGAACGAAGAAAATTTCTCGTCGAACCTACTTTTGCTCGGGTATGAACATATTTTATATGCGTGCTACAATTATCACCAGAAGAGAGAGACAGAGAGAACGAGAAGAAGAATATGCTGTGGGCTCGTTCATTTCTCTTTCGTTGATTCTCATGATGATGATGTTCAAGACAGTTCTTCTTTTTTTTTTTCTCTATTCGGTTTTTCTCTGTCTCTCTTTCTCCTTTCCTACATAACGCAGAGAAAGAAAAAAGACAGGCAATTTTGTGAAGGACGGCAAGAAGTGTTTGTTGGTGCCACGGTCAGGATTGAACAGCACAATAGTAATGTTCCTTTCTTGTTCTTCTTTTTTTCTTTTTTCTTCTTCTACAAAAACTCCTCCTCTTCGTTCTTCTATTCTCTTTTTTTTTTATCTTATTCTAACCATCATGTTCACAATGGCGTGTATAATACTTCTATGTGCATATTTCCAAGGTTCTCTCTTCTTCACTTGATTCTGTCTAGCTCACTCATTGGAGTGAGTTAAGAAAAAAAGAATGAATGAAAAGAAGTATAGTTGTTGTATAATATATATATATATATATGAATGGAGTTTTTTTGTCTTTGCACATTCAGTTCTTTTCTCGATTCACTGATTATCTATGTGTATGTATTCAAAAGAGAAAAAAAGAAAACTTGAATCCTAATGAATATTCTTTGTACTTCTCGTCTCTGACATTCTTCTTTCATTCAGAACAAAAACGTTCAACATGAGAAACGCACATAGAGAGATGACAAAAAGCAAGACGCACAAGCAAAAAAAAAGGCAAATACACGCACACGCACGCACAACACCATCACGGAAATGATGTATTGCACAGAGGGGAAAAACGGAGTTATGTTTGTGCGTACAACGAGAAGAAAAAAAAAAAGAAAAAAAAGTAGCGGAGAAAAAGGAAAAAATCTAGCTCATACTGACTGATTCAATGGTGATGAGAGAATAAAAGCTTCATCAAACCATTTTCGCTTGATTTGATATGAAGAAAAATCTATTATTTACTGAAAACTGTTTTATTTCTTCGTATCTATAAGTTAAATCTATCGGAGATTTTTATTAATAAAGAATCTAATCGAGTTTTCTAAAATTAACTTTTAGAAAAATCAAAGCACGTTCAATGAATATATTTAATCTCTACTCTGAGATATTAAATTTCTTTTTTGTTTTCAAAATACAAAACAAAAAACATTTTAAAAGAGAATGTTTTTCCTTATCTTTGATATATCCATAAACAATATGCAAGACATCAACGTTTGAATATATAAAGAAAATTTTGTTGTCTTTTATAAAGAACTACTTACTCAAGACAAGAAATGTCCAATTACGTATGTTGATTCGCTGCTTTTGTCAAGGTGACGAGAACGACTATGCATAACAAAAATTCTATGCTACTTCTTCTTCTTCTTCTTTTTTTTCTCTCTATCTATTTATTCAGCTACTCATTTTGCATACACTATCAGCCACCTCTATGTATACTCCTATGTTACTACCATTTTCTTGTTACGAAAGATGACTTAGTTCTGTCTTTATTTCGCACACACAGTAAGAGAATCTTTATCTACATCACACACATCATCAAACGACGTTGTCGTCAATGTATATTTTTTTTTTGCATTGTTGTTGTTCTCTCTCTCTCTATGTCGATTCTTACCTGCTTCGATTCGTACAAGAGAGAAAGAGAAATACAACAAGCCAGCGCACCGCGCGGATAAACTTTTTTATACTTTCGAGTATGTATGTGTGTGTGTGCTTCCTCTTACGAGTACGCATTTTTTCTTCATATATTATCAATTTTTCCCTTCTTTACTGCATTTTGTAATAGACAAATGAAAGTAAAAAAAAAAAAGAATGCATTGAATACATACGTCGTTTTCAAGGACGATGAGGCCAAGCGTCACCAAGAATCGTCGACGACATTTTGCTTGTTCTTGCTTTTTCTTTTTTCTATCTGTCTATCTTTTTCGCCTTTTCTTCTCTCACTGCATGATTCGACTCTGCTTTCTTGTATTGTGTCCAAACAGCAGCAACAGCAGGTTTTCGTCCGTTTACTACTATATTGTGTCGTCCCTCTTCTTGTACATAACACTTAACACATACAATACGATGTCTGTTCTTTCTTGCTCTTCCTTCTTCTCCCTCGTTCTCGTTTTTTTTTCAAAAAAAAGCGAATACTCACTGACTGCTTTTTTCTGTGGGACTTTTTGTGTGTGTATGTGTGTATATTTCTTTGTTTCGACTGCTGCTGCTTCTATAGCCTCCTTATTCCGATTACAATATGTATATATATGTATGCATGTATGTGTGTATGTATGAAAAGAAGAACGAAAAGGAGAAACATAATGATGAAAAAGAAAGAAAAAAAAAAGAAATTGAGAACAACACTTTTATTATGTTTATGGTTGTTATTATTATTATTATTATGATTATTAGTGTTGTTAAGTGAACGCAAAAATATAAAATTGATTATCATGTTTTAAAACTAAATCGACATAAAAATTAAAATCATGTTTGAACACTTGAATTTCTATTCATATATAGAGTATCCTATTTCACAGATAAGGAATCTTGATAGTTGATTATTAATTGAGAGAAAAATCGATGATCACTAAAAAAAAACAACCACGTTTGCCTGAAATGATAGATGTCTCATGATAATCAGACTTCATTTATATAATTGCAAACAAATTTTATCAAATTAAATATTATAATTATTTAACTTGATCAAAATATCTTGACAGGTTATAGAATAAAATAATGAATGGTTATTAATTGCCATTCATATTCATTTAGTTCGTTGAGTACAAAACGTTGATTCATTTAATTGAATCCACAAGTGCAAAATGAATTATCACTTTTTTAAAAACTATTTATGCTATAGAACATTCTTGATCAATAACATTCAATGAACAATCATGTCTTTTTTTTTCTTGCCAAATTGTCAATGTTACAATAAGTATATGAAGAATAAATCTCTATTTTATTTGAACAGAAATATTTTAAAAGAAATGGTTGTAACTTGAATCAAATTGAAAAAAGAGAAGTTAACTTATCAGATAAATATTGATTCGTTTATAAATCGTATTTTATACATTATAGAAAAAGTTGAATTCAAATTCATCTGAAATATTGTTCCATTAGTCTTACACATGACACTTGAAGCCAACTTGTCGAACTCTATTAAATCATTCTTATGTTCATTTTTCAATGGTGTTCTCTTCTACAACGCAAAAGTTATTCACTTTTCTGTATTATTAGTTGACTGCTGTAGGTAGAGAACGTTTAACTCTTCATATTCAAATCTTTGTGCGATGTCTTAAGTGTAGTAATAGTAATATCTCACGCAGCTTTTTATTTCATAATTTCTAAATTTTCATCAGTCCAAATACAGGTTGATAAAGTCAATAGATAATATTGTTTATTAAACCAGAATATGAACCATTTCAGGCAAAATAAAATATACATACCTTTCATTTGATTTTGATTTTTTACAAGATTTATTTTTTTTGAATAAGTTCTTTTAGCATAGATAATAAATTCAAAATCTTCAGAATAGACTCTATGACACAAAGTGCATCTTTGATGAAACTTTCAACAAGATTAAACTGTAAAAAAACAGGTTTTCTAAAGATTCTATCAAGTTTCGCAAAGAAAATTTTTGTTTTACTGTCATCTAAAGATTTCCAGAAAATATTTGTACTGTTTTGGCATTAGTTTCGAACTTCTCATTCAGTTATACAAGCATGTTTTCGTACCAAATTTAAAGTTTTTTTTTTTTAACTAGATTACATGAAGTGAAAGACGATTTCTTTATTGATATTAGTTTTTCTATTGCTAACTCGCCTGATCAAAAGTATCTAGACTAGCGTAGCATAAATATAATATATAAAAATTAGTTCTAGAAAAGTTCGTTATCCCACAATACATGAGCTTTAATCTTATGACGTCACATAACGAACGAATAATTGTGTTCATATCTTTGTTATACTAAATGAAAATCTTCTATTTAAAATATACAGCTTGTTTAATATAACAAAAAACAAATTATTTAAACAAAACAAAAAAAAATGAAAGCTAGATTAAATTATGCTAATCTGATGTGTTTACATACTATTCCATCAGACAGTCTATGGACAAAATTAAAGTTTGATTGATACTTGTCTAAACTGTTGGTTCACCACCAGTGACTTTAATAAAAAAAGAACGTAATATTTAATAAACGATAAATAAGATCAACAAACTTACCCGCCAGAATTTCACTAAAATGAAAAAATAAAAAAAGTATTTAATTTTAATATTATTCAAAGAATCAATTTGATTATTTACCCAGATACATATGATGAATCAGCTCCACAAGCTAAGAAAACAAAAGCTGGTGCTAGTTCTCGTGGTTGTGCTGGTCGTTTAATTGGATAATTTGATCCAAATTGTGAATTTTTTTCTTTTGGAAACGATGCAACAACTAATGGAGTCCATACGGGTCCAGGCTAAATTAGAAATTTTATTTTCAAAAAAAAAAAGAATCAAATAAAATAGTTTATTTACTGCCAACACAATTAACTCGAATTCCTTTTTCTAAAAGTTTACGAGCTAAACCTTTTGTAAAACCAACAATAGCAGCTTTTGTTGTTGCATAATCTAAGATTTCAGCTGATGGATCATAACTAAATAATAATATATAATAGAATATAGGAAAAAATTTTTTTAATTTAATTTACGCTTGAATTGAACCAACATTAATAATTGCTCCACCTTTGGGCATATGTGGAATGGCATATCGAACCAAATCAAACACTAACAAGAAATAAGAATTAAATTTTCTTTTATCATCAATATTTACTCGAAATAATATTTGTTTTAAATGTATATTCTACTCGTTGATGATCAAGTTCACTAATGTCTTGCTATAAATAAAACAAGAAAACAAATTTAACATAGGATTAGTTTTTCTTTTATATCAAAATAACTAACCACTTGTTTTCCTTGGTATGCAGCATTATTTACTAATATATCAATTCGTTTAAATTTTGATACTGTAGTATCAATAAGATTTTTACATTGTACTTCCTAATGATATATATGTTTAGTTGTTCTTCTGATTGAAGAAAATCAAAACTTACTTGACTGATATCACCAGGCTAAAAGAACAAAGAAAAATACAAATCAATAACCAAAAACATTGAAATTTCGATTAAATAGATTTTTCTTTCAAACAGTAGGGAACTTGCTGTTCATTTGCTATATAAGATAAATTTTTCTGCATAACTAACGCAGCTCATATGAGGAAGAGAATGATGATCATGAAAAATATCTACTAATAATACCAATATTGATTATATACAGGTGCGTAATACCTCCTGCCTCTGAAATTTTTCCATATAGTGCTCATTCTCCCTACATTAATTTACTCTGCGCTCACCTCTAATTATATGATACAAAAAAAAACGTTCTTCAATTTTTCTTCCCATGTCGTATTACCGTCGTTGTATATATTGGTAGACTGGAGGTCAAATAATAATCGACTAATTAAGTATCAAACTATTCTCGGTGGTTTTCCTCCGGTTAGAATGCTATGAATTCGTAGTTTTAACTTATCTTCAGATCAGTTAGTATCTTGTTAATTCATGTTAATATCTAATATTTCCTTGGAAAAACATTTCTACACATCTTATACTTTAAAAGTAAATGCTAATGCTCTTTTATTCACGATAACAAAAGTTAATCAGTATCGAAAACACGTATATTTATGTTAATTTTTCAGATATATTCTACTTAGTCTTAATGGACATTCACTCTCCGATATACAAATATATTATTCGTCTTTAACGAATATAAAAATATGTAACATTATTTCAAAATCAAGAGACGATGCAGTTAAAAATAAATTCGATTTTACAGTCTGGTAGAAATCTTACCACTAAAATACATTGACGACCGGATTGTTCAACAGCTTTTTGAATTTCTGAAGCATCCTCATGTTCATTTAAATATGAAATAACTATTGTTGCACCTTCACGTGCATATGCTAAAGCAACAGCTCGACCAATACCAGAATCCCCACCTTAACAAGAAATATATAATATTCATTTGAAAATAATTATTAATCTTACCAGTAATTACTGCAATTTTATCGAGAAGTTTACCCGAACCTTTATAACTATCAAGACCATAATCCGGTATTGGATCCATTTTACTCTCATAACCGGGTGAATCTTGCTCTTGAGGTTTAAATTTTGGCTGTGGACCAGCCTGAAATATTAAGACTCATAAAAACTAGTAGACATTTTCAGAACTCAACCTTCGTTGGATCACCATAAAGATCGTATTTCGACATAATAGCAACAGGCGTCAATAAGAACTTTTAGAGTATAGAGTGGAGTCGAGTACGCGCTATGCTATTTGTATGATCTCAATAGCAGGTCTCGTGTCGCTTACACGTGACAACGCTAATGTGGCGACAATATATCAAAAGTCATGATGTGATTGGTTTTCGTAACACATCAATCAAATTATAGTGAACGTTGACGAAAAATAGACAGACGTCTGTCTATTATTGCACCACCATAGTGTAATATATTCCAATCGGCCTATTACGTTCATATAATAGTCGTATTCGATTGTTCTTCTTTGCCATAATTGCTGTTATCCACATCTTTTTTTCAGAATGGCCAATTATCAACTGTATCGTAATACAACATTAGGTGTTACATTACAGGACACCCTGGAAGAAATGATTTCGGTTATATAAATTTATTCATTTTTAATACATTTATATATATATATATATTTACATTCTTTTATAATAGCAAGGTGCATTGACTGATCAAGCAGCTGGTAAAGTTTTAAGTGAATTCGATCGATCAATTAATTTAGCACTTGATAAACGAATTAATAAAAAAGTTCAATTTTCGGTATAATGAAGAATTAAATCTTGATTAAAAAAAAAGATCATTTTTTTTTTAAATTCTTTTAGGGAAAATTAAGTACATATCGTTTTTGTGACAATGTTTGGACACTTGTATTAACAAATTTTAATGTTAAAGATTCGAATCAAAGTCAACATAATGCAGCAGCCCCTACTCCACAAATACCTATTGTTGATAAAGTTAAAATTGTAGCATGCGATGGAAAAAGTGTGTTATTTATTATTCGAATAAAAAAATGAATCTTTTTTTGTATTCTATTTTAGATGCCGCACAAGCTTAAAACAATTTCTTTAAGACTATCTTTGATGTTTACTTAATTTTTTTTTTTTGTATATTAATACTCATCGAAGTTTTTTTTTTTTTTTTGGATACTAAAAACAATACAGAATGAATTTTGTCATCTTTTCAGATGTCAGAATATAGTGATATTGCTGGAAGCGATGATATTATCTCGCTTAATTATGAAAGCCAAGAAACATTGAAGTATTTGTTTAGATTTTTTTTTTTGTTTAATTATCATTGAGTTTTTTTTTAGTGAACATTCATATCGAAATAAACAATTAGCAAATCGTACTGATAAAAATATGCCTACGAAAGGTTATTAGAGAATTTTATTTTTCATAAAATATTATTTTATTATTTACAGATCAAGCAAAAGAAAATCAAAAACCAATTGAACAGGTTAGATTAATGAAAAAAGATTGAAAATGATCATGTATTTTTTTTTTTATTGATGTTGAAAAATCATGAGATAGATTTTATAGAAATATCCTACGAAATAGTATTTGCTAAAATCTTTTCTTCAAAAATTGATCACGAACCAAATGCATTCAAATCGTATGAAATTTTCAGCTCTATATCATGATATTTTCAGGAGATACTTAGCAGATCAAGCTCAAAAGTATCTCATTCTACAACCTTAGATTCTTTGTGAACACTTATCCTTTAGATTTAGATTTTTTATTTCGAACAACATGTCACACTACAGTGTCCTTTTTTTGTTATTCTTAATTTTTATATGAAGGAAAACGGTCATCTATTTATAGAAATACTTTCTTTTTAATATAATAATGAAAAAGTTTTATTAAAAAGAAAACAGGCACGGCAGCCTCACATGCTCTTTCAAACAACAAAATGATAGTAATTGACTATAATGAAATTGCTTGGAGAAACCATAGACTCGTAATGAAAATAGCATATTTTTCAAATAGAATGTAGTAGAAATCATCAAAAATTTTGGAAAAAAAAAACGACATACCAAATAAAAAAACATGTCGTTTATGAAAGATCAGATGTCGTACTATCGTCTCAATTTCAATTTTTCTATCGTAAATTGACACAAACTATATAAAACAACAAATATAAATGTTTTTCACGAGTCACTCTAATTTGTATAACTTTAATTATCAATAATTGATAAAATAAATGTTACCAATTTGATACTTTCAAGACATTGAATGGAATCTTTTTCAAAAAAAACCATATAGAATAAAACATGAATGATTAATTCAAAAACAACAAAAAATGAATAGTATTTTTCTTTTATTCAAGGTCAACAATCAAGAAATTGATGCTATGCAAACAGACGCTCAAAACTGCTCAATTTCAACAGTTAATAATGGAGTATCAACTGAACAACCAACATCTTCGATTGATACTCAAAATAATTTAACATCGGATAATGTAAGATAATAAAATTAAAAAAAACATTCCTATTCCATAAACTTGTTTCTTTTTTTTCCACATATAGCCATTTATTATTCAACCACCGATGGCTCATTCAACATTAACTGATGAAAGTGGTATTTCAACTGAAAAAGGTAATGCATAATAATCTTAAGGAAAAAGTTCCTCAACAAATTAATCGTTTTGGAGTCAAGACCTTGAGCGTCAGGTAGATCCTAATAACTTATTTATCAATGAGATCAGTCTCTATCAAAAGTTACAAGCTGGAATTCAAAAATAAGTTTTTCTGAGTGTTCTTGTGGAAAACCATGGTATTGATTTAAAATGAATAATCAGTTGGGAAATTTTCTTCATTAGTATTTTTTTAATGTTCTATTCAACTTATAAATTTAGATGTATCATTAGAAAAATCACAGACAGACGAACAGGTATTCTTTCTTTGTAATAATGAATTATAAATATATGTATAATTATCTTGATAGAAAACTACTGTAATCGATTCGGCATCAAAAACAAAATCAGTTTGTATTCATATAGAAAAAACTTTATGAATTTTTCTGTTTCGATTTTGATTAAGGATTCAAACGTATCTGGACTTGATGCATCAACTACAACAAATAGTAAGAATTATAATTTTTGTTTTTTTTTTGAATTTAACTCAACCATTTCTTTAGATTTACGACTTTATATTTCACCAATAACTAGTCTTGAAACAACGAATGATGATGCACAGTAAGAAATTATTTGATTTATCTAACTTATGTAATATATTCAATCATAGATTGAATCCTACAAATATATCAACGACAGAAATCGAAGAAAAAAATCAACTAACAGGTTCTATAACAATTTATACAAAAATTAATAAACCGAGCATGATTAATATCATTTTCAGAACTCAACAATAAACCAAAAGATGAACCAATGGATACAAGTGATGCACAAGCGTCATTAGGTAGTGATGGTATTATTGATTCACAACCTACTTCTGCACTTATTATTGAATCTACTTCAGTTACTGAAAAGACTACTAAGGTTCAATCACCTAATCAAAGTAAAACGATGGTGAGTGCATTACTTTTCTATTGTACATATACAATGATTTGAAACATTGATCATACAATAAAAGTTTTTTTGTTGTTGAGAGGATAAATTATCCTCTAGAAAATGAGATGTCTTCGAGCTCGTCACGACATTTTGTAACTTAACTACATAAATTGTAAGAAAAGCACAGAAGTGGTTTTTTTTTTTTCGTTATTTCCTGTGGGAAAAAGAACGTGTTTTTTGCTTTTGCTTAAAATTGATGTAGTTCAGATAAAGAATGTCGTGAAGAGTTTAAAGAAATTTCATGCTCTAGAGAATACGATGTTTTATAAAAGAACATTTCTTTTCACATTCTGAATACTGAAAAACGAGTTTTGGGATTTAGAAAATATTGTGAAAATTTTATTTTCTACAAATCTTTGTCGAAATTACGATCAATATTTTGATTCACTTTATTTAAAAACAAACAAAAAAAAAAACTTTAGATATCACCTGCTTCAAAATCTTTGTATGCATTGAGTCAACCGGCAACAAATAAATTTGAAAGTATTCTTGCTAAATTAAATGCTTCACCAGCACGACAAACAACTTCAGCATATGGAAATGAAAATGAATCAAATATAACAACGGTAAAAAGTTTTTGGTCTTGAATATTTTATTTATTAATATATAACATATATATATATTTAGCGAGAAGAAGAAGAATTATTTATTAAAGAATCTATATCAAAAGTAGTACGTCGTTATGCTGTTAAAATTGATCAAAATGGACGAACTATATCACGTGAACTTCTTAATGAAGTAAGATTTTGTTTTTTTTTTTTTTAATATTTTTCTTTTCAACAATGAAAAATATTTTTTTTTTCTTCTTTTTGAATAGCGTACTATGGAAGAAAATACAACTACTCGTATAGAATTATGGCCACCGCAGGAAAAAAAGCATCGTCGTTCAACTACGAAAACTTCTCGACCTACAGAAACTTCTCGAAAAAAATCAACAAAATCAAATGTACCAAAACGAAAGACAAAAAGTTTGTAAGTATTAGAAAAACTTTCCAATGTGATGACTTTCAATGCCCGAATACAATCGACTTTTAAACTGTTACTCTTCGAATAGAACACTTCAGATGTATGAAATTGTAAAAATAACTTGTGTAATATCTAAGATGATGATAAACATAAATTGTGTCGGATCTGCTTGTAGATTAGTAATCCTGAATGGTTAGAACTTTCGTAACCGAACCTAATCAACATTTGGCAGACACTTTTGTAATCACAGTACGATTTTCTAACCTAAATTTTATATGAAAAAGTATACTACTTAGTTTTTCTTTTATAAACAGCAGCAAAAAAAAACAGAGATTATCTGAAATTTCATAAAAAAAGCAACTAATTCAGGATTCAGTTAGCGTTTTTGTGTTTCTAAACATCATAATTGTAGATACATACATAAATACTGTTTGTCATCACAATAATACTATTTACCTTTTTGATAACTCATTTTCCTCTTCCTGTATTCAGTTACTTCGTCATACAGTTCTTCATCATCATCTGTAGATGAAATTTTATTAAGAAAACGAAATCTTTTAACCAAACAATATCGCGCTCCACTACTATGCTTATCTAAAAAATATCAGTTTGCAACCGCACTCATACTTAGGATCGTGTTCGGTACTAGGTACTTGACTCAGCCACAGAATACTATTGTATATAGATTGTAGGGTCTGAGATTCGACGAAGTAGAACTGTTAATATACCATTTAATTTGTACCTGAAACATGCATAAAGTAATCGTCGATAATCATTGACTATTTTGGTTTTCTTTTTTAGGAAACCAACTTCAAATGTTGTTTCTTCTAAACCATCAAAATCTGCTCAAAGGTAAAAGAAACGCTTGATCTAATAGTATTGAATTCTGATCATTTTATTAGTGATGATGATGAAGTATCAAAAACTAATACAAATGAAGATTCTACTGATGAAGATAATAATGATGACGATGATGATGATGATGATGACGTACCAACAGATGATATTAGTGGTGATGAATTTATACCAACATCAAAAAATTCTACGGGACAATCATTAACAAAAGGTTCACGAGTTTTTGCTAAATGGCTTGATGGTCATTTTTATCCTGGTGTGATTGGAAATAGTAATGGTGAAAAGTAAGTTCCAAAAAATATTGTTCTAATAATAAAGTTGATTTCTTTTTTACAGATATTTGATTGATTTTGATGATGGTGCTAAACGTTATGTTAAATCAAATGAAATCATATCTAAAAGTTATTTAGAAGCTGATCAAAATGTTTTAGCACAAACACAAGATGGATATTTTGATAGTGGCATTGTTAAACGTTTAATTAAAAAGAAAAAAACTGGAAAATTAGGTTATGTTGTTGAAAAAGATGGAAAAGAAAAATGGTATCCATTACGTTTTGTTTCATTAACTCACGAACAAGCTGAACATTTACCAATAGTTAATAACAATATAGAAGGTAATTAATTTTTATTGATTAATCATTTGAGTAAATATTTGATTTTTCTTTTTTGTTTAGCATCAACAAATATTGTTCAAGGAAAACGTAAACGAACACTAACAGTACCTCAATCGCCAAATAAAAAAACAAAAAGTTCAATTTTTGCATCACCAAATAAAAATCAACGATCAAGTAAGATAATTAAATACTATATATTTTTATTTTACTTCACTTTTTCTGAAATCAATCTAGCATATACACCAACACGTCAAACAAAATTGTTTAATACTATGTATTTTCTTCTTACGGGTTTCAATGGTAGAATATCGTTATCGCTATTTGTTTTTCTTTTTCTTTTTTTGGATTAAAACGTTTTCTTTTTAGATTCAATAGAAATTCGACATAAAATTCAAGATTCAATTGAAAGTCATGGTGGAAAAGTGATTGAAAAAATGCCAACTGTTGTATGAATAAAATATTAATTATGTCTATAATTTACTTTCATGTTGTTCTTTTTTTTCTTTCTATTAGAATCGACGCGATAATGTTTATTTAATATCTGATATGGCACGTAAAACAGCGAAATTTTTCGATGCAAAAAAATTAAATATTCCTTGTGTAAATTATGAATGGATTAATGAATCTATTGAAAAAGTAAACTTAATTTGAATGAATATTATGATGATTAAAAATGAATAATAATAATAATAATATAATATTTTTCTTCTAGAATGAAATTCAAGATTGGGAAACACATAAATTGGTTATACCTGAAAAAGAAACTAAAACAAATAATGATAACGTCGATGACGAGCAAGAAGATTAATAGTATATATTATGTCAGATCTGTTTTACTTGTTGTACAGATAGATACAAATTAGTTATATATTCTCTCTATATTTTTTTGTATGTTATGACATATTCATTAGGATATAGTGTTAAAATAAATAAAAAAATCTACTTCATACTTAATTTTGATTATATAGTTAAAAAAAGAGAATTCTACTTAAACAAGCGATAAAGATCTTTTCGAGAACGATATTAAAAGATGATCATTCCTGAAAATCGTTTTGTTTTGTGTATATACTTTTCAAATTTTACTCTTTGAAACAAAACAATGTTGAAATCATTCTGATGTTCTGTATCTAAGAGATCGTCAGCACACATGCCATGGATATACTGATCGAATATTATTCGTCCTGATAGTTTCAGATAGATGAATGAATTCCTTATTCAGACGTCAAAAATCATATGATTGAAAAAGCATTTTTTACCGATCGAATTGACAGCATGTTGTGCATGAGTTGTATCTATTTGCAACATAGATTGAAAATTGCTAAGAATGATTTGAAAAACAGAAAAACTCATCAAACGACTCGTGTAAAAAAGAAAAATGAAAGATTATTACTGAGAACATAAAATGAGACTATGAGATTGACAAGAATAAGAAAACTCTGTATTTGTCTAGCAAGATAATATTCGTATTTTAGCACTATTCTTTTTTTGCTTCCGTGTGGCAATACCTTCAACAATGATTCAAATAAGAAACGATCACTGCTTTATCGATAACTCATCTGACAAACCACCAGATCCGTCTTTATAAAAAAATATTCTCAGAGTTTTTCATTCATATCAGTCATTTAACAGATTCATATCATCTAGTCGAAATTATAATCACGCGAAAATATTCATCAAAGTCTTGTTTATGAAACAGGTTAGATATCCTGTCATAAGTAACTCTCAACGATGCTTTGAGATATCTAAGAAAACAAAGAAGTTACAGTATCGACATTTGCTTCACTTTTATACGTTTCGTAGTTGATCATATTTTAACCAAAACCTTGGTCTACTTGATTCGAAGACACTGTAATAATGTTAAATATGAAAACTCTCTTCTATATTGATTTGTAAATGTTTAATTACAACAGGAGTGAACTAGATATTGCTAATGCAGTGTGATAATATCGTAGAGGATAGAGAAAAGAACCATTTAAAGCAGTGATCGCCTATTTACCGTAATAATTCTCAATATGCACACTGCAAGCCTTCTCTTTTCCTTTCTATTCTTCGGTGTCATCCGTAATCTTATTAAATGAATAAAAGTCTAGCTTTGTCTTATTATTAAAAAAAGTGAATTTCTTTCCTGATGTAAAATATGCTTGAAGTCAATATTTTGCTGTAGAGTTGAAAATCATGATACTGATCGTCATCATCTTGCCCCTCATGTTTGAGTTGAGATTATGAGTTCCTATGATCATGGCGCTGGTGATTCTGAGTATCCCGATGATTGTAATGGTCGGACGCGTATTGAATAATGTCAAATTTTCACTTTGTCAATAATGAATTTTCTCAAGTAAAACTTGAATTTGCATTGAAGCCTCATATTCATCTCATCAAATCTAACCAAATATAGTAAATGTTATTTCTCATTGAGACAATGAATAAAC
Organism: Rotaria sp. Silwood1; assembly: GCA_905250075.1. Classification (NCBI taxonomy): domain Eukaryota; kingdom Metazoa; phylum Rotifera; class Eurotatoria; order Philodinida; family Philodinidae; genus Rotaria; species Rotaria sp. Silwood1. The sequence continues at coordinate 267,229 of CAJNOP010000183.1, forward strand.
CAATCTTCGTTGCGTTCTATCTATCTTTATTTATTCTATTTTTCCACAAGACAGAACTTCGACGCATCTGTTTTTATTACAGCCGACGGTACTAGATCCTCTAGTTTAATGCCAAAGTTGCAAAACAAAGGGTTATTGAACCAAAATGTGGTATTAGCCTGCATACCATCCTTCTAAGTCAACATATCATTTGTTTATTTTGTTGTAGGCTCAACTCCTTGTCTGTATCAATCTTCACCAACCATCTTGTGCTTTCTTTTCACAAGCAGCAGTGTGATGTATCATTCTCAACTCTCATCTCTCGCTTTTTCTTCATCATCTGTCCTTCCACACAGACTATCATCAAAGTAAAATTCTTATTGGCATGATGTCAAAGAAATAAGAGGCACAACATTTGCACTGAGTACGTGCACCGAGCGAAGTGATAACTGTATTAGTTTAAGTTGCTTTTTCACGAAGTTAAATTCTTCAATGTTGTCGATTAGTGCTATAAAAATTTAAAAGGAATTATTTAAAGTCCACTCCAAGATTATGATCATGATTAGAGAAATGCCATTAGGACGGAGTTGAATGTGCAGTTATACTATTTCTTATGGTTTAGTTGGTCATGAAATTGTTCTCACAGTTTGAAGTATTCTTCTTAATCTTATTGATGGCGTTTGCTGTATGATTGATGCAAACTCAATGAAAATCAAATGCAGATTATGGTGGAAGATTGAAAGATGAATAGATGAAATTTGCTCAAAATTTACATCATATCTGATCAGGACCTGATCGATTTTTTATGTATATTCGAGTGTTTAGAAGACATATGCAAGATGCTCATTAGGCTTTAGAGAAAATTTTATCATAATTATCAACAGTTTTTTTCTAGAGCATAATTGAAAAGACTTTAAAGTGACCTAGAGAAGTCATGACAATAACGTTAATGTTAGTTAGATACGAAAAGAAGTAAGAAGGACTGCAACAGAGTCGTACAAAATAGTTGCAATGAATCATCCTGGTTTAATCACTTATCGAACGTCTAAAGACGAGAAAAAAAAAATACGAAAACGAAGTAGATTCGCTTTTCTCTTTTTTTTCTCGAATCGTATGTCCTCTTGTCAAAAAGCATCTAAGAATCTTTTTCAAAGTAATAAATTCGGTCTTTGTATAAAGAAATGATGCAATTCAATGCAATCCCACATGTAAGCATCATATACATAAGAGAATCGTCACGACACAAAAAGATATGTATATCGATACTGATATTGATTGATAAAATCACCCGAAATTTCATACAAAACAAACGATACATGATTGTTCAAGATCTACATTCAGTGTAGTTAAGGAAATTCTTTTTTATGTGAGAAGTATTATGAGCTAGAGAATTTTTTAGGACCAACCGATCGATCCATCAATTAAATAAATTATCCATGTTCTCTTAAGTAATCCTACATTCAGAAAAAAACTGATTTCTCAAAAATTACATGTCATTCACTGATTGATTGGATAATTACTTCGAATTATGTTTACTTTCTTTTATGGTTTCGTATGTTTAATGAATATTTAGCTTTCGCTAATTCAACGTGTGTAGAATTCATGATATTCAACTAGATCTCTTCTATAATCTTTGAATTCAACTGATCTGAAGAAAACTTTTTTTATAAATAATGTAGGAAAACAAAGCTGCTATGCCTAAAGGTTTGATGTTTTTTTAAAAAATATATTGAGTTTGTTTTCTGTTTAATAAAATATTGCAGAACAAATAAGAAACTCAATTAGATCGTGAGAAATTGCTTGAATAATATCATTTATTCTTTTCTTCGATATAATATTTATCAAAGTCAAAATATTTCCTTCGAATTTTTACTATTCTAAAATCAACAAGTAAAATAATCAAATTAATCGTTTGTTGAACTAAGCAATATCTTAAAAATGATCAAAATTTGATTCCATGATAAAAATGAAATTTACCTGATATCGATGATATGTATCAGTGTTCGCATTCAACCGTATACAGATATTTAGAACTGAACATAAAATTGTGAACTCGTTGAAATTATCCAGAATGCGATAGATGAATTCGACAGATAATGCAAAAATAAAGATGAAGAAACTTTATCAGACATTAATGTTGTTCGCTGTCGAACATTATGTTTCGTTAAAAAGAATGCTTGTTAAAATTTATTTTTCTGTATGTCAACGTGTTTATTGACAATATGTCATCAACCTTCATCATGATTGTGCAATTTTTTGCTTACAAAGACAACTAAATTAAATAGCATGCGACGGATATAACGACAAAGTAAATCCGTAAATGTAACTATGTATATAAGTAAATTTCTTTTTTCTCAATTGATTTAGTAAAATAAGTACATCGCCGTAATCAGAACATAATAACGAAAGATATATTCTCTTTCTATGGAATACGAAATATGATGTCACACTATCTCGATAATTATTTACATCTAAAAATCTTTGACAAAGCTTTCAATAACACTGTATATTATTAATTTTTTCTCTTTATTTTTGTATACAAATATATAATGATTAAAACAATTCATTCAATTTCATATCTATCAAAATCACTGTTTTCTTGAATCCAATCAATATAATTTGATACTCGTGTATAAATGCCCGGTTTCATTGGACTAGCACATTGTTCACCATAAGAAACAATACCATCAATACTATAATATAATATATTTGATAAATTTCGTTGAATAAATAAACCGCCACCACTATCACCTTGACATGTATCACGCTCTCCATTCAAATCACCACAACATATTTGTGTATTCCAATTTTTTTTTGTTGATGGTGAAACATTCGTACAAAAATCATTAGGATATATGGTTAGATTAACTTGTTTAAGAATAGATGAACCTGAAAAGAAAAAGAACCAAGAAATATAAACATTAATGAATATTTTTATATTTTCGACAATTTTCACCTTGATTTGCACCTGGAAAAGTATCACCAAAACCAACAACAATACCTGTCATATTTACTTCAGATAATAAATAAGGTAAACAAGCAAATTGAATCTTAGATGATGGTCGTAGATAGTCTTTCAGTTTAAGAATTGCAATATCATTAAGTAAATATCTGTCATTATAAGATGGATGCTTAGAAAATAAAATAATCCATTACTGTCGATATATTTGTGAACATTTTGTTTTTTTTTATCTTACTAAAATTACTTGAAGAACTTTTACAATATGTCGTTCAGTTGCTTTTCGTCGATCATGTAAACCTACACTAACTTCTAAAGTCTAGAAAAAAATTGAATATATAAATATTGTCTGGTGAGTAAACCTACACTCTCGATATTTGAATAATATTTATTCCATACAATAGAAACTGCAAATGCTTTATAATCGAATCTAAAAGATAAGATTTTTAATCATTGATAAGTTTCAGTTTGAAATTATGCGATCTGTATAATATTTATAAGAATATTTTCATAGAATATTCAATTATTTAGTTATTCATCTACTTCTTCAATGATGAAAGAATTCTCTTAAGTAAATATTGATTTATGAGAATTCAGAGGTGAACTTAAGGAAAATGCATAAAAATAGATAGAATTCTCGAAAATCTAATGGGTGTTAAAGTTGACTCCTATGTTCGTTGGTATTGTAGTTTGAAGTTCCTTTCCATTTTTATAAATCGGTATTTCACTGATAGAGAAAAAAACGCATTTTAATTTTTTAAGAATCCATTCCGATAGAATCTTATTCGATGTTTTATCATAGTAGATCAAGGGCTTGATTTAAAATTTAGTTCACGTCAACACAATGAATAGATCTTCAGAGAGCACAAGCTTTAAAAGATTCACTATTAAATAAACTGGATATATTATCAACAATTCTCGCAGTGAGAGTAAACTAAGATTATCACTCTGAAATCATTATTCTCTATCTCAAATACTTTTTCAGATAATTAAATTAATTTTTATATTGAACTTACGTATCACCAGCTGTTTTCAAACAATGCGCCTAAAATAGTTATTTTATAATTCTTAGATAATTCACAAAATTAGAACAGACTGCAGTTAAAATTGTTTTATGATTAATTAATGTTCCTCCACATACCCAAGATGCTGAAATCTAAATAATATAACAACAGATATCTATATATATATTTTTCATCTTGAAACTTTAACTTATAAATTATTACTAAATAAGATCTATTATTAAATGTAAGTATTCTCTTATATCGTTGTCGAATAAGAACAGCAAACGGCCAACTATATTCAATAGCATCTATTCCACCTATGATACGAGCATTTGGTCGAATATACGTTATTCCACATTCTATAAAATAAAATAATTAATGCATCTTGTACTTGAATTTGAAAAATATCATTAAATTACCATCACAAACTGTTCGACCATTACCAGCTGTATTAGAATCACAAATACATTGTCCTTTAAATAGTGATCGATTGATACATCCTGACGCTCGTGGATGACATTTTATAAATATACATGGTCCTAAGTAGACATTGAAACTGATTAAAAAAAATGTAGTTGATCATTCATAATACAAAAAAAAATGCAATTAAATAGATCATATTGAAAGATATAACAAATAAACTATTGAGATTTTCTCGTTCAATTATAACTGACAACATCCATAAATGCTTTGTTAGCTTCACTTCACTGTTAAGTTGTTATGGTTAGTTAATAACATACTTATACTAGCAAGTACAACCAATATTATGGTTGTAACAAGTAATATTGTAAAAATAACAAGTATAACAATAATAAATCGTCCCTTACTTCAATAAAAAAGCAAGGTTAATAAAGTATTTAATCCAACTTTTCTTTTACTTTGAACAATAATCGCCAATAGATGATGAATGAGATGTATCGGATATTTGATTCTAAAATAGATAAAAACAAAACAATTTATTATTTTTCTAATTCTTCTTTATTTACTTACATTCATTTCATTTACAAAAAATTTTGCATGTATGAATGGAAAAAAAAAATAATGTACATTACAATCTCATCATTCATATATTGATATTAAGTTGAACAACATCAAGCTTACGATCGTTGTAAAGGAAACAAAGATAAGTGCTGTGCGACGACATTCAAATCAAGGATATAATGACGATGAAGAGATGAAGAAAAACGAATAGAGAATATGAGAAAAAGAAAAAAAAAACGAGAAACTCATAATGTCTTTAACAAATTGTCTTATACTCATAATGGGCTTCCTTTTTTTTCTTCTTTGAAAAACGATTCAAATAGAATTATTCGTGGTAATGTATATTTATTCATATATACATACATTGATACGTAAAGTTAATGACTGTCCTTCGTCGTTCAGTCAAACGAATATGAATATCATTATACGCACATTTATCATTACTTAGAATAAGAACTTAAATATTCGACTTTTTTTCAATGAATAGTGATGTTATAAAATGTCTGGTTTCTGAAACAATTTGATTACCATTCCTTAACTGCCTTTGTGATACTTGGAGATACTGTGACATTAAAAAGTGAAAATTTTCATCAAATCTAAGAAGAATTATATGTTCCGATTGTATTCTGTTTTGCCGACAAATTCTACAAAAATATAGTTTAATATCATAGAAAATAAGATTAAACTGCATTATTTATCAAATAATAATACTAATAAAAGAAAAGTAAATCCTTCGATGATTATTATTGTATATTCTGCGTTGAATATATTTATGAACTAAACCAACCAATGAAGAAAGCTGTACATTTCATTATTCTTCTCTTTTAATACTTATTCATTATAGTTGTTAGTGAGTTTTGTTGTACTGGTCGCATTGGTGATCTAATGATATTGCAGGCATTTTTTGGACACATCGACATAGTTCATTTTCCTCTTGAAAATGCCATTAAACGTAGTCAGTATAATAAATTCGGGAAAACACCTCTGAATGAAGCAAAAACACTGGATATTGTTCAATTCTTTGAAATAATTGTCAATTTTGTATTCAATAATAGTGACATGATCAATAACATGATTTTCAACTAGAGTCCTGAATCTCATTTGTTTCGTTCCATTGCATTCTCAAAATGTTCCGTGAGACGAAACAAACAGAATTTTTTGGGATTCAAAACCATCCGACTGGGAATTCTATTTTTAACTATTTCTTATCATTTTAAACTTTACTCTTCTGATTAAAAAATACCCAGTTTGTCTTATGTGATTCAAACAATGACGGAATACTGAAGAATTGCGTAACAATAAGTACATATTACAAAAAAACAATTGACCCTTATGATTCAACATATGTTCTGCATGCTAATATGATTTACTCAAACTTTTATGAAAGTCTAATAAGATCATTGAAAAACTTTAATGAACTGGCGAAAGAGAAAAAAGACAATGCTCAAAGTTTTTGTGATTTTACTCGATTCGTAGTCAACGATGAGCCCAGTTTTTGCCCATATCAATAGATTGACATTGCATATCATGGAATAGTTTCGCACAGATTAAATAATACTGACATGAACAAAACGTTTTTTGTTTCTATTGGAGATTACAAATGAAATGAGCATTTACATCAAAATATGATTGTAGTCATCGAACAAAATCAATCTTTTTCTTTTTCTTATGCATATGAAATATATCTTGATAGAAAGAATAATAAATTTTATTTTAAAACAAGTTTTATAATACAATATTACATACACACAAGTATTCTATCAGTTTTTTGGGTATTACGTCAGATGCAACATTATTTCATTTCTTTATATATTGAATAAATAATAATTATATTTTATTTTTAATTGTATCAAAGATCAATGTTGCCATACGATCATATCCAGCAGCTGTCAAATGAATCGAATCATCCCAGATTCGTTGTCGTTCTTTTCTATCGTTTACAGAATGATATGGTATACCTCTGTCAAGATCTACTAGACAAATTCTGTCTTGATCATTAGCATTAGCTACATAATCCCGAATCATTCTATTCAATTCTTGTCTATTGTGATCTTTAGCATCTGTCGGTGAATAGACAGCATTTTCAATAACAGTCATTACTGCCAACTTAACTTTTGATTGTGAGTGATTAAGACACATATCATACATTGGTTGTAAACCTTTCTTAAAGATATTTTCAGCCGAAAAACCCCAACCTAAATCATTGGTACCACCTAGTATAATAACCCAGTCGTAAGATACATTTTTTTCAAGCAGACTATGAAGTCTGTTAACCATGCTAGGTAAAACTTTTTCACCACTAACACCTTGTTGATGTATCTTTACAGGAATATTGGCTGAATCGAGCAAATTTGTTAGATGTGTTGCGTATGGATGAAAAGATTGGCCATAATTGTAATAACCTGCTGTAAGAGAATCACCTATAGCAAGGATATGAAGTGATTTTTGTTGTTGTTTCTGGTTTGAAAACATTACGAATAAAACAATAGCCACAAAAAAAAGACCAACATAAATATATATTCGATAGGATTGCATACTCGCTCTGACACGGCCATGAATAAATAAAAGCAACGTGCGTCATTTCCTAATGACTCATATCACAAACATTCTCTTTCGTTCTCTCCTTCTTTTTTTCTTTGTTTCATAGCTGTAACAGACAAGGTTACCTGTACAATTTATGCTTAGTATGTAGTGTGACTGATTGATGAGATTCATTACTGTTACGCCATCTGTCATATCAATTGAATCTATTTTAATATTGAATATAAATAAAAAATCCTCGGAGTAGTACAGAAGCTTCTCTTTCTCTCTCTCTCTCCGCCAATTTATGATATATATGCCACAGTTGGTTTAAAAATATTTTGAGAAGTGAATGTCCAGCAAATTTTTCAAGCAGTCAAGTTAAACAAGTGCATTTATAAATGACCGTACTCTAATAAAAGAATTTACGTGGCATAGCCTTATAATTGTGTACGTCGGTGTTGTATACAAAGACACATGACGAATTACGGAAACAGAAAACATAATATCATCAAAAAATGAAAAATAAAATTTATCATATTTTACCGTGCCATTCTTATACTGAGAAGAAGATGAAATAGAGTCACATCGGTGACTGGCGAATATTAAGCTCCAATATAAGCATCAATAGACTCTTTAACACCTGGTTAGATTATGTATTAAAATGTGGATGTAATTTTAAGTTTTCCTACCTGAAACACATATTTTTTTTTGTAGATGCCACTAGCATACAATAAAATAGTGTCTACTTGATTATAAATCGATCTTGATCTCTCCAATGTATTTTTTACTCAATTATTTTGTAATTTTCTACTCTTCTTATGATTGTTCTTTCGTCACAATCTGTTGAAATTCGATCGTAAACCTACATTCAAACATTTATTTATTTTTTTATAAATCGCTTCTGTGATATCTGACAAGTGTAAACGATGGCTGACAAAACTGTTCGTCATTCACAATATAATTATAAATCTGTAAGTTTAAAATTTTAAATATAGTTTAAGAAATATTTAAACGTCTTTTTTTTAATAGAATTCAAATCTAGTCTTGCCAACGAATTCATCATTAAGTGATCAACATAAACCTAATAAATCTACCGGTGAAGTACAATCACTTGCTGAAAATTTAAAAAACTTTCGAATGGGTGATCGAGTACAACATACACGACCAGAATCTATTAATAAGTTCGTTATTTCGAATTTTATATTTTTTTTTCTTATTTATTTCTTATGTTTGATTTCTTCAGAAAACAAAAGAAAGATGAAGATCATTCATTAACATATGATATAAATCGATTTAAAGGACAAACATTACTTAGTGATTTAACAGATGATATATCCAATATTTTATATCAACCAAAAACTTATGAAACAAAACAAGTATATGAAGTTTTACTTAATTTTATTCAAGAAATTATTGGTGATCAGGTTTGTTTTCTTTTCGAATAAAACTTCTTCATGCAATTTTCTCGTTTAATTTAGACACAAACTATTTTACGTAGTGCTGCTGATGAAATATTAATTTTGTTTAAAGATGATAAATTAAATAATCAAGATCGTAAGAATAAAATTACGACATTATTAAAATTCGAAATTTCTGATGAACATTTTAATTTTCTTGTTAATCTTAATAAGAAAATTACCGATTGGTCGTTCAACAACGAAAGTAAGTACAGCAACGAAAATAAAAAGAATATAATCAATATTCTATTTTTAGATGATACAATCGATGAAACAACTGGCGTTCCTATTCAATTTGAAGGTTCAAGTGATGATGACGAAAACGAAATTTTCGATATTGAAGATATTCAAATGGATGACAATATTCAAGAAACAAATTATTGCATAAGAGTAATTGAGTTTTTTTTTGTTTGACAGTAGTTGTTAGAAGTCAATCCTTTTGTCCGATATATTGATTGCAGATAGAGCTCAGTAAACTAGGATTGCAAGCTGCAACTCGAGATCGATAGACCTTAATGCAAAGGATTTACCATGAAAACATCGGTTCTTTTCCCCCGAGGATCCAAAAAAAACAAGACTTTTCAAATATTCCAGCATTTAAATGCATTAAGCTCCCTAAGATTCATATGTCACAGATAGGGTACTTTCATCTGCTGTAATTTTGAGACGCACAGAAAACTTGAACACAGCAGAACAATCCTCAAAATATCAAGACAAATGGTTAAAATTCAGCTGTTTGACATGAAATTTATTCGCTATGTTGCAATTTACTCGTTGGAAGAAAAAGTCTACATTGACCTTCCAGTTCCCACAAATGACAATCGATTAGTTCTAACGATCGGAGTGTAACAATCTCTATTTGTAGTCAAACTATAGAACTAGAGGATTATACTTAAGATACGTTTTACCGGATAGTAGAACTTTTTGTAACTGTTATATTTCATATAAATTAAAATAAAAACATATAATTATTTTGATATATTTTTTTTTAGAGTGATGATTTAGTTCGAACAGATAAAATATTACAACCACATACAATTGATGCATTTTGGTTAGAACGTAAATTAACTGAAATCTACTCGAATGTTACAGATGCAAAAATCAAAGCTGAAGAAGTTCTTAGTATTCTTAAAACAGCATCGAATAATCATGAATTAGAAAATAAACTTATTATATTACTTGGTTTTGAACAATTGGAATTTATTAAAACATTGCAAACACATTGGCAAATGAGTAAGTTTGTTTTTTCTTCCAAAAATAAAAAATAAAAAACATTCTCATTTTTTTTTTTCTTAAAGTTCTTTATTGTACTCTACTTGCAAGAGCACAAACTACATTTGAAAAAGCAGAAATTGAAAAAAAAATGAGAAATAATCCAGAATTAATATGGATTTTGCATGATTTATCAACATTTCAAGTTAATCATGATCAAGAAAACATGATAATAGAAAATAATAATACAACTCATCAAATTCTTGATTTAGAAGATTTAACATTTTCTCAAGGAAGTCATTTCATGTCAAATAAAACTTGTCAATTACCAAATGGATCTTTTCGTGTACAAAAGAAAGGTTATGAAGAAATACATATACCTTCTCTTAAACCTTCTACATTTAATTCCGAAGAAGTAAGTTAAATAAAAACTTTTATGAATCATCTAAAAACATTGCTGAACCATAAGAGTAAAAAATTGAACATTTCCACTGAGGACATGAAAGCGAATATTAAGTGAAAAATTGAAAGTGTACTTTTTAATGATTGAAATAGTGCAACATCGTATACTCTGACATGTGAGTAGTTTAATGACGTAAACCTCTTTGTTCCTTTTATTAGTATTTGTTGGAAAATAACAAAAAAATTCTGGTTGAAAAATGTCGCTCATATGGGTTACGAATCTTTATTATTGTGAATTAAAAACATTTCTGAGAAAATTAAAATTCGAAACAGATTCTTCTCATATAATGTCAAAAAACTTCTACGGAAACATATTTTCAGTGTAATGAACTTGCACAATTCGTCATAGTTTTGAATCGAACAAAACTTCTATCGAATGTACTCTAATTAAGTGGAAAAAAGCAAGACTTCAGTACGAAACGAAAGATGGAAACTGCATTCGTACTTCGAAAAGCCAAAGTCTCGATTTTTTCATTTTGATCTCCGATCATAACACCGATATAACGCTAACGCGTGAGTTCTGAAGTGAACTTAGAAGTTTTCTATAAAACCTTCGGTTTTTATGAGAAAATTTATTTTTCTCAATATAGAAATACTTTTATTGAAGACTAACTTCATATTTAGAATCAGTATCGAATGAGGTATAATTTATTAGCCTTCGGATAACAAAATTATTTTCCACTTATATAAAAGGTAATGTGTTCTCATAGTGGTTTTTCAGTAAAAGGATCTTTTATATTAAAGAATCAAATGCCTGCCTGTCCTACGAAAAAAATGCTCATTGTGTCACTCTCGTACAGATCATGACAGACGTTGTCAATAAACGACCATTGACCGTCTATCGATATCGTCTAGCTCGCATATATGTACTACTTATAGCATTTTTAGAGATTTAAGTAAAAGGATAAGTAAGAAATGTGTTCCCAAATAGATTAAATAATTGCCTTGTGTTTAGCAATAGCAGTTATATGATGTTTCAAATTTTAATCTCGCAGAGATTTGTGTTAACAGCTTTGTTTTTCTAAATGAATTCTAGATTCTTTATCCAATATCAAATTTACCGAAATATGCTCAACCAGCCTTTGATGGTTATAAAGAATTAAATCGTATTCAATCACAAATGGTTAAAGCAACACTTGAAACTGATGAAAATATTTTATTATGTGCACCAACTGTAAGTTAGAAAAAGAAATTATTTCTCATATTAAACTTTTATTATAATTTTAGGGTGCTGGTAAGACAAATGTTGCATTACTTTGTATTCTACATGAAATAGGTAAACATATTATGCCTGATAATACTATTAATACTAATGAATTTAAAATAATTTATATTGCCCCAATGAAATCACTTGTTCAAGAAATAGTTAATAATTTTACAGAGGTAAATATCTTTTTTTTAATTTTAATATTTTGTTTTTTTATGAAACTTTTCTTTTCTAGCGTTTAAATCCCTATGGTATTAAAGTATCAGAATTAACTGGTGATCATCAATTAAGTAAAGAAGAAATAAATCAAACACAAATAATTGTTTGTACACCAGAAAAATGGGATATTATAACACGTAAAGGTGATGAACGTATATATACACAATTAGTATGTTTAATAATCATTGATGAAATTCATTTATTACATGATGATCGTGGTCCTATACTTGAAGCAATTATTGCTCGAACAAATCGTTTAATTAAAACAACACAAAATCATGTACGTTTTGTTGCATTGAGTGCAACATTACCTAATTATGAAGATATAGCTGAATTTTTAAATGTAAAACCTACAGGTTTATTTTATTTTGATAATAGTTATCGACCTGTACCACTTGAACAAGAATATATTGGTATAACAGAAAAACAAGTAATTAAACGTTTTCATATGATGAATGATCTAGTTTATGAAAAAGTTATGGAACATGTAGGAAAACATCAAGTAAGAATATTTAGTTGTTGATCTGTCTTTTGATATATTCAATGACTCATGTATATTTTCTTTTTTAAGGTACTTATTTTTGTGCATTCAAGAAAAGAAACTGGAAGAACAGCACGCGCTATTCGTAATGGATGTATAGAAAAAAGTACCATTGGATGTTTTCTTAAAGCAGGTTCAATTTCACAAGAAGTTTTACAAACTGTAACGGAATCAACTAAAGTTAGTATGAATGATTTTATCGCTTAGCTTAATTGCTATTAACATCTTTAGTTTTTGTAGTAAAACATTTCTAGAATAATCATTCAAATCACAAAAAAATTTGAAAAAAAATCACGAGACATTGTTTTTGATAGAACTTACCGAAGCGTTGCAGTCAATTTGATTGTAATAGCTTAGTATATGCTTCGATATTTAGCATCTTAAATAATCTTATGTGTTTATTTTACACAATTTAAATCTTTAGAATTGTTTTTGTACCATAGTAGATTGATGTGTAATATTGACTAGGTGTTAGAGAAATGGAATCTGATGTTTACTATTCCTCTTCGTATTTTTTGAAGATCAAAATAAGGAACAAATAACTACAACTATCTATACATCTTAATAATTTAGAATAACCGATTGACCGTAGACTATAGATACGCTTATAATTCAAACATCAAACAAAAGATAATTTTAATGATAAATTAATATTTATTGTGTAATTATTGTTTTCTATTTAAGAATTTGGAATTAAAAGATCTTCTTCCATATTCATTTGCTATTCATCATGCTGGTATGAGTCGTACTGATCGAGAATTAATTGAAGATCTTTTTCGTAAACGACATATTCAAGTACTTGTATCAACAGCTACACTTGCTTGGGGTGTTAATTTACCTGCCCATACTGTTATTATCAAAGGTACACAAGTTTATAACCCTGAAAAAGGTCGTTGGACAGAATTAAATGCACTCGATGTTATGCAAGTAAGTTGTTAGATAATATTAAATAAACTTTTTTTTTTTTCGTTATTATATTCTAGATGCTTGGCCGAGCTGGTCGTCCTCAATATGATAAAATTGGTAAAGGTATTTTAATAACTAATTATAATGAATTACAATATTATTTATCATTAATGAATCAACAAGTAAGTAAAAAGAAAAAAATCTGTTTGAAATAAAAAAAAACAAAACAAATATGTAATTTATAATATTTTAGCTTCCAATTGAAAGTCAAATGATATCAAAATTAATCGATAATCTCAATGCTGAAATTGTTCTTGGAACTATTCAAAATATTCATGAAGCTGCTGAATGGCTTTGTTATACCTATTTATATATACGTATGAAAAAACACCCTCAATTGTATGGTGTATCAAATGAGACTCTGCTTACGGACAATATTCTTCTTCAACGACGTTTAGATTTAATTCATTCTGCAGCAGTACAATTAGATAAAAGTCATTTAATTTATTATGATCGTCAAACAGGTAATTTTCAAATGACTGATCATGGTCGAATAGCAAGTCATTATTATTGTAGTCATAAAACAATTGCCATGTATAATAAATTATTACAACCAACATTAAATGATATTGAATTATTTCATATATTTTCATTATCATCAGAATTTCGTCATATAACTGTACGAGAAGAAGAAAAATTAGAATTACAAAAATTAATTGAACATGTACCAATACCTATCAAAGAAAATATTGATGAATCAAGTACAAAAATAAATGTACTCTTACAAGCTTATATATCTCAATTAAAACTTGATGGTTTAGTATTAATGGCTGATATGATTTATATAATACAAAATGCTGGAAGATTAATTCGAGCAATATTTGAAATAGTTTTACATAAACAATGGGCAAGATGTGTAGATAAAATATTAAATTTAGCAAAAATGATTGATAAACGAATGTAAGATATTAAAAAAAAAAAGAAAAAAAGAATTTCTAATTGAAATTTTTTTTGGTTTTTCTAGGTGGCAAAGTATGTGTCCATTAAGACAATTTAAAAAAATTTCAAATACAATTAATCATACTATTGAAAAGAAAAATATTTCATGGGATAAATTCTATGATTTAGATGCAAATGAAATTGGTAAGCAAAGAAATATTTTATTTCATTTAATTATACATAAATAAAATATTTTAGGTGAATTTCTTCGTACACCTAAAATTGGACAAACAGTTTATAAATATATACATTATATACCTAAATTAGAATTAACTGTACATATTTTACCAATAACTCGATCAATACTTAAAATTGAATTAACAATAATACCTGATTTTCAATGGAATGAAACAATTCATGGAACAAGTGAGGTATGTTCATATTTGATTAATAGAAAAAAAAAAATTTTATGAATATATTAATTTTTAGCCATTTTGGATATTTGTTGAAGATGGTGATGCCGAAGTTTTACTTCATCATGAATATTTTCTTCTTAAAAAGTAAGTTGATTTTAAAAGATAAGATTTATTACTTATTGAAAAGAGTCTTTCATTATTAGATATCTACTGAGTTGAACATTTTTTCAATTCGAACATATTTGTGAACTTTGAAAATGCGAAAATTTCTTTTTTATTTGATTATTCACAAAAAGTAATTAAACAAATTCATGTACGTTCTACAAATTTTCATCTTTTGAATCCACTTCTGAAATGTGTTTTAGTATTCGTCAACAGATAGGGAATTGAACTCTGTGATTAGTGTTTTAGCTAAACTTGTACCATCTGTATATCTATTAAATTTACTTTTCAAGCGATAGAACAATCACAAAACCAAACGGAGTAAAACTAATCTTTTTCAACATACATCACAATACTATATAACATTTATTGATGTTCTAGCAAATAATTCATAAATAATTAATGATTTATTTGTCATAAAAAAAAAAATTATAAACTTGGTTTTTTTCTTCGAATGATTATTTTCTCACAAATCTTCGAGGACCTTTGTTCTTTTGCTATTCATGTGTGAGATTGTTCTTTTTGATTAATTTTTGCGATGATAAATCTAAGTTTCATCTCCTGTGACTAGATGACACAGTCTGCAGGCAGCATTTTCAAATTTCTGTAAATTTTTTATATAAATATGAACACCTCATTATCATTGCTCTAGAGTGTGCTTAGAAGGTATGTATCTTGACGATATTTTCCGTAAGGCAAAGTATTATTTGAGAATAGTATCTATACTACCATATGATATCTCTAAGAAGGTAACTATATAATCAATACTAATACATGAATCATCATTCATCAGATCTTTAATAGCATTAACATTTTGTTGAGTAAAGACGATTGTTGAATGACCAATTCGAGGATAATCTTTCAATGGCTCTCATCCGTTTGGCAATCGATAAACCCAGTCAGCAACTGTACGAAATGAAAGATAACCTTATCCATAAGTAGTAATTAACTCAAAATGAATTTGTGTTGCAATAAGACTTAATAATAAATGAGTTTTTATATATGAGCATAAATACAGTTTTTTCCATTTGAAAATAGAGCTGAAGAAACAAAATTCTTTGAGCATTTCTTATAATACACAACAAATGTCTCTGTTAGAATAGACCAACATCAGAAATCAAAACAATTAGAATGATGATGTCAGAAGAATGAAGCTATAGTTGGCTTCTACTTTCAGAGTAGCATCGGTTATGTTGATTCAAGTCCACAAAAAAGAAACTCGAGACAAAGATCCAAATGAGTTCGGAATCGAGATATGCACGACCAAGTTTTTTTAGTTTCGATCTCGTTAGGTTTAATTTTTTTGGTCCTGATCTAGAGAAACCTATTTCAGAATTCATTTGTAATACATCTAAAGAGTGCTTTCATACTTATTTTTTTCTTCATTTAGTCTATGACTAATACTTTTGTAGGTGATCTTTCTTGAATTACGATCTGATTGAGATAGTTCGCTAAAAAAGCATAGAATATATAACTGTATTTCATTATTTCCTTCTAGTCTCGGTACCGGTTTCAGTAACTTTTCTTGCCTGTAGTTCCGACCTTATGATCGAGACTAAAATTGATCTCGTACATTTCTAGTTCAGAACCTACGTGACAGATTCTACCTCCACTAATCCGATCTTTCTCTTCTAATGATTGATACAAAAGTTTGATTTATATTGTCTCTATGGAAATCAAAAGTTAGATTCGGTTGTTCCTTAACATTATTTCATTCGCTTGAAGTTATACATAAAACTAAAATCTTTCGACTTTTAATTCATCACTTAAACTTATCTTTGATTAGAGTTTATATAAGATCTTTTTTGTTTTTTATTTTAGAAAATATTGTGAAGATGAACATTATGTTAAATTCTTTGTTCCAATCTATGAAACATTACCACCACAATATTTCATTCGTGTTGTATCCGATCGATGGTTATCATCAGAAACTCAAATAGCTGTATCATTTCGTCATTTAATTTTACCAGAAACACAACCAGCACCAACTGAATTACTCGATTTACAACCGTTACCTGTTAATGCATTAAGTAATTCAAAATATGAAGAATTATACAATTTTAAAGTTTTTAATTGTATTCAAACACAAGGTAAAAATTAATCGTTTGGTTTTTTTTATTTGAATTTATTTTTCATCCATTTTGTTTTTTAGTTTTTAATACATTATATCATACTGATGAAAATGTATTTTTGGGCGCATCAAATGGTTCTGACAAAACAATATGTGCTGAATTTGCTATGTTAAGATTATTTTCTAATGAAAAATTAAAAGAAATAACTGAACCTAAATGTGTTTATATAACACCAAAAGAAGAATTAGCTAAAATTATACGACAAGATTGGGATACACGTTTTGGAATAATCGATCGAAATGTTGTGATGCTTTCTGGTGAAATATCAACCGATCTTAAATTAATTTCCAAAGTATGTTAAACATATAAAAAAAAATAATAATAATTTGGAATTTGTTCACTTTTTTTTAAAATTTAGGGTCATATTATTATTTCAACACCAGAAATATGGGATAATTTATCACGTCGATGGAAACAACGAAAACATGTTCAAAATATTCATTTATTTATTGTCGATGATCTGCATACCATCAGTTCAGACGATGGAGTAAGTTTGATTAGTTAAACAAGAACATTTTGCAATGATTAACAATATAGGAGAACTGAGAAAAAGACTAGTAGTATAATCAAGAGAACCATTGGAAAGAGTTGGGACTTGCTTTCCCCATCAATTGAAGCCAAGCTAACTAAAGTCTGTCACAAGCGCTTCCCTCACTGACAAAACGCTGGTTACACTACTAAAA
>CAJNOP010000183.1:285020-306817 GCA_905250075.1 Rotaria sp. Silwood1
TGACTAAAATAATGTAGTCTTTGCAAGAGAACATATAGAGTTTTAGAAATTTTATGAAAGATGAATCATCCTAAAATAATGAAAGTTACTCTGATAATATTGTTTCTTCAGTATATGCCGATTTTTATTAGTCCTGTACTCCGTTACTTGGTCGTATGATCCAATATCATTTGTAGATGAAATTTCATGAAAGGAAGGAAAGTACTGGTTTTCACTTCTATACTATCAAAAACGACATCAATTTAGAAAAAGAAATGTATTTAGAAATTTCGAGATTCCATTAACACATTCAAGGTGATGAGGTCCATCGGTAGGCTCCACTACAGAGCGACCCAAAAGTTCCTCTAGCGCAGAAATTTTTGAATATCTCGACCATACTTTGACTAAAAGGGCTGGTTCTTTTACCACTGACAAAGGAATGTTCATAAATCATATTCATAAAAGAAACATTGACCAAAGCTGTTTTGAAGTATTAGAACTAGCATGAATAAAGAAATGGAACCTTTCACGAATTATGAAAAAACAATATTCATATCGCCGCGAATGTGTTAATTGCAGGGCCGAGTCCATCTATAAGATCACACCCGAAATCAAACTGATTCGGTATGTTTGCACTCAAACCCATGCTTCGGGCAAGCTCTTAAGTACCTGAGCAGATTGCAGAACACTTTTTTAGATAGTATTCTCTAATCTGTATTTAGTAATCATAAGAAATTACTATTTTATTTTATTTTATTAGAGTAACGAATGTATAACATGAAAAGATAGCTATTCTTGAGTCAAGTCGGAAGCATATTTCAAATTTATGATATCCTAGTGTGAATAATTATCATTGAAATTATGTTATTTCTAGGCTGTTCTTGAAATAATTTGTTCACGTATGCGTTATATAAGTTCTCAACTAGAAAAAAAAATTCGTATAATTGCAATGTCAACATCAATACTTAATGCTAAAGATATTGCACAATGGCTTGGTTGTTCTACAAATGCAACCTTTAATTTTCGACCAAATATTCGACCTATACAACTTGATTTACATATTCAAGTAAGTAAATTGAAGCGAAAATAATTCTGTTTTCTTATGATAATTTATATTTTCTTTTACAAAAAAAAACAGGGTTTTAATATAACACATAATGCATCACGTTTAATTGCAATGATAAAACCAATCTATCAAGCAATTGATCGTTATTCATCAACATATCCAATAATCATTTTTGTGCCATCAAAAAATTTAACACAATCAACAGCTAGAGATATCTTAACATTAGCTATTGCTGAACAAAAACAAAATCGATTTTTACACACTTCAATAACTAATATTCAATTATATATAGAACAAATTGAAGATCAAATATTAAAACAAACTATTTTATATGGTGTTGCTTTCTTACATGAAGATTTAAATAGTAAAGATTGTTCTTTAGTTCAACAATTATTTACTTCTGGTGCTATACAAATTTGTATTGTATCACATAGAATGTTGTATACATTAAATATTTATTCATATTTAGTGATTATTATGGATACACAATATTATCATGGTAAACAACATATATATGATGATTATTCAATAAATGATATTTTGCAAATGATAAATCGATCGAATATATCATTAAAAGAAAATAAAACAAAAGTTATATTAATGTGTTTATCAACTAAAAAAGATTTTTATAAAAAATTTCTTTATGAATCAATACCTATTGAATCTCATCTTGATCATTATTTACATGATTGTTTTAATGCTGAAATAGTTACAAAAACTATTGAAAATAAACAAGATGCTATTGATTATTTAACATGGACATTATTTTATAGACGTATGACATTAAATCCAAATTATTATAATTTACAAAATGTTTCACATCAACATTTATCTGATCATTTATCAGAATTAGTGGAACATACATTACTTAATCTTAAACAATCAAAGGTAAATAGAAAAAAAAAGATATGAATAATATATATATATATATGAGCAATTTCATGCAATATGAAATATATTCAGCTTTTATTTGACTTGGATTCTTTACAGAGATTATTTTTCTAAATAAGTTCATTTAGTATAGATAGATGTAAAAATATTGGCTGTTACGAGCCGCATCCATGAAGTTTTCAGCGAGATCAGGCTCCAAAAAAAAGCCAGCTTTATAGAGATCTTATAGAAAAAAGTGTGTCGTTTGAAATTGATTTCGAACTTCTCATACGGTTATAATGACATTTTCTCGCACTTCGTTACGTTGCTGATGAATGATTTGTGCTCATATAATGTTTCTTATTTTTTTTTTGCTAGTGTATTGCAATTGAAAATGAAGTAGATGTGTCCCCACTGAATCTTGGAATGATTGCAGCCTATTATTATATTAGTTATCGAACAATTGGTAAGTAATTTTGAAAAAAATAAAAATTCTAAATAAGACATTATCCGATTTTTTTTTAGAATTATTTAGCAAATCATTAACATCAAAAATCAAGTTTCATACGTTGCTTGACATTATATCCAATGCTGCTGAATATGAAGATATTCTAATTCGTCATAACGAAGAGAATATTTTACAAGAGGTTTGTTATTATTTCAAAAAACTTTATTTTATTTTATTCTTTTATTTTCTTAGCTTTCGACATATTTACCAAATAAATTAACTAATGTTAAATTTAATGATCCACATATTAAAACGAATCTATTACTTCAAGCACATTTGTCACGTATACAATTGTCATCTGAACTTCAAAAAGATACCAATGAAATTTTAATCAAAGTAAAACAAAAGAAAACTTGATTTTTTTTGTTTCTATTTTATTTTCTTTTTCATAGACTATTCGTTTGATTCAAGCATGTGTTGATATTTTAAGTTCTAATGGTTGGTCATCATCAGCATTAATAGCTATGAATTTAATACAAATGATAACACAAGCTATGTGGTATAAAGATTCTTATTTAAAACAAATACCACATTTTACAAATGAAATTATTCAACGATGTATTGATAAGGTTTGTTTTAATTATGTCTTTTTTATTTTAAAGAAATTTTTTTCTTTATTTTATAGAAAATCGAAAATATTTATGATTTAATTGAAATGCAAGATAATCAACGCATAGAATTACTTCAATTAAATACATTGCAATTATCTGATGTTGCTCATTTTTGTAATCATTATCCAAATATTGAAGTATCATATGAAATTCCCAATCAAAATAATATTATAACTGGTAGTTCAATTAATGTAAATGTAACATTAGAACGTCTTAATGAACTGTCTGGATCAATTATGGCACCATTATTTCCACAAAAACGTCAAGAAGGATGGTGGTTACTTATTGAAGATTCAAAAACAAATACATTACTATCGATAAAACGTTTAACAATACAAGAGAAAACTGATATTGTTTTAGATTTTATTGCACCAGCAATCGGCATATATGATTATATACTTTATTTGATATCTGATTGTTATATGGGTTGTGATCATGAATATAAATTTTCAATTACTGTTCGAAACAATATTGATATATAACCGTGATATTATTTTATTGTAAATCTTTTATACAAGAAAAATAATAAAAATAAATGCATTTTTTTAATTCTTGTTGATTTTAATTGTTTTTCTTTTTTAAATATTTTTCGTTTATTTTAGAATTTTGCTTTTCTCGTTTGAGTTGTAAAAACAAAAAGAAAGAAAACATCAAAAAAATTTTCTAACCAATGTAATTAATGATGATGATGATGATTATTAGGAATGGATGATACATTAAAAGAATTATTTGAAGCTTGTCGGAATGGAGATTTAGTTAAAGTTAAAAAAATAATTACACCAGAGAATATTAATGCACAAGATATACTTGGAAGAAAATCAACACCTCTTCATTTTAGTTCTGGTAAGAATGAAAAATACATAAGATACATTATTCATGACATATATGAGTTAAACTAGTGCAAAAAAAAAATATGAAGAAAAAGTGTAAATGTAATATTTCGAATAGTTACATTTAAGGCTACTCATTCCATTCAAAAAGCTTTCATATAACTGTATAAAGATATATTTTTCCAATGAAAGTACACAAACAGAAAACATTTCATGACTCTCAACTTGACTATTCAAGAGATTTCCAGAGGTCAAAAGGAAAAATAAAGTTTTTAGTCGTACAAATTTGTTTTCAATACATTTCAAGCTATTATGCTCTCGGAATACTCTCATTCAAAAGACAAATCTTTACTGATTTTGTTTTATTGCATTTTTGAAGTCTCTTAAAACTCTAAAAAATCCAAGACTATGTTATCATTGCTTTAACAATGAGGATTAAATATAAAATTACATGTTTATTCATGAAACTTTCTGACATCAACATCAAATATTATTGTATTTCGTACCACTTAAAAATTCATCTGAAGTCTAGTCGAGTTGTCTTCTAGTTGAGTGTTCGCTCATGATGTGAGGTAATCACTACAGTTGTACTTGTAATTTTTCTATGGGTTTAACTGTTAGCTCTTTCGCTAGAGAGCTGTACGAACTTATCATGAATTCTGAAGAAACCTGTTAAGATTGGATATTTGTTTTATGACTTTAGAAAGCAAACAATTTAGAGATCACGCCTATATATTAATCTTAAAAACTGTCTTTGTTGAAAAGATTCGATTTTTTTTAGAGGGGCATCATTAGTAAAATGAAATATAGAAAGTTTTTATCGAAGTCATGTAAAATTCTTATTGAATATAGTTAAAATTACGAAACGTCAAGTCCACGTTTTTGTGAATTCGGACCAAGACTTGATGGAGACTAGGTTGAGAAGGATTGGCTGCTTGATGATTACAATTATATATAATATAAACATTTATTTGTATTTCTTTTTGTTCCTTCAATCGTATGATATTGTAGGATTTGGTCGTAAAGAAATAGTCGAATATCTTTTAAATCAAAATGCTAATGTTCATATGAAAGATGATGGAGGTTTAATTCCATTACATAATGCAGCAAGTTTTGGTCATGCTGAAGTTGTTCAATTACTCCTTAATTATCATTCCGATGTAAATGCATTAGATAATTGGAATTATAGTCCACTTGCAGAAGCCGCTAGTAAAGGAAAAGTTGATGTGTGTCTTAGTAAGTACTAGTTTTTATCTTCATACATTGATATATGAAATTGATAAATTTATGAAACATAGTTCTTTTACAACATGGTGCAGATCCAAATATAAAAAATAGTGATGGAAAAAGTGCACTTGATCTTGCTGATTCATCAACTCGACCAGTATTAACTGGTAAAATAACATTTTTAATTTATTCAATCATGGTAAATTATGTTCGTCATTGTTTTAATAATAGGTGAATATCGAAAAGATGAATTACTTGAAGCAGCTCGATCAGGTAATGAAGAAAAACTTTTAAGTTTATTAACATTGGCTAATGTTAATTGTCATGCAAGTGATGGAAGAAAGGTATATCAAAATTTTTCATTTAAATATAGACTAAAAAGTATAAATTATTTCAATTATCTTTTCTAGTCAACTCCATTACATCTAGCTGGTATATGAAAACAATCAAAAAAAAATAATTTAATCTATGATGTTTTTCTATTTATAGCTGGTTACAATCGATTAACAATCTGTAAAATATTACTTGAACATGGCGCTGATGTTCTCTGCAAAGATAAAGGTGGACTAGTAAGTTATCAAATATTTTTCAAATAGCGTGATAATAATTTGTTTGTAAAGTCTAGATAGTTTATATGTCCGAAAGCGAAATCAGTGATCAGAAATGTACTTGATCGATTTATTGTATATTCAGCTTTCAAAATTTTTAGATAAATTAGATGTGAATGTTAGCAGGACGAAGTGAGTTGTCTTGGGATATAAAAATGTTGAAATTACAAAACTACAGGTTCCATAGGAAATAGTTTTATTTAAAACTTGATTTTTTTTTTCTAAAATGCCGAATAAAGTTTTTCTCATAATGTCTAATACACTATTTTACTTACTTTTCTAGTCAAACATGTTCTTGAAACTTTGTTAGTCTTCCGTTAATATTTTGAACGAGATAATTTCACATATGTGACTTCCTTCTTTCTAACAAGAAACCTATTGACGCTCGATGACCAGTTGTTGTTACCTTATATCGATAATAAAATTAATGCAGAACTTTTGCTCTTTCAATTATGTGATAAAATTAAAATGCATTTATTTAGGTTCCATTACATAATGCTGCTTCATATGGACGTAAGTGTTATTCAATCTATCTTATTTTCATTCATTATTTGCCTTTTTAGATTACGAAGTTGCTGAGCTTTTGATTAAAGTAAGACTTGTTTTCTTTTTTGTTTCAAATCTAAATATAATTATAAATTTGATAGCATGGTGCTCAAGTAAATGCTTGTGATTTATGGCAATATACACCTATCCATGAAGCTGCTTCAAAGTCACGTATTGATGTTTGCACTCTTTTATTAAGTCATAGTGCTGATCCAACGTTATCAAATTGTCATAGTAAAACAGCACTTGATATTGCTGCTAGTCGAGAGTTACGAGATAGAATATTATGTACGTTGAAAATTAATATAAACTTTTCTTTTTCGATAATGATTAATCTTATAGATGAATATAATGGATATTCATTTCTTGATGCAATACATAATGGAGATACGAGTCGTGTTAAAAAACTTTTAACTAATGAAACAATCAATTTTCGACATTTTAAAACAGGAGATTCACCATTAGTAAGTTTTATAATTAATAACAATAAAAAATACATCTATTGGTCTGTAGCATGTTGCTTGTACATCATCATCATCAAAACATCGCCGTCAAATTTTTGAAATGTTAATTAGACGTGGTGCTCTTGTTAATGCTTTAAATACAGCGTAAGGAATTTTAGAATACATTAGTGAATAAAAGTCTCTCGTTCCTTGTATCGCGACTACTATATATGCTAGAAGTCTGAACATTTGTGTGTACATACTGTACTAAGAATCTAGTGCTCGCTCAAGCATGAAGTTGCCTCGATTGCTTAAATACAACAAGAACTATGATGAAAGATGCCTATTTGTGCTTCATGGTTTTGCCTAAAAAAGATTGCCAACTAAATTTTTCGTTTCCTGTTATCAAGTACATGCATGGTTATTTCTTGATATTTTAGCATGCAGGTAGAAGACAGTCTTACGTTCTTTTTTATAATCAAACTATCAGATAACTTAATCAAGGATGGTTGTCTTTGTATATTTATCTACAGACAAAGCTTAGTCATAGGAAACTGACTACAATTCTAGAAAGGGTGCGTTAACTTTGATATAATTAATACGATAGATAACCAGAACAAATTACTAAAGAGTGAAGAATGAACCGGCGCAAACAGTTCTTCTTTTCAGAGTTATAAAGTTACAAGAATAAATAGGTGTGATCTATTACCACTCATCATTTAAGCAATCAAAATTTTCAGAGTTCCAGTAAGTACAGTAGCCGAGATACAAGAAGTGAAAGACTATTATTCATTACTGTGGTTTTTGTTGATTATATTTTTCATTTTTATATTAGACAAATGGCTCCTATTCATATATGTGCTGGAGCTGATCATGATGATCTTTTAGAAATTTTATTCAAACATAATGCTGATGTAAAGATACAAATCTTGTTTGTTGATTTTTTTAAAATAAATATTTGAAAATTTATAGATTAATTTACTTGATGGTCAAGGACAAACTGCATTACATCATGCAGTTAAAAATGGACATTTGAATGCTTGTCGATTTTTAATTACTCATAAAATTGATACTTCAATTGTATCATCTTATGGACAAACAGCACTAGATATGGCTTCGACATCAAATATTCAACAACTATTAATGAGTAAGTAATTAGAAAAAGAAATTTTATTGTAATAAAATTGAATTTCGTAATTAGCCTATGAAAATGAAAAAGTTATACTAACACCAAACATAACCGATCTTCAATTACAATTACTTGAAGCGTCAAAATCGGGTGATCTTGATGTTGTTAAGGTGTACTATTTAATCTCATATAAATTCTTTTTTATTTATTCGAATTTTTGTTGTTTTTTGTTAAGCGTGTACTCACTTTCAATCCATCATTAGTTAATTGTCGCGATGTTCAAGGTAGAAATAGTACTCCACTTCATTTTGCTGCTGGATATAATCGTTTACAAGTTGTTGAATATTTATTAGCAATGGGTGCTGATGTAACAGCAAGAGATAAAGGTAATGAAATCAAAACCAGTTTTTGTATTTTGTATAATAATCATTTCATCGTTTTTTTATTATATTGGTAGGTGGTCTTGTTCCTTTACATAATAGGTATAATAGAAGAAAAGTAATCCTATGTATTTATATCTCTCTCTTTTTCTTCTAGTTGTAGTTATGGTCATCTTGAAGTTACAGCACTTTTACTCAATAATGGTGCATCATCTCAAGTAACTGATTTATGGAAAGTAACACCATTACATGAAAGCGCAGCTAAAGGAAAATTTGAAATATGTAAATTACTTATTAAATATGGTGCTGATATAAATAAAAAGAATCGTGATGGTGCTACACCACTCGATTTAGTTAAAGATCGTGATAGTGATGTAGCAGATTTACTTCGTGGTGATAGTGCTATTTTAGAATTAGCTAAAAAAGGAAATTTAGAACGATTAAGAAAATTATTAACTCCAGAAAATGTTAATTGTCGTGATCCATTAGGAAGAAATAGTACACCATTACATCTAGCTGGTAAATAAATATAACTATTTTGTCTTTTCTTTAAAGTTTTGAAGTTTTTTTCCTAGCTGGATATAATCATTATGAAATAGCGCAATTTTTATTGGAAAACGGTGGTAATCCCAATGCTGTGGATAAAGGTGGATTAATAGGTAATTTATACTTAATGTCTAGAATTAAGCTCACCCTCTAGAGCAGTCGATCGGGTCCTACATTTTCGGACCCACTTAAACCGCACCGTAATACTCTCAATGAAATTTTCTAATCGAAATCGGATAATTGGCCTGAACGTACGAGAAACTGTTTTCCTGTTTTCTGTATTCGATGATTAGTGTACAACTGGTCCAAAATAAACAATGATGTTTTCGAGAGATATTTCGTAACACAAAAGTCAAACGTATTGTGGTGAAAAAAAAGTTTCACAACAATGTATTATTTATTGTTTTCTATAATGTTGAGAAATTAGTTCAAATCAAGATAGTGATTTTAATAGTCAATGGAGTTTTCTATCTAATACATTCGTTAACAAGATTTTATGGACGAACTATTATAGTGAGGTTTCTAAAAAGTCAGGGACGATAGTTCTCAAGTCTTAGAAACTATTTTTTAATAATTCTATTTTAATGAGAGTAAAATTGTGAACCAAATAAGAAGCCGTTGCATTTTCTATGACCTCTTGCTCAACAGGTTAAAACTGTCACAAAAACCGAAAGAACCGTTGTTGATGACTTTTCCATAAAGTTTGGTTCTTTTTATGCCTTTGGATTTTTAAAGGAAGACTATAAAAAAAGAACGACGCTCACTGTTGTTCAGAATATTGTGCTTTTTAAATTGGCATTGTTAGAAAAATGGTCTTCTAGGACATGAAAACTAATGTGTCTAATTTTTTTGAAATTCTGCTGCCATAGTTCATATATGAAATCTTGATACAGAAAACTTTAGATAAAAAATTTCATTCTCTATTACAATCACGATCTGGATTTGAACTAGGCTCCTAACATTATTAAAAAATATGTTGAAAAGAAAATGTTAAACTTTTTTCCGCTGTTATAGTTCATTTGGCAGCCTAGAACTCCCTGTGGATCTTCGCTCTATAGATGTAATTTCTTTTTGTTTGAGAGAACACGCCAGAATATAGAGTCTGACAGATCTTTTTTCTGGCTTATGTTGTGGAAATAACAATAGCAAGTTCAATATCTCAAAATAGTCTAAAAAATGAAGTGATCATGTATCTATAAGTGTTTTCTTATACAATAATAAAAACAGCTTAATTCAAAAATCAAACATTACAGATTCACATGCTGTTTCAAACAAAACAAGCAATTTTTTATGATGAAGCTCCTTTGAGAATTCTAAGATGTGCGATCAGAAGAGCATAAACAAATAAATAAGACATTCCGCTTTTTTTGAGAAAAGCCTATTTGTCAAGCGAAAAATGACAAAAATCATGTGAATGGGCAAAAAAACGAGGTACCAAACAAAAAAACCTATATCGTATATGAGAAAGTAAACCTCAGGCTATTTTCTCATGTACTTATGTCAAGTTTCATTTTTTTTTCTAACGAAAATTGATTTTATTTTTTTGACAGACGAGGAATCACAATAATTTATTATTTTATTTTTCTTAGCTCTTCATAATGCATCTTCATTTGGTCATGTTGATGTAGCTACTTTATTAATAAATTATCATTCCGATGTTAATGCTCGTGATAATTGGTCGTATACACCTTTACATGAAGCAGCATCTAAAGGTCGAACTCAATTATGTTCTTTATTACTTGCTCATGGTGCAAATCCACATCTTCAAAATCAAGATAATCAAACTCCATTAGATTTAGCTACAGCTGATGATGTTAAATCATTACTATTAGATGCAATGTCAACTCCAATAACTCCAACATCACCAACTAGTAATTGTTATCAAACAACATTAACACTTGCAACTCGTGAAACAACATCAATACTTGGTGCAGAAACTACGACTAATAGTAATAATAATTCAAGACAACGTTTGGCATCTGCATCAAGTCTACAACAGTCAACTATCCAACGTCATCTACCGATTGGCGATGGTAGTATGAGTTTAATTACAGATGATGAACGTCGAGAACAAGCACTTCATATGACAATGGATGAATTTTTAAGTTTATGTCAATTTCAATCAAGTCAACAACAAGATTCATTAAGAGAATTATTCGAACGTGAACATATAACACTTGATATACTTGCTGAAATGACACATAATGATCTAAAAGATATTGGTATTGTTGCTTATGGTGAACGACATAAATTACTCAAAGGTATTGAACGATTATATAAACAAGCAAAAGATCCATGGTCAAATATACCTGATAGAGGATCAGTTTTTATTGAACTTGATTCAAACGATCAAGAATATCGACTTGTTGAAGATGAAGTAATTTAAAAAATCTTGACATAAAAATTTAAGTTTATACAGTTTTTTTAAATTCTAGTTACAAAGTACTATTCGTGAACATAAAGATAATTGTGGTGGAATATTTACTCGTTATGTAGTATTAAAAGTAATCAAGATTTTGTGTTTTTTTTACGTTCTTTTTTTTTGAAACAGGATTTAAGCAGAGTATTGATATAAGGTGACAGAAAACAGTTTAAAAACAACGTACTTTTGATTTTTGTTCTATAATATAACGTACCTAGCTCAAATCTAGATAGTGATTTTAATAGCCAATAAAGTTTTCTTTTACAAAGATTTCATGGGTGAAATATGATGGTAAAGTTTTTAGAGGAACCGGACACGGTAACTTTCAAGTTTCAGAAGACTTTTTTTTAACAATATTAATTTAAAGAGAACAATATTCTTAATAAAATGAGAGATTGCTGTATTTTCTACAATTAGGAGGTTCAAATTAAGACAAAAAGAACGAAAAAAAAGACGTTTTTAAGCGACTTTTTGATAAATTACTTCGCTATCGTAGTTTATCTATGAAAACTTGATTGTCTATTAAAACTACAATTTACATTCAATCCAAATACGTTTTTATTAAGCTTTATTTCACCACCACACGATCACAAACAGTCTATCGGTATCGTCTCAATATATGAAATACTTCCGAAGATTACGTAAAACAATGATAAAAAAGTGTATCCCAAGATAGATAGAATAAAACAGTTTCTGCGTTATAAGCAAGAGCAGTTACATCGTGTTTTATAATTTATTTCCGCAAGGATTGCCCTAACAGCTTTTATTTTTTATTTCAAATTAGATTGAAAAAATTCGTAATCGACGTTTATGGGATCGTTATTGTCATCGTCGAAATGAAATTCAAGATGATAATAATGGTCATGAAAATGAACGTTTACTTTTTCATGGTTCACCTTTTCTTCATTCAATTATGCATAAAGGTTTTGATGAAAGACATGCATCTATAAGTGGAATGTTTGGTTAGTTGAACTATTTTTATTTATATCTTTCAATGACAGAAATATTTGTTTCTTATGTCCTGTAGGTGCAGGAATATATTTTGCAGAAAACTCTTCAAAATCAAATCAATATGTTTATGGTATAGGTGGTGGAAATGGATGTACATTACATAAAGACAAATCATGTTATTTATGTTCAAGGTAAAACAAAAATGAAATTTTTCGTCTTAGTATTTTATTTAAATGAAATGTTTTTAGACAAA
Source organism: Rotaria sp. Silwood1 (assembly GCA_905250075.1). NCBI lineage: Eukaryota > Metazoa > Rotifera > Eurotatoria > Philodinida > Philodinidae > Rotaria > Rotaria sp. Silwood1. Next base: position 297,390 of record CAJNOP010000183.1, read on the forward strand.
TGCTATTGTGTCGTGTTTGTCTTGGACGATCATTTTTACAATTTAGTGCATCAAAATTAGCTCATGCACCACCTGGTCATCATTCAGTTATAGGTCGACCAACACAAGGTGGTCTGGCTTATCCCGAATATGTTATTTATCGTGGTGAACAAGCTTATCCTGAATACTGTATTACATATAATCTTTTAAATCCAGTGAATAACGACAATGAATAAATGTTTTTTTTTTCTCGATATTGTATAAAGACTAAATTTAAAATATATGTAACAGAAGGGGCGATGTGTTTTTTTTCGAATAAAGGCAGCTGTTTCACTTTTATGTTAAAATGAATTGTGACGTTCATGTAGAATTCCAAACTCCACTCTCGAAGGATTTTGTTCTTCATCCTCGAATTGTAACGGTTCTAATTTGATATGTTCAATAGGTGCTGCTGGAAGAGTAACAAGAGTTTGAAGAATACTATATGTATGTATGTCATCAGGTGATGTTGACGATGTTTGATTAGTACGCATTTTTTGTACAATATTGTCAACTTCCATTAATGCCATTGCAAGTCCAGCTTTAAATTTTCGTTTACGGAATGTAAAAATAATCTGTGAACAGCCAAGAAATATGAAGACAACGATATACAATGTAAGAATAAGAAAATGAGTACGATATGCATTAAAATTAACACAAGCAGTTATTGCTGCTGTATTATTCTTATGTTCACATTTTTCATAATGATATGATTCTGAACCTAAATGTTCTGAACAAATTATAGCACATATTCTATATTGTCCTTCATCTAAATGTTTTAATTCAAGTGAATTTCTCCAAAACGTTAAATTTTGTTCTTCCATAAAATACGGTTTTTCACGATTACGACAAATTGCAAATTTATAAGCTTGACATGATCGTTGATAAGCTTCGCGAGCTATTTCAAATTGTACAGTAGCCGAGTGAGCATCATGTATACGAGCACGAAGATAAAATGGATTTTCAACTATAATTTCTTTACTACTTCCTAAGATTTGAGTAGAATATGTAAGTATAAAAATCATAAGTAACACCATCATCATTCAATTGTTTTTGTTTTTCTTTGCTACATCGACAGACAACCAACTAATATACAAGTAATATATCTATTTTTGCTATGATAAATAAGATATACATTTGCACTGTAGAGGAAAATAATTCATTATTTTTTTTCTCTCTGTTTTTTTTTGCCCTATCCTACTCGCTATATTCTTATTCATGCTATTATCTAGCATAGACAGAAGAACAAAAAGACGATAGAGAAAGTAGCCAAAACTTCGCTTTACTACAAAAAAAAATTTTCAGATAATTACTTTATTTTAATCAAAAGACTCGGTTCTTTTTTGTCGAACATTGATAAAGTAACATTTATAGTTCATATCGATAAGACATGATATCCAAGAAAAAGAAAAATCTTCTTTAAAGTAGAACACTTGACCTTACTCAAGAATTCTACTGTTAGATCAATAATGAAAAATATTATTGTAGTTTTATAACAATATCTTGTTGTTTACAACTGAAACGTTTTAAGTATATAGAATAACAAGAGACATTAATTTCTATTATAAGTTTGAGACTGGACAATAGAAGTATAAGCATCTAATAATAATATAATTTAGATGTACTCTTTATGTTTTCCATAGAGAAACAGATAACATGTGCAACTGATTAATAATCAAAATTCTTTATTAAATTCAAAAGTCACACTTTAAAGCATGATTATCTATGTTTGCTATATGAATATAAACTATGCATGCACCATCCTTCATTAATCACGAAAAAAATCCACTTGATTGAAATATAATGATGAGATTATAGTGTGTTTTTTGTTAAGTTAGATGTCATATGAACCATTTGATATATACATATATTTAAATAATTCGTATTTGTTTTCAATTTTATAATACTATTCATCTAATTTTTTGGCTCGCTCATGTTTTTTCATTTTAGCAGCCACTTGACGATTATCTTTTTCTTCTAATAGTTTAGCTTGTTTAAAACTATTTGTTTGATGAATTGCATCTAATTCCGATGGTGTTAAGGAACCACGATGAGATGGATCATAGGTAATACCTGAATCAATACCAGCATTGATACTATTTCCCTGTCCATTCGAAGAATCAATAGCATGACGATCACTTGAAGCTTTGTTTGACATAATAATGCACAATATTTTATTCACACAACAATAATTGTAATAACAAATAATTGCTTTATATGTAAGCTCGTACTTTTAATTCTGTTACCTTTGATAAACAAGAAAAATATATGTATAGGATAATGATAAAAAACAAATACTACTCTGTGATCTCAATGAATATGAAAAACGTTCTCATCTCATGTACGCATTACTGTTATTACTTTTACTGTTGAAAAACATTTTTCTCTCTCCATTCGATTGACAACGTCGACATCCACGTATTCACTGGCTGATGTCTACAGAAAGAAAAAAAAAACAGAAGAACAATAAGATAAGAACGAGCAAGCTTCCTCGTTTTATTTTCGTTAAATGCACATCTACGACATGCAAGTAAATGACGTTTCATCGTTCTCCAGGGCTTCTAACAGTATGACAGGCAACTAAAAAGAAAATGTTAAAGATACACAAATGAGTACGATGCAAAGAATGACGTATGAAGAAATATTAACCAATAATCGAGAAAAAGAAACAAGTTTTGTTTTGAGTTCAAAAAATATTATTGCTATAATATTACAATTAAAGGAAAGTCATAATAAAAAAAAGTGCGCAGTTCATGTATATATTTTTAGCAGTACAAAAAGATAAAACATTTAGTTTATTTGTATGTAATTGAAGATTATTTTATCAATGTGTTTTGATTAATAAGTTTTTTGTGTTATGTATTGAAACAATATTTACAAACAGTTGTTCTTGCCTTGTTGAATCTATATTTAGTCCTACAGAAAGAGAAGAATGTAGGTATACAGCATATAAGGACGAATTGTTTATCATAACAATCATTGTATAATTAATAGAGCACTGCGCAAAGTCGACCTTGTTGACTCCAAGTATCTCCGTATTATCTGTTGGAGTTCGACCTCGAGAAAAGTTTAAAAATACTTTTGACTAATGTATATACTTCTTTTTTTGGGATACTTGCTAATGAGAATGTTTCTCTGATGTTTTCTTTTTTTTTTTTTGAAACTTATTTTTGGATCCACAAAGTAGTGTGTTTGTTTTTTATTACATAACATATGAAATATAACTTTTATACTATGTTAAAGTAAAAATATTCGGCTGTTTTTATTAATGTAAATACGAATTCGAAAATATTCTTTTTAATGACGAAGTCGATGTCGAGTTTCCGAATTCGATCTAGAACTCCAATTAAATATTGTTTTTTTTGTGTGAGTTATAAATAGACTGTTGCACACCATTGGAAAATGAATCATAAATGGTATAAATTGTTATTCACATACAGGCATATCTACACGATCTATTGTTTTCTAATATTTAAAATCAGCGAAGAAAAAATAAAAATACATAATCTAAGCATAACTCGACCAAACTATTAAAATGTCATTGTGATTTCTGGATTTTTGAATTCAAATGAAGAGTATAAAAATATCGGTAAATAAATGTAAACATTTATACATATGATAATATGATCAATGTATTCTGGCTTTATAACTATTTATTAATGATGTTTTAGCGATATTTTTGAAAGGAAAATCTTTTACTTGAACAATCTTTTTTCTATCACAACCAAAGCAAATCATCTAATACGATCTAGTCAGTAACTAAAGTCGAATGTGTTCAAGCAAAAATCATCAATATTTTTACTATGATTAAGGCATATCAATTTAAAATATCAATCTATAAGCTATATATGCTTTTTTGTGAAAATTTCGCAACAAAGGTCTTGTATTCTCTTGTTTGTCCTTAACCCTTAAAAGCCCGAGGGGTTTTTCTAGCAACAGATTGAAGACAACCATAAAAATAGAGCTGATGCGCCCTCAGTATGCTCATACTATAGGAAAAACGAAGTACCTTGTTCTTCCTCTAGAGTTACACAACGTCCTTTAGCAGAAATCTTGGATCTTGAAAAAACTGGAAGGAAAGGAATTTCGATCTGAAATTTCGCCCTTAATCAGTTTATATGATCCTGAAATTTTCCTGAAATTTTCATTCAAAACGGATGCTTTATTATTGAGATATTGGACGCAGAAAAAAATCGGCAATATTTTGCAAAAAACTCACAAAATCCGGCTTCTCTTCAACATGCCGTATTTTCAAAAGTAAACAACAGCTATTCCTGAAAATTTCAGGGCAATCTAAATAGCCTATCAGCTATTTATGAGCAAAGTTTCAAGTCAAAATCCCTTTGCTTCGATTTTGTCTTGAGGCAGAATATCCCATAGAAGAAACATTTTCTTTATGATAATGTCCTGCGTTAGTGGAATGGTTTAAAATTTACAAGATGATTTCTTTAGATGCCCTAACACTATGTTTAACAATATCACTTAAAAAAACCAAAGCCGTACGTCGCTTATATGAATAAAAGAAACTTCAGAAAAGAAAAGTGGTGCTAAAAAAATTACGAGTCGTAAAAGGTTCATTGTTCGGTTTACGAGTCACTTGAGAATTATATTTTCATCTCTGTTTGATCACTAAGGTCATGTCAGTTCGAAAAAATGTTGATTTTTGCATATAAGCTCTTGTAGTGGAATTTATTGGAATTATTCTAATGTCCTTTGGAAGGGACATTGGGCTCTTAAGGGTTAATCGTAGGTCAATGCTGATATAGTTCTGTAATTTACACTTTATAGCTTAAAAACATTAGCGTTCAACCTATTCGACTAGATTGTATTATTTTTTAGTTTCCATCAAAGTTGTAGTTTTATTCAAAATTTTGTTCAGTTACCATACTGTCTAAATAATATAGCTAATCAAATTGAGTTTCTTATTGTGGACTACTGTAAAACCAATTATGTATAAAAGAATGAGAAAAAATTATTTCAGCATTATCTTTTGTTGTAATAGTTAATCATTTAAAGTTTATATTTATGGGAACTATTGGTTCATCAAATCAACTTGCAAGAAACTTATCAAGTTGCTCAATTGATGGATTCTTAATATAATATGATTTTTATATTAGTTGTTTTGAGAGAGATTTTAACATTGAATATTATTTGTTAAATATTTGCTCCTGTAACATAAATTAGAAACAGCGAGTAAACTGTTACTCATAAAAGGGAAAAGCAAAAAATAGTCGAGAAATTCATAAAAAAAGAATAATTTAGAAGGAGCATATATTTTTCTGATACACATAGCATGTGAATTAGATTTTTCTTTTTAAATCAAAATTTCTAGATACACAGATTTTTATAAAATTGTATTAAAATTAATTTTGATAGAAAAGTGAAATTAAGAATAACCTCCAATACAATAGTATTTGCCGAAATCTCAAGTCATAGTTTTCTATTCAGAAATATTGTAGAAAATTCAGGTTTTCCATGTTGAAAGAGTAAAGTCTGAGTTCCCAAAAACAACCTAGGAAAAAATTTTTCGAAATCAACTTTGAATAAACAAGTTTTTCATTAATTTCAAAAAACCTAGTCATCCAACTTAAGTAATAGTTTCCAGATAATGAACGTATTTCCCTTGTTGTATTAAAAACTATTTTCTTAAACATCATGCAAATTTCTCTACAAATTCCGATTAATTTAAAGATTTATCTCAATGTTCTATCTATCTCATGTAAAGTAGTGCTTTCTATCAAAACAACGATGTTTTATTTACTTTTAAAGAATTCCTGAGAAACTTTCTAAAGTATGAAAGTCAACAAAGTTTTATAAAAACTACTTTCTCATCTATTTGATTTTCAAGGAAAAAATTTTTCTTCAGACTTAAGAAACAATGTAAGGAAAACAATATGTTGCAAGAGCTCTTTTGAAGATGTTTTATATCGAACTTGTTTTTCATTCGAAATAAATACCAGAAAATTTTTTTCTTATGTTTTGGAAATGCATACTATGCTCTTTCAATAGAAAAACAATAGACTTTCTACAATATTACTAATAGAGACGGAGATAGGTCGAGAGAAATTAATTAACATGTCACTTGTACTCAATATTATGCAGTCAAGCAACTGTTAAAAGAGAGTGTTCGGCAGCAGATCAAGTTATCAATCATAGAAGATCTAATTTAGGTCTAACCACTATCTTACAAAGGCATGACAAGGCAGCGAAAAAAAAATAAAAGTTGGGATGGGAAACAAAATATTCTTCCCATTTCGCCTCCGAATCCTAAGTGGAGAAGCATTGATCGAGATTTCAGATATTATTGTTGCATTGTACATGAAAGCATTTTCAGGATGTGATATGGGTTGAGAGTGCAAGAGAAAACATCCACCCTTGTATTATAAATTTTTCGACTATTGTGAACATCGACCAAGTTTCGTAGATCCTTCTCGAAGTAGTGACCTACTCATAATAACATAACTATTATGGTCATCATTTGAGTTCAAATAAAGACATTATTATCGCAAAGTAAACATAATATTGCATTCATAATTTCAATAAATGGCTAACAAGCGAGCATCTCTTAATACTTATGATGACAGCTCTGTTTGAAAACTTATGAAAAACTGAATCTTATCGCTTTCTAACGACTATTGGTCAATATTTCACGCATAAAACATTGGGTTTCAATGCAATATCAAATGTTTGTAACTATCATGGGATCGAAGTTTTAATTATATTTTACCATTCATGTGTCTTGTTAAGTTTTTACTATAACTAGAAAACTTTGCACATGCGAATGTAAATAGAATAGGGTTGTGTAGAGTACTAGGACGAAACATATTCAATGGGATAGAATATTAAAGTCCAACTTTATAGAATTTCTCTCTGATAAGATGGTGCACTATGATGATAAAAATAATGTTGATATCCGTCTGTATGCCATCTTTAAGCAAGAACTCAAAATAAAAAACGAGCCTTTTATTTTTCTCCACTCTGAGTAACAAAAATAGTAAATATTTGATAAAAAGTGCTACACCTAACAATGAAAGTCAATCTTATCTTAAAACAAAAGGGTTAATGTTCTCGAAAATATTGAAATTCTTTTAGTCTGTTAACGTTTATGTCATCTTAGTATATTACTTTCGAAATGTTTATAATCTTCATATAAACTTTAACTACATCTTCAATCAGACATTTGATTAAACTTCCTTGAGTGTAGCTAACAGTCATATTAAATCATGGATCGACTTACGGACATTCTGGCTCATCGTATTGTATATTGCGGTAGGAAATAGTGTTTGTTCAAAGAACACGTTCAAAAAAAGTGCACAAGACTTTTTATTCTAAAAAGATTTGAAAGTATATTATATATTACAATTAAGCTAAACTATTGCTACACGTGAACAAAATGAATTCATAATCTTGCATAGATCGCTATTCTCAATCTTTATGCAAACGAAGATGAAGAATCTCATAAGACATTCTTTGTTGTCACATCTGTTTTAAAGAAGGAAAAACATTTCTTCTATTTTGTATTTCATAATGAATACTTTTTTTCAGAGCTATACTCACATTCATCTACTTTGAAACTAATCACAACCATTTGGCATAAATGAGTGTCAATACTACTCCTTATGATCCTTCAGTCGGTAAGATTTATAAGAATTCTGCACGATAAGAGTCGGAATTCGTTACCCTTCCTCTAGTTTTTTAAAATATACACTTCGTATCAGAGTATGTTGTTCAGCATATTTTATTGTAGTGACTTTGATTTTTATCATAAATGAGACACTGATATGACTCTTTGACTTGTGTATTAAATCTATATTCGTAGTTAAACATTAGCATGAATGCAATTTTTCTGTTTCAATATTGCGTTTAGATGAGCTTCTTCTTTCACTCTACAATATGTATATAGACAATTGATTAGTTCTCTTTCTGTGCTGAGATATATGTGGGTCGGTTTGAAGACAAAGCAACAATATATTTAAACAGTTCGAAAAAGTTGGGTTCTCTTTCCTCAGAAATAAAAAATAACTCGTTGGTGAAACTTTCTGAACAACTGTACCATCATTCCTTCTATAAAGCAAGTGTGGATGTGCATCTATTCTTCATGCATACATTCACAAGTATCTGTATGCGTCTTTTAGAGCCAAGAAAGGCGTATCTAAACAGAGTATTCAAATTTAGAAAACATTTAGGAATTAAAAATTTTCGTTGATAATAATCTTTAACTATGCATGTATCTTTGATGTACAAGCCAGTGGCTCATATCGACTTCTTATCAATGATAAAAATTAGATCAAGCACAAAAAACTATGCTAAACAGCATGCTCTTTCATTCAGTATGGATTTTAAAATACTTTTGTGGAGATTGACAGCATTCGACTCTGAGTGTACAGGATTCTTATTTTCAAATTGTTTAAAATGAATAATTATTACGCTTAGATCCTCTTAATCCATTTGGTTATCTACCAAATCTTGATTTAACTATGATTTCAACAGCTATTTACGGCGTAGTAACAATATGTTTAACTATTTTTTCGATTTATTATCGAACATGGTTTTTTTTGGTAATGACTATTTCCGGTACTGCAGAAGTGGTTGGATACGCATATCGATGGACGTTAGCCAAGGATCCTGATCAAAGAACACCGTATGTACACTAATACTAAGTGATTAATGAATTTCATTGGAACTATTCTGCTCTACCTTCTTTATGCATCGAGAACAGGAGATATTTTATTTCGATATCGATAAATAAAGTAATTTCATTAAATAGAACCTAGTTAGAAACTTCTGAAATAGTTCAAATCGAATGATTTTTCAGAAATTCCTTAAATATGAGATTTAAAAGATTATTCTTTTTTTTTTTTAAGCTATATTATCATGTATTGTTGCATTGTTTTGGCTCCGGTCGGTCTAGCCTTAGCTGACTATTTGCTAGTTGGCCGTCTCATTCGATTGGTTGGTCGTCAATACTCAATAGTAAATCCAAAATTTGTCGAATTTGGATTCATTACTTCAGACATACTATCAATCGGTGTTCAATCAGCAGGTGCCGGATTGATAACAAGTGGAAGTCTGAATAATATTACCACTGGTAGTCGAGTATTGATTGGAGGATTAGGTATTAATTTAGTGAGTTTTTGTTTTTTCGCTATTGTTACACTTCATTTACATTGGTCGATTCATCGACGTAAAGCTGACTTTACTGGACAAGAACGATGGATAAAAATGTTCTATGCATTGTATCTTAGTATGATTCTATTAATAATTCGTTCCACTTATCGTATCGTAGAATTTTCTATGGGTTTTCGAGGTTATCTTGCTATACATGAAATATATTTTTATATTTTTGAATGTCTACTTATAATATTTGCATTTGGCCTTTTCTTGCCACTACATCCTGGGATTTGGATGCC
>CAJNOP010000183.1:306827-344615 GCA_905250075.1 Rotaria sp. Silwood1
TTTGCATTTGGCCTTTTCTTGCCACTACATCCTGGGATTTGGATGCCAGTCGAAGATACAGATCAACTTATCAAGAAACCATACAGAAACGTTGCTCCTATCATGGAATAACTGTCAAATTTGTCGGCAAGTACAAGCAACGCGTAATAGTTTTAACTACAAATTCCAGTGACATTAGACTATCAATAAAATCTGTAAATTAACAAACAAATAAACAACGATTTTTTAACAAAGCAGAAGCATGATATTGCTTGATTAACCAAATGTAAATTTGATTTTTTTTTGTAAATAAAGATGAAAATGATTTCTTAAGGTTCAAGCTTTTATAATGTTGTCTTCTTATTCACCCTATTTCATGATGTATTCCATGAACAAAAGTTTCAGTAGTACTGACAAAAATCAACTTAACATTTATGTTTTAGTTGCTAAAATTCCAAGAAATTAACCATATAGTATAGATCCTAATACTAATAGCAATAATAGTTTTTGGAATATCATGAAATAGTAAGTTCTTATTTCCAAGAAATTCAAGCTTTCACAAATAAATGTATGTCGTTGAGGATGAATTGGGTTAGCAAGAGTATAGATGTAGTTGAAGATGTGAAGTTAATGTGTGTAGACTACGACAAAAGTCACATTTACACCAATATCTTCTTCTTGTTATCAATTATATCCTTTTATTTTTCACGGCATAACTGTGAGCTAATGCCCATTCAGAAAAAAAAGGCGGGTGGGTTTTTTTTAAATAACTTTGCATCACAACCACCTATCGAGTTCGGATTTGCGTCGTTTGAAAGAGGCTTACCTAGCACATCGATCCATATAAAGTTGTTGAGGTTCATTTTGATGAATAAGTAATGATCTATGGTCATCTTGAAAGTGTAGACTATTGTGTTATGAAGATAGAATGAATTTTAAGTTTTGAAAAGTGGACTAGAATCAACAGCTGAGAGCCTACAAATCTACGAAAGGCCGAAGTTTTTATCTCAATTCTTTCAAAAGTTATGAACCAAATATTGATGGTATTTGATCGAATTTTTATCGATTTTACTTTGCACATAACATTGTTCAAATTATCATTATTGATGTTTTTGATCATGGTGGATCGATTGGCAATGCTTATTTCCCTGTAGAACAAGTCTTTTTCTATCAAAATATACCTACTAGTGATTGTACGATATTGTTTTCATATTTTATTAAGTTGTCAACTTGGAATATGTATATCATATTTCACAAATACTTCTGCGACTACCAGTAACATGTCTAGGACCATATTTATATACAGAAATATGAAAAGAAAAAGAGCAGCGACTCATATTATCAATCAATCATTTATTCTGTCGCCAAATCGACTTCTTCCTCTTCGTCCACAAACTGTTCTTCGATTTCTTCTGTGAATCGATCAGACTTCTTTAAGATGTCTTCGATCTTGCATGTTTGATCGATATATCTCATAGCGGTTTCTCTATTCAAGGACATCATCCATTGGTAGGCCAAGGGTTGAACGTCACTGAGGCTAAAGTTAACATTCTTGTCACGTACATAATTTTTTTAAGCCAGCCCATCGTAAATCAATCGGATTGAGCATGCAATGCTTCACTGGCAAACTATAAAAATATGTATAATAGAGAAAAAATGATTTGAAAGAGTAATAACTAACCGTAAAATATCGACATTGTATTTTTTGGCTGCATCATCAATCACGTAATGCTTTGGTGGTAGATTATCGAAAGCGAGCTCGAGTAACTCGGCTTTGGTGGCTTTCTCGGGGGCTGTAATATCGTGATTTATCAACCACTGAACGATGAGTTCTTTCCGCCATGCTCTCTTGGGAGGAATAGTGTCTTCAGTAAGTTGATTGTGCCAAGTTGCTTTATCGATAATCAAGACAGCCTTGACATGCTTGCCTACGTATATCAACAATGAAAGTTATGGTAAAAGGTTAAAAATCATATTGCCGCGCTCCTCTCTTAAAAGAGACACTGTTCGATCAATCCAGGTCAGAAACTGTCTCGAGTCCATATTATGATTTTCATCATATTCGAACATGTAGATTGTTTCCTTGTGAAAACTCGATTCGTTCAAAAGTGCAGCGATCGCTAGTCTTTTACCTGTAACAATAAGCATTAGTCAACTGGACTATAAAAGAGATTATCATTATCTTTGCCCTGATTACGTCGCAGCCGACCAATACCTGTTGTTTCATCGGTCCAAACAAAACGTCTTTCTTCATTTTTCTTACACCATGTCTGATCATGCCAAAAAATCTGAGAACCATAGCCTTCAGTTCATCGATGGCAGCAAAGTAACGTGCACGCGCAGCCATGAATCCGGGAGTATCGAGTGGGACGACAACTTTCGATGGTCGTTTGTATTCAAATCCGAGTTTTTTCATCCACTGCCATAGCAATGTCCTCGACTGGATTGGAAAATTAGCATCCTCAGTCAGAATTCGAATAAGAATCTTACCGATGGTAGGATAGATTCATCCAGCCAAAAGACAAGGAACATGAAATCTAAACAAATCGTTCATATTGATGTTATTCTTCGGACCAACCGACGTCACGGAATATGCCCTTGTTGTTGCTCAGACAAAACGATCGATGAACAGCCAAAATTTGATAGCTTTCGTGCTGGATTAGGGACGGAAAAACTGGTTGTCTTGCTATCAGTGCTGGTGGTGGATGAGAATGACGACGACAATGATCTTGATCGTAGATTTCCAAGTCGACGAATCACCTGAAGTTTTTGATTCTCCACCTGCTATTACTCCTCATCCATTTTTCTCTTCTGTGCCATCATCTCATGTTCAATCTCTCTCATCTCACTTTTCAATCTCTCGACAGGCCTCATCGATATATTCAACATGGATCAGAGTCGTTCATTTACATCAAAGAGTGGAATTATTGGTCCAAGCTTCTCTTTTTTCGACAAAGTTGATAACATTGAAAAATATCTCCTTCATTTCATAAGAAAACTCATGGCCTGGAGGCATTTTTATAGTAGACGTCGTCAGTAGACTTATTATTAACTGTTGGAATTGTGTTGTAAGTACAACCAATAGAAAAAATACCTAAATCAGAACGCAAAAATTTTATTCAATCTACGCATAATCATCTATGTGTCGCTTGCACTCATAAATATCCTTTAAGATCATGACATACGTATATCCGAGTTGATAACAAAATCACATGTGAAAACAATATCGTACAATCACTAGTAGGTATATTTTGATAGAAAAAGACTTGTTCTACAGGGAAATAAGCATTGCCAATCGATCCGCCATGATCAAACACATCAATAATGATAATTTGAACAATGTTATGTGCAAGGTAAAATCGATAAAAATTCGATCAAATACCATCAATATTTGGTTCATAACTTTTGAAAGAATTGAGATAAAAACTTCGGCCTTTCGTAGATTTGTAGGCTCTCAGCTGTTGATTCTAGTCCACTTTTCAAAACTTAAAATTCATTCTATCTTCATAGCACAACAGCCTACACTTTCAAGATGACCATAGATCATTACTTATTCATCAAAATGAACCTCAACAATTTTATATAAATCGATGTGCTTGGTAAGCCTCTTTCAAACGACGCAAATCCGAACTCGATAGGTAGTTGTGGTGCGAAGTTATTAAAAAAAAATACTCACCCGCCTTTTTTTTCTGAATGGGCATTAGTTAATGTTTTATTTAACATATATTTTATCATCGAAAGAGAAATGAAAACAATTACTTTTTAGCTCTAGTCATCTATCCTAATATTTAATTTATTCAATGAAGCATATACGATTCGTTTGTGATGCCCCGAAGCAGTCAGCATTGAGAGCGTGTCGCAATTTTTCGCAAAGGGAGAATATCTTTCTTCGAACAGAATTCAAAAAGAGAATTTCCTCTCTTCTGGAAAAAAGATTTCCCACGATTAAGGAGAGGGTAACACTTCCTCTTCCCGATTGGGCCACCACTAAAAATAGTTATTAGTCATAAGATGACTGAGGAGATCCCACCCAATCTAAGTGCAAACATATACACTTCATCTCTATTTACTTTTCATAATAAAATGAGTTTCTCACCATGAACCAGAGCGAAATAAGAAGTTACTCTCCTTCGAAAGAATGTGTAAAAATGAATTGTAGCTAAACGTCATCGACATTTTATGTGCACTGCTATAGCAATACTTTTTAGTTTATGTCGATCATTTATTATATTATGATGTACACAAATTTGAATTTCCTAGAAATAAGAAATTACGATGACCTCAAACGAGAATAATGGAAACATTCATAACGAATCTCTTTGCATTTTTGTTAACCGTATGATCATTATTTGCTTATTAGATTTCATCCTATAGAAAACGACAACTAACGACAAAGATATTATTGGAGCTCTATTATGTCAGCATTATACCTAATCGTTTTCATTTTGAAAAGAAAAATAAACTTAATTTATTATATAATTATTTTTAAAAGATTTCGATCATTAAATTTTCTATAATATGAAATTGATTAGGTTTTCCAGAAAAATAGATGACGCTAGTTTTATTTTATCTTCTAATATATTTGATATATTGTTAATGCAAAACAGTTTCACCTTTTGTTTTTTAGAATGTCGAATGTTTATTTAGATTTATAAATGCAATTTTTTTAACCTGTGATATAATTCTGTTTCCATGTTAATTATAATAAAGTTTTTGTTCCATATTATATGTTCAATTGGTCGAGGTTTTCGTAAAATATTTCAATTTATTGTTGGAAGACGTCATGAAGAACTTGGAACATCTTTATCTAAAACTGAACCAGTAACACTCGAACATATTCGTATTATTGGTGAAATGGAAAATGATTCAAATCGTCCATATCAATCATTTACTTCAGTTCCAAAAGTAAATAATCTAATATTTTTATTCAATTGTTTATTTATTTGTTTATTTACATTTTTGATTAGATACCACAAGCAGAATGGAATTCTTGGGGTGTTGGAGATATATTTCGACAAAAACAACATTTAAATAATTCACCAACAGCTGATAAAAATGATGAACGAATCGATTATTTTAGTGATATTGCTGCAACAGTTAAAAAAACACCTAAAGTAATAACACATTCAAAAAAAATCATTCTAAACTTTGTAGATAACTTTTGACAATTACTATTTAGATTGTATTAAAAAAGCGTGTCAATGATAATGATAATCAATTAAATCTAGGTGATCAACGTCATAATCGATTACAAATGACAAATGATGAATTAGTTAATTTTGTAAGTTAAATAAATTTCAATTCATATGATTGTATGAATAGTCTTTTTTGAAAAGCAACCTGATCTCAATGAATGGCAAGAAGGTGACGTGAATTCATCGGCTACAAGTTATAGTACTTGGAATGATAATGATGATTTTAATGAACTTTCCCAAGAAGCGAATGAAGCTATGCGAGGTACGAACAAAAAAAAATACAATATTTTAAATGAAATTTGATATTCACTTATTGATTTAATATATAGAAACTCGTCGTATTGAACGTGAAAGAAAATTACGTGAACATCAACAGCGTAAACTCGAAAAAGAAGCATCAAGAACAACAACACATAAACGTGACAGTTTATCATAATTCTCTTTTGTTTTTATTGATTATATTTACTATTCTATGTTTATTGTTAAATATAAGAATCTCGTAAACCAAATATTGATCTTCTATGGAGATTAAACTAGAATAGAAATAAACTTTTTAAAATTCATATATGATGATACGTATGTGTTCATATGTTCTACTATTTACTGTTTATCTTTCTCTTGAACTATGAATTTAATTATTCCATGGATTTATCTCTATTCAGTAGCTCCTAACGTGTCAGCATGTGTGTGTACAATAGTATTCGATAGAATAATAAAGAGCTCATAGTTGAGTTTGTTCGGCAATCGCTATGAAAGCAACCACCAACAGCGGTTTCATGCTCTTTTCTTGTTCTATGCTCATGCGATGTAATGTGAAGGCGTCGTGTTCAAGTAGCTCTTTATGAGAATCGTCTGTCTATTATTGCGGAGCCTAGCACATTACTTGATACTCACAGTACTAACCAATAAATCGATAGAACACAAGAATATTTTGATTGCTTCGCTAGAAAAGAAAGACAGATTACGTTCCGTTGTTTCTCTCTTTTTTCTTTCTCTCTATCTTTCTATATTTCATTTCTTTTTTCCTTGAGAGATAAAACAACACGCACGTTTTTTTATATGAAATCACCATCTTGTATTAGACATATATAATAAAATCTTATTTACTGGCACATGTATTACATCTTATGTGTATATATACATACATAACATTAAATTCTACAAAACATCTAGACAAGGTTTTTTTATGGTTTGACAGATAGACAAATAAAGATAATCTTTAGCTACGAGCAAATCATTTTTATCTAGTAGAACAGCGCTGCTGCTCATTGAGTAAGTACATCTTAATCGAAATGCTTGAATAAAAACTAGGCAATTCTTTCTGCGTACTCAATCAAAATCGTTTGCATAATCTAAAAAAAAACTAGAGTGAGGCAACAAGAAGAATAATTATCATTTCATAGAAGTATACCGCTATTAGAAATGGTAAAGAGAAAATTTGTTGCTGTTATTGTTAGCGGAACAAAAATGTTTGATAAAAGTAATAATGTATGTGTATGTGTTCGATCAAATCAAGCATTAATTCTATGTAGACGCTTGATAAAAAAAAAATGATAGTAACAATTTTGAAGTGTTTTAGTTTTTAAAGTATTAAATAAACCAATTTATATCTCGTTTCCGTTTTTCTCTATTTTATTGGCTCACCACGGATTTTAGCTTGGTGAATAATTGAAGTGGCTTTTAATGGAAGAGGTAAGTAGCCAGATTAAGCCTTTATCAATGCCAGCATTATAATGTAATTAACAAATCAAATATGGACGCATTTGATTTTACTTGTCAGATGTTTTCCTTTTTTTTCTCAAATATAAGATATAATAAAAGATAAGATTGTAACAAATCCTCATATTAGTTTGCTTTCTTGTCCTTCTATCACCATTTATAATAACAACTAATGTCAGCTTAGGATGTCTTTTTTTTCTAATTTAATCTACGTTGAGGCATCAACCGTTTGACGGAATGCTATCGACAAACGATTCTATAGTAATAGATTCTTATCTCTTTTTTTTTCTTCGTCTACTTCTTGTCGATGCGAACGACCATATTGTTCTAGGTTTTAGCAACACTAGGTTCGTTGAGAATGAATAAGAAGAAAAAACATTTGCTTATTTTTTAGTGAATCAGCTAATGAAAAAAAAACCCAGTCATTCGTTTCTGTTTTTTTGTTTTTACATAAGACGCATTTTTTTTTCTTCTTCACTGTATGAATAACAGTAGCGGTATGTGATGTATAATTGTAGGAAGAAAACGTGATAGAGGTATAGAATCTAATAAAAATAATGCATGAGACTGAGACGCTTCTTTCTGATCGATGTGATATGACAGAACAGGCTTTTGTAAGAAATTATGATTGATAATGCATAGAAAGAAGATCTCGTTTTTTCTTTTTGTTGTATTCTAGCGTTCTAATAGAGTCAGTTGGGCTGAACAGGTTCCATCGATGGCATCCAAACAACAAGAACGTATTAGCACTATGTATGGTTCAGAATGTAAGTTTTTCTAAATTTTATTTTCTTTTTTTTTGTTTTTCTTCAATTCTATTTATCTATTTGTAATCGATCAGTAAATGCGTCGAATGTTACTAGAAAATATTCACGTAATTTAATAATTTTCATAACTACTAAATTGCATTGCTAGTTAATTTTGTAGTTATGTTGAAAAAAATATTTATATTTATTTATTTATTTTTTCTATTAGACGATATACGCAATACACAAGAAGGTCTTGGTACATGTGGTTGGATTCTTGTCATATTATCTTATATAATATGTCTTTTAACATTTCCTTTTTCACTTTGTGTTACAGTCAAAGTAAGGACAATATGTACTATTACGAAGAGAAATGTTATTCAAAATAATAATATAATAGGTTGTACAAGAATATGAAAGAGCAGTTATTATGCGTCTTGGTCGAATTCTTTCGGGTAGGATAAAGAAAGAGAAGACAATTAATTCAATATTAATTACTTTTTTTTCTCTTTTCAAGGTGGTGCCAAAGGTCCGGGTTTATTTTTTGTTTTACCTTGTGTTGATTCCATAATTAAAGTTGATTTACGAACAGGTGGATATTAGAAACATATAATTTGAATAATTTAATTAATTGAGTACAAATGTTTATTTCAAAAATTGAAATTTGTTTTTTAGTTACTTTTGATGTTCCTCCTCAAGAAATTCTTACAAGAGATTCTGTGGTATATGAATAATAATAAAATGTTAAAAATAATTTTCAATATGATTTTCTTTTTCTTGACAGACAGTATCCGTTGATGCTGTTGTTTATTTTCGAATATTTAATCCAATAATAAGTGTAACTAATGTTGAAAATGCACGTTATTCTACACAATTACTTGCTGCAACAACACTTCGTAATATTTTGTAAGTTTATTAAATTGAAAACAAAGTATTGATTTATATGATGTTTATAGAGGTACAAAAACATTACAAGAAATTTTATGTGACAGAGAAAATATTTCACATTCAATGCAAGTTCATCTTGATGAAGGAACTGATCCATGGGGTGTGAAAGTTGAACGTGTAGAAATGTTAGTTTATCTAAACAAAATATGTTTTCTTTAACATTTGAATTTCTATTTTAGTAAAGATGTTCGTCTCCCTGTTAATATGCAGCGTAGTATGGCTGCAGAAGCTGAAGGTTAGAATTTAGATTGTCTTGTTTGTTCTAATCTAATTAAATATTGTTTTCCAGCTGCTCGAGAAGCTCGTGCTAAAGTAATTGCAGCTGAAGGTGAACAAAAAGCTTCAAGATCTTTAAAAGTAAAAAATTTTTTATTAGATAGAAAAAAGAAAGTTATAAAAATATACTTTAAAAAAAAATTTTTTTCTAGGAAGCTGCTGATGTGATTAATGAAAGTCCAATTGCATTACAACTACGGTATCTTCAAACATTGACACATATATCAGCAGAAAAAAATTCTACAATTGTTTTTCCTATTCCTGGTAGAAATTTTAGTTATAAGTATTATTATCGATCTTATGGTATTGTTTTGTTTTTTAGTCGAACTTTTAAAATTAATGAAAACTCGAAGTGACGTGCGTATAACCACTGGTCTATAGGAACGCAATCTGTGATTGTTCATTTTTGTGTTCATTTGAATAAACAAAAAGAAAACTATGTTTATTTATAATATTGATCATATAAATATGAAACTAGACCAACTCTTGCCCATTTTATGGCTATTGTTTTGGCAGTTTGTAAAGTTGTATTAGTCGAGGACATCGATGATTGGATTATCTGTTGTGTAGGATCTTCTTTAATTAATGTTAACATGAGATTATCTCGTTCATGATTGACATGTATCCTAATATCATTAATCAATTGTGGAAAGTCGTATTTAGTTTTATCTTTTGTATTAATAAGATAAAGTGATAGATTTGTTTTTGATAGACTTGTTTCGAGATTTTTTATACAATTATTACGAATCATATTAAGTACTTCAGTTGCATTAAAATTAGTTGGATAATCACGACGATGATTACGTAGTTCTTCATCAATACCAGTACGAATAAAAAAAAGTGTTTTATTAAAACGATCTCGAACAATATCACTTAACCATAAATCAATTTCAGTAAAACGACCACGAGACAATATAAGAAACATATCATAACGATTTATATTAATTAATTTACAATAATCTTCTTTAGACACGGATGGTGTTGCAACACCGGGCACATCCCATATGAAAACATTATCAATTAGTTTATAACATGTAGGCGTTACTGTTGTTTCAATGACACCGACAGGAGCAAAATCAGTATGGTCGGAAGTTAAGTCTCTAATTAAATTGCATAATGAACTTTTTCCAATACCTGAACGACCGAGTATCGCTATATGATATGGTGCATTAGGTGGACGATATTTAACAATAGACATTAAAGATCTAAAATTGAAAAATAAAAACAGGATATTTGCTATTTAAAAGATAAATCAATCAATCAAAAAACAATATCACATAATAAAATAAAATCACCAATAGAAAACACGTATTTACAAAATAAGAAAACTAATTATTAGATTAATTGTTGTCTTTGTTGTTCTTCTCGAATCATTTGATTCGATGCATCAATAACAACATCAACAATTTTCAATGATGCTTGTTCCATACGTATTAATATTTTATATAAAACAATATAACAAAGTCCAAATGATAATGTTGATGCAATTGCTGTTCCAACGTATGGTACAAATCGAACAAATTCTTCTGTTGTTGCTCCTACAGCTTGTTTTTTTGCAAAATCTAAAACAAATGATCTTAACGAAGTTAAATATTGTAATGGAAATATTTCATTTAATTCTTTTTCTATTTTTTGCATTGGTATTTGATAAACATTTGATAATTTTTGTAAAGCAGCTTGATCTAATCCAAGTTGTTTTTTATAAAATTCAGCTTCACTCATAACTAATGTTGCATCAAAACCAAGTGAAAGAAATGGTACAGGTATAGCAGCAACAGCTGCTGATGCTGATGCAACAATCCATATACGACGATAAAGTGCAGCAACTTTTGCTAATAAAACTTCTTTACACATAACTGACATTGATAAAATCATTGATTCACGTTTTAATGATGGATAATCACGTAATAATGTTTCATTTAATTTTCCAAAATCAAAACGTAAACGATTTTTTAAATGACCAGATATAAGAAATACTTCAGCATTCGAATCAATAGTATGAATATATTCAAGACAATTATTACGAATACGTTCTAAAATTTCTTTTTCATCATATGTACTTGGATGATCTTCATATTCATTATGTAAATCAGAATCAATATTTGTACGAATAAATATGAATCGTTTATTATTTTTTTTAACTTCAGATGCAAGCCATAGATCATTTTCTAGATTTTATAAGAATATATACTTAATAATTTCTTTTTCTTTTTCTTTTTAGAAAATAATTATTACCAGTAAAACGTGTTCGACAAAGAATTAAAAAAAAATCATAACGTTCAAATTGAACTTTTTCTAAATAACATGAATGAGGATAATTTGGTGTTCCAACACCTATAATCAATATTTTTCTTTGTTAAGAAAATCATACAGAGATAAATTTTTTTCTGTACCTGGTAAATCCCAGATTTTCAAATTTGAAAAATCTGGATGTTCATATGGAGTTGGTTGATTAGTTGTTTCTACAATACCTACACTTGCAGAACCTTCATCTTCAGCTTCTAAACCACGCAAACAATTAATAAATGTTGATTTACCGACACCACTATAAAACAGATGTCGATGAAATTCTACAAATCAATGTTTGACTATCTTCTTACCTTGAACCAACAACAGCAATATCTAATGGATGTTGTTTCCATGCATCCAATCGTTGGGAAAGATACCCATCTAAACCATGAACACCATTTCTCTAAATATATAATCATAAAATTCAAAGCAACAAACAAAAATCAAAATTAAACTAACATGAATAAATTCTTCTGCTCCTTTTTTTTCTTCATCAGTTATATCAAGTAATTCGAAATGTCCACCTGTTGTAATCGATTCAACAACTGGTTCACGATAAAAAAATTGTTCAAAATCAGAGAAATTCATCTTTAATCTTAAAAAAAAAAAAGAAAAACAAAAGAAAATTTGCTGAGCAGGCGTGTGTCCTTTGTGTTTTATTATCTGGTATAGTTCTATTAAAGGTAGCGTTTCCCATTATAAATAAATATTCTATCTTCTGATATCATATAATATCGGAAGTTGGAACATTTTTTTTTTTGATAATGAAAAACACTACATTTAATTTTACTATATATTCACTGTGAAATGCGTGTTCAACAAATATAAGGAAATAATTATTTCATTATTTAAATTACATGACAAAATTAAAAAAAATAAGATATTTATTATATAGGTTCATCATCATCATTATCTTCATCATCACTAACACTTCTTTCAGAAACAATATCAATTAATGTAAGTGCTGCTTTTTCCATGACATTTAATAAATTTCTTAATACAGATAATATTATTGAAAATGAAACAGTCGCACATATAATTGAACCAACATAAGGTACATATCGAAGAACTTCTTCAGTTGCAGTACCAACTGCTTGTCTTTTAACTAATGATATAACAAAATCAGGTACAGCAGTAAAAAAATGTGCTGGTAAAATTTTTTGTAATTCATCTTTTAAAACATATAATGGTATATGATGAATTTGAGCAATACGTTCTAATGATTCATCATCTAAACCTAATTGTTTCTTATAAAATATAACAAAACCAACAGTTAATGAAAAATCAAACATAACACTTAAACCAGGTATTGGTGGAGTTGCAACAGCAGCACTAACAGCTGCTGCTACCCATGTTTGACTACGAAGTACATCAACTTTAGCTCTAATAACTTCTTTACAATTAGTTGACATAGCTAAAATCATTGCATGACGTTTCAAACCAGGATAATCTCGTAGAAGAGCTGTACACATATTAGGAAAATCAAATCTATAGAAATTTTTGAAATTATTTTCTTTACATATTAATCAAAATAAAAGCAAAATATATGTATTCTTACCGAGACGTATAACTAATTCGACCACTAATTAAAAAAACATTAGTAGTATCATCAACTGTTCGAATATGTCCAAGACAATTTTCACGTATTCTATCAAGTATTAATGTTTCATTATAATTTTTTGGATGATCAATTTTTTCATTATATAAATCTTGATCAATATTTGTTCGTATAAAAAAAAATCGTTTACCAATGTTTTTTATTTCATTTGCCAACCATAAATCATTTTCAGTAAAACGTGTACGTGAAACAATTAAAACTAAAAACAAACAAAAAAAAATTATGTTAATTTCAATGATTAAATTTAAAAACATATACAAACAGAAATCATATCGTGCTAAGTTTACTTGAGTTAAATATGTTGATTTTTTAAATTCTAATGTACCAACACCTAAAAAATAATTGAATAAATAAAATAATAAAATATAATAAGTTAATTAAATAACAAACCTGGTAAATCATAGAAGACAAGATTAGGATAACTTGGATGAGAATATGATTGAACAATTCGTGTTGTTTCAACTACTCCAACTTTTGCTGCACCTTCATCCTCTAGAATTTTATATTTATAGTTAATTATATCAAATTGATAAAATTACTCTAAAATAGTGTCAATATTTGTCAAAATATTTTTCGATCATTAACTTTTATAATTAATGTTAATAAATTTGAGTTATTTTTGTAACTAAATTTTATACTTATAACAATTATGAGAGATTTCATGTCTATGTTTCAAAAGAAATTTTATTCAATAAAAAAAAAAAGTATTTATATACTATTGATGGATATTTTGCATCGTTTTGAAAACGACAAACTTTTGATAATAATAGTTTCATGTTTACTATAAATCATATTTTTATAATCGAAAATATTGTACGTCAATCCAAATCGATTTGATTACGAAACAGAAATCAAAACCGGTTAACTTTTATTATAAAAAAACAAAACCTCAATCAACCCTAATTTTTAATAAAAAGTGTGGGGACAAATACCCTTCCCCCCCCCCCCCCCCCCCCCCATCCTCTTGTATTGACATAATCCGACTAATTAGCCCCTAGAAAGTTCATCAAAAGTATTTCCAAGGATCCTAGACCAATAGCTTAAGAGATAACGTGTACTTGTCCCGCTTGATACAAGCCTTACAGAACATATCAATAGCTGAGGGTGAAGGCAAAATCTTGATACAGCCATCAAAGGGCATCTTAATAGCTGAGGGCGCCATGAAATATTGTCTCATGGCACCTTCAACTATTGGGATGGGCGTGGATGTAGGTGTGAGTGCGTGTTAGGGAAGCATGGCACCAACACACCCACACCCACACCCTTAATTGTGGATCAAGATTTCGTGGCACCCTCAGCTATTGATATGCTCTGTGAGGCTTGTACCAAGCGGGACAAATACACGTTATCTCTTAAACTAGTGGCCTAGGATCCTTGGGAATACTTTTAATGAACTTTCCAGGGGCTAATTTGTCAAATTACGTCAAGATATGAAGGGGGGGGGGAGGGGTCAATAAGTGTATTTGTCCCTAAAGTGTGTAAATTCATACGAGAATCCTTATGCATAAGAATATTTCATATATACCTGCTCGAAGGTTGCGTAGTGTATTGATGAGAGTTGATTTACCCTATTGAATAAAAAATACTCATTGATTTTATCTCTAATTATAATCTATCATTGATATTTAAAGAAAATATCAAACAGATACTTGCTGATCCTGAATCTCCAGTAATTGCAATATTCAATGGACTAAAACAATTAAAATCCTTCACAATGAACAATAAAAAGTTCATAAGAAAAATAAAAACGAACCATTTTCGCCATGCATCTAATCGTTCAGCGAGAAAACCTTCAATACCACGTACTCCATTTTCATTAAGATATTTCTTTGCTGCAATTTTATCCTCTTCTGACAAATCTACTATGTCAAAATCGAATGATTGTGTACTGTTACTAGCTGCCATGTTTTTTTGTTTTTTTGATGATTCACTTAATCATCTAGAATAACAATGACTCATCGATGATAAATTTTATTTATTTTTCTCTTTCTACATAAATGAAATGAAAGACAAAAATACAATACATTATATACAATAGCATATAAGAAAAAAAAAATATATATATATATATTTTGTTTAGAATCCATTATTATCTGACATAGTAGTTTGATTTTGATGAATACTAGTACTATGAGTATCATAAGTGTTTGCTTGATCATTATGATCAGTCATTGTAATATCATTTTCATCTTGATTATGACTAGGATTAGTTTGTTCTTGTGAACAACTAAAAAAGAAAAATTAATAAATTCAAAATAAATTAATTGAATTAAATTTAGTTTGTTTTTAACTTACATGAGATGTGATTTCTTTCGTTCTTCTAATTTTTTAGCAAAAAGAGCTGGACGAAGTGATGCTGTTTGAGAACAATTATTTACTTTATATATACCAATAAGATAATCAGCAAGTGTAAACATATTTTCACGTAATGAAATAACAATAAATTGTGCCTAAAAAAAAAAAGAATATTTATTAAATTTATGTTCTTTGTGTTTTTTTTGTACAACTTACATTTTTTGTACGTTCTTTAATAAATCGACCAACAATTGAAACATTTTTAAAATCTAATGCAGCATCAATTTCATCCATAACATAAATTGGTGTTGGACGAAATGTATGTAAAGCAAAAACAAATGCTAATGAACTTAATGTTTTTTCACCACCAGATAAATTACATATACGTTTCCAAGATTTTTTTGGTGGTCGAATACTATCATAATAGGATACAATAATAATAAAAAAACAACAAAAATCTATTGAAATATTAGTTTACCTTAATTCTACACCATCAACAAATGGATCATTACTTGAACAAAATTCTAATTCAGCATCTCCACCATCTGTTATTGTTCGATAAATATGTTTAAGTGTACGTGATATTTGATCAAAACCAGCTCGAAATTCTGTTTGTCGTTGTTCATTAAAACGATCTCGTTTTGCTCGTATATGATCACGACGTGTTTCAAGTTCAACAAGATCTTTTTGTCTCATATTTAAATTACGAACCTTAAAACAAAATATTTTCCATTAAGCAAAAACAAAAAACAAATTCTTACAGCACGACGATGTTCACCAATAGCAGTTAAATTACAATGTGTTTGTTTTAAGTCATTTTCACGGTCTAATGTTGCTGCAACTAAATCTTTCATTGTATATACATCAAGATCAGAACGATCATATTTTTGAATTGGAACTTCTTTAAGATAGTTTGTTGATGCATTATCATCAGGTGTATCTTCTTCATCATCAATAACATGACATAAACGTAATCCATTAATCTATATTAAAAAACAAAACAATGTCAGTTTAGTTTTATCAGAATACTTTGAATTAGACATGTATGGACAAAAATTACAGTCCAATCGAGACTGGCATATGTACAAAATTTCAAATCGAAACTTTCAACTATTATTTTTTTCGAAAATTGGTCTCCTATTGGATGATTCTATTAGAAAGTTACTCTCTCGATCAAATCTAAACAAGAATAGAAAATCTTTAGAAGTTATCTTAGTCTAGTAATCTTTTATATATTAGCAAAATATGAAAGACTCTAGTTTCAGGATCCTTTATAAATTAGATTTCAAACATTTGAAATTCGCTTGCTCGTTTAAGTAATATATACCTCGACATCGATCACACTAATTTCATGTCGACATTGAGCCAATTCTTTTTGTGCTGCTTCATATTCATGTTTTAAATGAACAATTTCTTTTTCAATATCAGCTAATTCAGATTCTGTAACTCGTATTGTTTCACGTAATTCTGCCATATTTATTTTATTTGTTTCCAAATCATTCTAGAAATAAATTTTGATATAAATAGTTTGTTTGTTTTTTTTCTTTTTCTCTAATGTTATTTAAACTTACTTCGATTTGTATTTTCTTTTCATCAGCATTTTTTGCTAATTCTTCAAGTTTTTCCAATCTGGCATTAAGATCAGCACGTTTTTTTAATATTTGATCAATAGCTGTTTGATTAGCTTTGATTTTATCTTGACTTTTTTTAAGATTACTAAACAATAAAATCATAGAAGATAATTAAAAAAAAAACAATTCCATTGAAAAACATTATTTTTTATTTACCGACGAGCATTGGTTATTTCAACATTAGCTGTATCGATTAAATTTTGTAATTTTTTCACTTGATTTATTGCATTATCAAGATCAGCTTGTGGTTGAGCAAGAGCAAGTTTATTATGATCATTTATACGTTTTGTTACACTGAGAAAAAAAGAAACAAAAAAAGCAAATTCATAAAAAAGAGAAAAAAATGAAGCTTACACGTCAATGGCAGCTTTTAGTTCTTCAAGTTCATCATTAGCCACATCATATTCTACATAAAAGAATTTCAATTAAATGAAAAGAAAATTTTTAAAATTTGAATACCTTGTTTAGTTTGTTTTAATTCTTCATCATATTTTTCTCGATCTTTAGTTGAAACTGTTTTAGATTCAACAAGTTTTTGTTGTTTTTCAACTGATGCTTTTAATGTTTCTACATGATTTGGTAAATTCTATAGACATAAATATATAATTACCTATTTAAAAATTCATAGAAAAAAAAAATGTTTTTTTTTACTTTAAGATCATTTTTTATTTGTGTATGAATACGTTTTTCATCGGCTAATTTTTGTTTCAATTGTTTTTCTTCTGTTGTCAATTGAAAACGTTGTTGTTCAAGTTCAGTTAATTTTTCACCATCCTAAAAGAAAGATTTTTACTAAGGAGGGAAGGTTATCGAACGTGATTCGTCAATCGAACTAGTCTCTATCTCTGGTATGATATTAGTGAAAGAATGTGGACGAACTCTGATAGATTTCCATTAGTCTCATCGGGACATACCTATAAACAAACTATCAGTTTGATTGTCGAGACATACTTGGGAATCTTCTGTTGTTAAAGTGAATAAAAGTATATTTATAAAATTAATCTAACCTCTTTCACACTTTTTTCTAATTGATTTTTTTTTGCTGGATCAATATGAATACTTTGTCTTGATGTTCGATTATCAGCCGTTTTTAAAGTCATTTTTCCACGAGCTTGAAATGAACCACCACCAGACATTGTACCTGATTGTTCAATAATTTCACCTTTAAGAGTAACAACACGATAACGTGTTTGACTACCAAATGCAACTTTTTGTGCATCATCAATATTATCAACAACAAGTGTATCACGAAGAGCATAATAAAATGTATTTTTATAAATAGAATCATTAATATCAATTAAATCAAATAAACGATATGTATTTGGTGCTAATTGTGGTACATCAAAACGACGATTGGCTTGTTGAGAATGTCTAAGCATTTTATCCATACAGATAAAACTACCTGTACCTTGTTTATGTTCTTTAAGAAGATTTTTTGCAGCTTCACCACTTTTAACATCATCAACAACGTAATAATCAAGATAACCACCAGCAGCTGTTGAAATAGCAACATCATATTTACTATCGATACTAGCTGAAATAAACAAATAATTTCATTGTAACGTATAAGTAGTATTGTACTATCAATAGAAATATTGACCGCTAAATTTATAGTAACAGAATTTACTTGTGTGAATAAAGAACTTGAGTCTATAGTATCATACTACCATTAAAACTAATTTTAGTAGGAAAATAATGCTTTACATAAACAATCTCTATTACTATTTTACCAGATATTTCAAGCAATAGAATTATAAGATATTTAAAACGGATGTTTTCTAAATCAAATTTTTTTCTATCAGAATTGATTTTGATATATTTTTATAAGAACCTGTAGAACTAATTATCAAAATTTTAAAAATAAGTTCTAGTTTATATCTATCGTATATCAGAGAAACATGTGCTTCCGTCTCATGGTTTTCAGTTTACTAATAGTGTCTTGCATCTTTCTTTTTGGTATTAACATAGCTTATTTGTAGACCCGAATCTTTTTTGCGCTTGTTTCAACACATAAACTGTAACATTCTTGATAACATACTTAGGAAGTAACTGTTTTGATTGATTGTGAGTTATCCGAAGCTATACTACTTCATGTGTAGCCTCTATTAGAGTGAGAAGCGAATAGCCGGAACTGTTCAACTTTATTCGATTTCACCTATCGGATATGATCAAGTCTTAATAAGATACGAACAAATTTTTTAAATAACAAATAGCATATAAAATCATTCATTAGTGATCTAACATATGTCTATACTAAAATAACTCTTATAAAAGAATCAAAGGTGGACACGTTTTGTTTTGTCTAAAATATACAAAATTAGTTTTTGGTAGAAAGTTATTGCCTTAGTCTTTGTTGATAGCATTTGATCGTTATGAATATTTGTCTATAAGATAGATCTCTTACCAAGAGCGCCTAATCTTTGATGAAATCCTTGTAATTTTCCTTGTTGTTTTTGTCCAAGAAGAAAATTTAATGTTCTATCACGACTTTGTGTTGTTTGCATTTGTGAATTAATATTATTAAGTTCAAGTTGATTTTGTCTAAAACGTTTATCAACAATAGAATATTCTTCTTCAATATCTTTTAATAATTGTTCTTTTTCTTGATGTAATTTTTCTGTATAATTTAATTGTTGATCAATATCATGAAATTTTTCTTGTTTTATATTAAGTTCTTTTTGTTTATTTTCATAATCATTTTTCATTTCATTTAATATATTTTTATGACGTTCTTCTTCACTTAATAATAATTGTAAACGATTTTGTGCAAGTTCATAATCTTTTTTTTTATTTGCATATTTATCTTGTTTAAAACGATTACAATTATTTGTTTTTTCAGTTAATTCTTTTCTCCATTGTTCAGTTTGAGGTAATAAATCTTGTTTTAATTTATTTAATTCAATTTCAAATTTTTCTTGTTGATTTTCAGCTATTTTTAAATCTTCTTCAGATTGATTTATTTCTTTTAATTTTTCATTTGGAATATTTTCCCATGTTTGAACTTTTGATAATTCTTGTTCATTTTGTTTTTCATATTTTTTTTCTTGTTCAAAACTTGTTTTTATATCATGACGTATTGTACCATCTTCTGTTTCATAATCAACTAAAGATTTTTTAAGTTTAATTAATTCATTATTATTTTTATCATAAGATTTTTGTAAACGATTTAATTCATCTTGACTTTGTTTACATAAATGTTTTTTTGATATACATTGTTCATTTGATTCTTTCATTTTTTCTTCTCGATCAGTATATTTAACTGTTAATGCAATTTCTTGATCACCTAATTCAAAACGTTTTAATTGTAACATTTTTGATTTAGCTAATTTATAATCATTATCACATTTAATAAAATCTAATGCTTGTTGATATGGACTATCTAATTGTTGAACTTCATTTTGTGCAGCTTTAACACGATTTTTCTAAAGACAATTAAAAATTTCTATTTCTTTTTTGAATGAATGAGAATATATAAAGCAACAAAAAAATTTTTTTGTTTTTTTTCTAAATGTTTTACTTTTTCGGCCCACATTGCACTTAATTCTTCAACTTTAAGATTGAGTAATTCTAATGGTTTTTTAAAACGTTCTGTACCAATTATATCTTCAAGATATTCCAGAAAACCTTGTTCATGTTCATTAGCTGCAATTGGTTTCATCATAGCTATTGATTCGACATCACCCTTGAAGAAACAATTAAAAGAAAACAATCACGAGATTAGGTATATGAGGCATTCGATAAAAACCTTTGTTTTGTGCGTTCAATGCATCGATGTCTCAAACCATCGAACTTTTCTTCTCAAAAGTTGGTGAGTCTCGACTTTCTGCTGCTATCATATCTTCATGAGAAAACGACAGAGAAAAATGTACTGTAAAAATCGAGCTTGTTTTCGTTTCAACGGATCATTTTAGCTTTCTATCAATTATACTAATGTTGATTGACTCAAATTTGATAAAAGTAACATCAATGAAAAATGACTCTTCCGATATATGTTATACAACGTTTTATTTTCTAGACAAAAAAGAAACATTTTTAGAGATTTTCATTGTCATGATACAATTGTAAAACAAAAATATTTCAGAGAAGTTTTTTTCTATATTTAATTCAATATCACTTTTAACTCTGGTTTCGAATGTCGCACTTATTTTGATTTACAATTGTGTCATAGCAACGAAAAATATCTAAAAATGTTGTATAATATGTATAAAATTCAGCATGGAACTAACTAATTCTGTATCATGACAGGAGATGAAATTGTATCAAATGAACATTTTCAATTCATCGAAAGAGTCAGGCTGCTAACACTACTCATATTGAAATAATGTCGTTTTACTTAGTTTTTAATCCTGTATATTTGAGCATAACTTTACAGAACATTTTTTTTTCTTCTAACGATATGAGTGTTAGAAAATTGAGTTTGGTGATTTCAGATGTCGATGTACTTAATGTACAAAAGTTCTTTTTTTTTATCGAGCGTCTTGTATACTCGATGGCTCCACAATTTCTCTCTTGAAAACATACTTGAAGAATTAAATAACGACTATGATCAAGATCAACACCATATTCACGTAATAATTTTGTTACATCTTTTAATGAAACTTGTTTTTCATTGATTTTATAATGACTTGAATTATCAGGAAATGCAATACGTGTTATTGAGAAACGTATTTTTTCTTTTTCACCTTCAATTGCTATAGCTTCAAAATGTACAGTTACTGAACAACTTTTTACATTTGGACATTCGGCACTATTATGTAAAAGTGTACTCAATTTGGCACCACGCATTTTTGATGCTCGATGTCCAATAACAAAGAGAAGTGAATCGATTACATTACTTTTACCTATTTTAGAAAAATAATATTTAATATGATAGATTATATGAATACATACCACTACCATTCGGTCCGATAATACATGTAAAATGCTAGAAAATAAAATACATCAAAAATTATCAAACAACTTTATATTTTCATACTTCATCAAATTGATCAAGTTGAATACGACCAGCAAATGATTTAAAATTATTTATTTCAATTTTAGTGATCACAAGACGATATTTAGGTGTTAAAAGAGCTTGAATATGTTCAGGTAAGGGTGGTAATTCCAATGTGTCAATATCGATTTCTAAAACAAATAATTTGATTCATATCGAACATATAAATCAACTTCTTTTTTTTAAATACCTTCTTCACCAGCTTCATTTTCATCTCCTTGATGAGTCATGAGAATGAAATCTTTCTGGAACAATAATATTTAACTTAAACAAATAGTTGACGAACGACGAGTCCCAGGTGGTGGAAAATCAATCAAAAACGAACAAAACAAAAACGAAATGAACGTTATTCGACAACCAATGAAGTTAGAATCCTCTGTGTTTAATGACCAATCAAAAGAACACTGCATATGATACTGGCGACATAGATGACACTGAATAACGATCATTGATTAACAATAAGAAATTTGTTGATCGTAGATTTTTTGTTTAGGACTTGTAATAAATACATGTTATCATAATTAAATGTTCACATTGTACCATTGCATCAATCACTGTGAAAGAAACGCTCTGAGGAAAGTCTGATTTCTGTAGTTGATCGGGTGTGAGTGTCTGTAGGAATCTCGGTGAACAGAAGAATCACTGCTTCATGCATCTGGATAGCATATTCTACCCACAGTCCACACTAGGATTGTCACCTCTTCAGCTTTTCCCCTTTTTATTTGATATAAAAGCTTTTTTTTCATATTTCAAATTCGATGAAGAAGAAAATCTTTTTTCATTGAATAAACCGTGATCAGTGATATGTACAATTTATCATCATCCTTATTGACTACTATATTACCTCAGTTTAGCAACATTAAAAGTGTTTCTAGGAAAAAGAAGCTTTGCTCTCATTTCCTATTCGTGAAGTAAAAACACAATTGTGCTTTCAATTGATAGTTAACTCTATTGATCAACTTGTTTTTCGTATTTTGTTTTCATTGAAAAATCTCAAATCCAAAAATCTAAACAATTCTTTTCTGATCAATTGATAGTGACATAATAAATGACAATGAAAATAAGGGTGTATGTGTGCAGGTAGATCTTTCGTTGATTGTCACCTATATTCACACTCATCATACATGTAAATCTCGTTTTATAAAACTGACACATTAATAAAATATTATTATCAGTGAAACTAATATAGAAGTAACAAAATCATTTGGATAAAGATAAGTAGTAACTTGATAGAATTTTGATTTGATTGCAATAAAAAGAGCTGAAACAAAAATATACCAACTCCACTATCATCAAGTCCATCCGAAGAAATAAATAAATAAAAGACTAATCGAAATATAGTACGAAACGAATATATGGTTCATTGCCATAATATGTAAAAAAGTATTGAAGATATTGAGAAATTCCGTCTTCTGATAACAATTCATCAGTCATCAACATTCTAATTCATTCAAAAGACGAAGAAAACATATAATAATGATACGAGTAATGTAATCCATGGATCAGGTACCCGCATCCATACCTGGGTTTTGATACAAAATTAATAGGTACAAGTAAATGATTTCTATTCGCGTTGGATACTAAAAGAAAAAATTGTACTCTTGCAGTATTCTGATAACCATATGATTGATAACAAACTATATAATTTCAATGTGACTTCTTTCGAAAAATTTATGCAGATATTTGCAGAATGCATATGAAATGATGGTGCAATAGTGACACAACAATGTGTATAAATTGGAGAAAATTTCGACAAATTGATTGAATAATAAGTTATAATCATTATATTGATATTATGACTACAGACACCTATGGTTTTCTACAGAAAAAATGTCAGGTATATTCACTCTATCCAGAATCACTGTTTTATATTATATTATTAGTAAAATCTTCAGTTCAATAAATATTTTATGAGTTACAATTGAGGAACGATACGGTACGAGATATTTGAAACCAATTATTTGTTCATTTGTTAATATTATCAGCAGAAAAACTAAGGGCATAACGCTTTGAACGTGTTGAAAATGACTTTCTAGAACTTCTTTCCTACAACTTAGACTTTCTCGAAAATAATCGATTTTTAAATTAAAAAAAAACGATATATACATTTTCATGAAAATACAAAAAATGATGTATTTTGAGCCACATTGCCATGGACTTTCTGGAAAGCGGCTAATACAATGTAAACAGCATTTTCCCACCAATAGTTGCGTCTTTTGACGCTCTACAAAGCTATATAAAATCTACCTTACGCTTTTAAAAATTAGCTGCGTAAGAGACGCAAGAATGGTAAAACAAAGCATGTAAAATAGACTCCAAAATGGTTGATTTCACCTAGTATAATGGATTTTGTTTGGTTTACGACGTAAGTAACGAGGTATATGAATTATACGATTTTCTAGAGAAGTTTCTGCTCTATCTGTTGGGGCAAATTGACAATGGTTTTGATGAAATTTTTACGAGAAAGAAAATGAATAAACAAAAATGATCGAAAAGTCATAGATTTTCACAGACCGATATTTTAGGTGAAAACTATTCGTTGGTCAAAGTATTAGAAGACATTGTCCAGAAGCAGTCAAAATTTGGATTTCTAAGTGACTTTTGATGGTCTTTCAAAATAGCAAACGCATTGCAAAAACCAAAATATTTCGCTTACCGACTCCTACTGTTTTGGGTAGTGATTTCATAGACTCTCTCTTAAGGTACTCTACAGAACAACCGGTAATAGAATTTGTTATACTCTTATTGTTCGTGTTTTTCTTCAGCACAGATTTTTTCAAATCTTTTTACATAAGTTTAAATAACGAAAACTAAAAATATTTCTATGGACCTCTATGTGCTGAAAACTAGTTTATATTTTCTAATGCTTTCCCACCATAGCTATTGATTATATGAATAAAAATATACATGGTTATACAAAGTCTTTATTTTAAACCAATTTTCAACCCAATAATTTACAAGTTTCGGCTTGCGAAAGTAACCGATGAATATAAAATTTAGATAGATTCTAATGAATCCCAAATATTATACACTTTACTAAATATCACCAAAACCTCAAGAAATCTATCAGATGGTGCCAGAACATAAAAAACATCTTCAGTAATCCTGAACCATCTGGGAAATTTCAAAAACTCATCAACTTCTGATGGTCCATGGATAAAACATGCGCTGGAGAGAAACCATTATTACTTTCTAACGCTTAGAGATAAGGAATTGAAAACCTCTAAGAGAAGAAATGGATCTTGGATTTGGGTGGGATCCAGTGAAGTCAAAGTGATCTTAATACCTTAGATCTACAATTTTGTTTTGGAGAAAAATAGTAGAACTTCTATGATTTTTATAAAAAAAAAAGCTTGTTAGCACAGCTTTTTTGGGTCTGAAATGTAGAACTCATGTATTTTTCATAAGCTAGAATACTCAAAAGATTTAAAACTACTTGTTAAGGTCTGTAATGTGGGATTGTCCATAATGGATGGTCTGTAAAAGTGAGTGGCTGTAATGAGGACTGCGTTGCTAAGTGTCTGTAATGGAGGAGTGAAAGAAAAGGGAGCCGCGAAATTTGAGCTTAAAATTTACACTCACTGTTTTCTTCAAAAATCTATCTGAGTTCCATAAAATTAAATGACAAATACATTGTCGAAACCAGAGCAAAGAGAGAGATATTGATACGCTTGTTTGAGAAAGTCATGCAAGTCGACGGAATCTTTAAAAAAATCTTTTTACTAAACAAGTTCTCCCATGAAATGGTATGAGATGGGATGAGAAATTTTTTTGAGAGCTCCAGCCTATTCGAAGCTCGGTTTCAAATCTATTATTGATTGCTTTATCTAATGAAAACTGTCGTCAACTTCAAACGCTTCAGTATTACAAAAATTATGTGCGATAAAAGTTAAACATGAATCGCTCAAGAAAATAAAATAATGTTGAATATAAATTATTCTAGAAGTCATATGAATAGAAATATTGCTTGTTATTTATGATGATTTTATTGATAGCCTTTGCAATCGTTGATACATTAATTCAAATGATTACGACAGAATTATTCATTATTAATATGTTAGATCAAAACACACTAGTTTTTATTTGCTCTAAACATAAGAAAACAATGGATCAAATCTGTAAATGTAAAGACCAATGGTGTGTGATTTGTTAGTATAAAATAAAGATATACAAATATTGACTTTCAAGAAATCATTATTTTGCATTAATGTAATTGTATTGTTTGATTTCGATTTTTTTTTTATTCTTTCTAATTCCGTCAGTATTCAAAAGAAATAAAATGACTCATTTTTTAAAACGAAACTTGAAACCATATTCTTTCATTTACTACCATATAGAATGTAATGAAAATGATTTTCGTTTTTTTATATTATGCCGATACAAGTAAAGTTCTCTCTTTTCTGAACAAATTCAAATTTAGCATAAGATAGAAAGAAATAAAACAAATTAAAAAGTTTTCCATTAGGTGTTTATTGACGGTCAATGAAGTCTAAGTAATTTTTACTGTTGGTGCACACCCTGATTACTTTCAAATGTTTTCATTGACCTTAATGATCGAAAAGAAG
Source organism: Rotaria sp. Silwood1 (assembly GCA_905250075.1). Classification (NCBI taxonomy): domain Eukaryota; kingdom Metazoa; phylum Rotifera; class Eurotatoria; order Philodinida; family Philodinidae; genus Rotaria; species Rotaria sp. Silwood1. Next base: position 333,082 of record CAJNOP010000183.1, read on the forward strand.
TTAATCAAACATAATCGGAAAAGATTTTTGATAGAGCGGTTTATACATGAATAGAACTATTTGTCTGTTTGGTTTGAAATACAATTGAATCATTGAAGTTTAAGTGAATGATTAAATTGATTTTTGATATTCTTGTTGATCTAATAAAATTATTGTGACAAAATCTCTTTAGGATTATTTGAACGTGCGTGTTTATTTTATAATAAAAGTTGAAATTAGCTTGAATAATTAAAAAAGTAAAAAAGTTTCAAAAAGTGAGTTGTCGTGATGGAAATCGACCTGGAAATTTTCGAATAAAAAACTTTCGTATTTCATTAAATGCTAATAAATATAAAAAGAAAGGAATAGATGGTAACCACCACAGAAATCGATTTGGTGCAAGATTAAGTGCTTGATTAAGTGATGGAATATAAAGAAGAAAACAAGCAAGACCAATGGCAAATATAATAGACAATAACATTAATTTATTTCGAAAAAAGCTTTTGTCAAATATTGATTGACGAGCTGTTTTATTTCCAAGTAAATTTCCAATTTGTGTTATAACAATGCCAATAAAATATGCAGATTGTGCAGCCAAGTCGAGATTTCGTCTAATTTAAATTTAAATGAAAAAATTAAAATCTTCTGAATAATTTACCTTTGTTCATATGTCCAGTCTTGACCATAACTATCACGAAGATCATTAACAGCAGGTGAATCCCATGCATCTCGTATTCCAAGTAATCTTGATGGCCACCAACCATTTTCAGCCATAACAACAAAAAAAGCAAAAAATGCGCCACTTGCTTCAATCATGGCCATTTGTCCATAACAAAGTGTAATCAACTTAATAGTACACATTTTATCAGTTCTTTTTCTCGGCGGTCGCTCCTAAACAATTTACTTGAAATAAGAAAAAAGAAAGGTATTAGATTTCAATACGAATAAACTCACTAAAAGATCTCCTTCTGCTTTTTCATAGGCAAATGTTATACTAGGTACAATATCAGTTCCTAAATCAATACATAATATAGTTATCGTACTTAATGCAAGTGGAATATCAACAATTGCATAGAGAAGAAAAGGTAAAAGTTGACATAAATTTTTTGTGAATGTATAAGCAATAACTTTTTTCAAATTATCAAACATAAGTCGACCTTCAGCAACACCAGCAACTATTGTTGCAAAATTGTCATCCAATAAAATCATATCTGCCACTTGTTTACTGACATCAGAACCAGATATACCTAAAATTTACAATTATATTTATTCAAATGTGATTATTAATTTCAAAGGAACGATTCATCAATAATTTTCATTCAAAAATTAATAAAATGTTTTGTGGTTTCTATTACGAAAAATAAAATAAAATTTCAAAAATGGAAGATGTGGGTAATGCAAAGCTTGACTGAAAACGGTTTTTCGTTTTATGCATATAATGTTTGATAGAGTCCGACGCGTTGATCCCGAATATGTGATTTTTCGGTTTTTTTTCTATCGTCTTTTAGAGAGAAACCTTGGAAAAGCTCGTAGGATTCAAACCGATAAAAAAAAAACATGCTCATTTGGGAAAAACTTAATTTTTATTGTCAAAGCTTTTCAAACTGTATCTTTCTCTTATTTGTCATCTATAACTGAGGATAAGAGCGTATAAGTCTCGCCGAAAAATTTTTCCTAACAAAAACGCACTGCGGGTAGATATCATAGGCGAAGCTTTTCCAAAAAGTGACTTGATGAGGAGTACAGAAGAATTTCTAGTGGAATAAGTTTTTCAATGAGATCTACGCGGTTCAATGCACTTGTTTAGGTTGATACCGACCAGAGATGTCCATTGCGGCGCGACTGCTGCCGCTGTAGCGGTTGTTTTTTTCAAATAACCATCGCGGTGCGGCGCGGCAGCGGTCGTTTTTTTAACTAACTATCGCGGCAGCAGCGCGGTAGCGGTAGGTTTTTTGGAGAACAATGCAAAAAAGCATGAATTCGAACAGAATTTCAATGTTTGCAAGTGCAAAAATATGAGATTCAACGAATCTTATCGATTGGTAACAACAGCTCAAGTCTTGAACAGTCACAGATCGTAAAATTCACAACATTATTCTAACAATCATCGCGGCAGCGGTGCGGTAGGTTTTCTGTTTTTATCACTGCGGTGCTGTGGCGGTGCGTTAGCTTTTTTCTTTTATCGTCGCGGCGCGGCAGCGGTCAGTTTTCAACCGCGATGGACATCTGATACCGACTATGAAATTCATTTTACTCGTTTCTGACATGCCCCTGGGCAAACTGATTGGTTGTGTTATCAATTTTTGCGAAATTTTTTCCTTTAAATGGAAAGTTTACATTTTCTCAATAATAACACCATATTTATAAAAACTAAATGAATATTGTTAAAGTTTTTTTTTGAAAGATTCAAGTAAAGGAAGATGCTTAACTTCATCTCTTCGTCTAACAAACTAGATAAGTTTGTAAAGCTGAATACTAGCGAACCGTAGTACGGCGGTTCAATAACACCACATTGGATGAATAGTTGACTTTAATATCTATAAAATATAACTCTTATGCTGAATTTTCAACGGCAAATAAGAGAGACATAGTTTGAACGGATTCGACAATAAAAATAGGAAAAAAAGCATTTTTCTCAAACAAGCATGTTTTTTGTCCATTTCAATACTCTTTGCGCATGTTCAAATTTTCTATCGTAAACGACAACAAAAAAGAAATCTAAAACCGTCTTAGAAAAATTTAATTATGTTGTATATGATCAATTAAAAAAAAATATAAATAAGATTCGAAACCAAGGTTTGAATTTTATTTGTGTAGAATTAATCTTTTATGAAAACTAATGGAAATAAAACTCATCGATAGGGATCATTCTATTTCAGATGAAATAAGCTAAACAATGATTGAAACAAAGAACTTGTGTGCAGAATTACTTTTGTGACAGTTCGTTAGATCACAATAAGTAATAAGCCCATCAATTTCGAATTGAATTGTTGTCGAAGTTTTCTTCAGAATAACAAATTAAAAGGAAAGATTTGCTGATTTCAAGAATAATATTTGTCATTTGTACATAAATTTTTTTTTCAATTTTATAAAACAGTTTCAAACTATAATTCAAATTGAAATCTATGAAAAAAATCGTTACTATTAAAAATCTAACATAGAAATGATTGTTCAACTAATTCATCCTATATCAGTAAGAAAAAATCAATTATTCTCTTATTTCTTATGATTAGTTTTAAATAAAGTCAAAAGCTATTTTGTTTGTTTTATTCAACAATTAATTCTTTTTTTTTCCTGAAATACTTCTGTAATTTTAATCAAATTGAAATTGTTTCAGTTTATTATAATGATATTAACAATCAATAACGAATTTTTCAGCACTTCCATAAGAAACAAAAAAGAATCATGAGTTACTTCAATCATTAAGAAAATTCTTTTTGTGAAATCTCTACTTTGACTTGCTAGCACGTTGATTCTGGTCGTCGAAAGAAAATATATTTACTCGAAAAGATGCGGGATAATCAGCGTATTCAACAAGGAAAATTTTGGAAACATGAAATTTAAAAGTAGTATTATATATCGGAATATATATAGATACGTCCAGTGACTTTTAACATTTTATCTGCGAAAAAAAAAACAAGTTGATTGGAAGTCATCGAAGAAATTCTAAAACATTCTGGTTCGTAATACTTCCTCTAAATTCTATCAATTTGACTAATTTTCTTGCTTAAGTCGATCTGTATGTCTTCAACTGTATGATTAAGACGCATAAACTCGTGAGTTCATAATGGAAAGGTTTCATATGTGTACAAAAAATTGTCGAAAATGAGGAGAAGAAATCCGATGATCGAATTCTGTGCATAAGCCTACTTGGTTCCGACCAGCACAGAAAAAGTTCAATCACCATATTGCTACTTTGAACTTGAGAATAATTTCTAGCCGTACTTTATTCGATTGTACGGATACTAAGTTAAATGAATAGAATTAAGTCTATGAAGTGATTTGCTCAAATCTAATGGAAATGCACATTCGATCAATTAAATAAAAAAATCTTCGTTGATAAATTTTCTTAGACTTGAATTCTAAAATATAATTAAAAATTTCTCAAAAATTATTTCTATTAATAAATAACATTTTAAAATACAATATTCATTTCAAATATTTCAATTTGATTAATTTTTGTAGAAAGATTTTTCTTTAGATACTGTCTCATATTTCGATAACCTTCATAGAATAAATTCAATTATTATCTTAATAATAATTTGATTCTTCTTCACTTTAATCACAACACCCTCATGTTCACGCAGTATTCTGTTGTAAATCACGACAATCAGTATGCAGATGTGATTAAAGTAAAGAAGTATCCTTAAAAACAATCTCTTACCCATTGATATTCCAATATCAGCTTTTTTAAGAGCCGGTGAGTCGTTAACACCATCACCAGTAACACCAACAATCCATTGTAGTCTTTGACAACCTATTTTGAAAAAAAACCTTATTGACTAGTTCTCAACAAATTTCATTAAAATACAAATTACCAAATCAAATGTTAAATTAATCTCTGTTAAATAGAAATCAATCTCTAATTATTTTTATCTTCGAAAAATATTTTCTCGTGTTGGTGTTTTTAAATGAAAAATTAAGAAAAATCGATCGAACAAATAAATCTTTCAATTATTTATAGATGATTAACCCAAGTTTACTTCAGTTCACGTTATAATATGCAACATGGAAGATGAGGGAAGGAGTAGAGAGGACTCAGCCATCCCCTCCATCCTGTAACGCAAAATCTTGGTTCTGCCACTGTAAATATGTCGTCAAGACTTCTTGTTCATTAGAAATATTGAAAAACAAAATACTCCAGTTGTTCTACGGTCTATTGTACAATCAAGATGAAATAACGAATAAATTAAATATTACATAGAAAATTGACTGCTGAAAAAGGCATCCTCGAAATTGAATTTTTTTTTTTCGGAATCAATAAAGGTTAGCATTTATTCGACTTCGTCTCTTCTTACTAATATTTTTTTTTGAAAAAAAAGCTTTTTCGATTAAACAAATAATTTTTGTTTCAAAAAAAAAACTTTTAAATGTTTTCAGAGAAGTAAAACTGATTATGCGTTTTGAAACGATGTTTTTTCAGATAAAATTTCATTATTTTGATTATTAAATAGCGGCGTACCCACAAAAAAACAGGTGTAGAAGGCACAATCCCCTATTCCATATCCGTCACGGAGCGAAGATCTTTTGACAAATGTTTTAGAAAGAAATCAAACTCTTTTGTTAAGCGGAACTCAACCGTTTGTAAGGAAGAGCTAAACGCGTTCTGAAAGTGAAGAATGACCTTCTCTAATCATTGACTGATTACGGCACTAATATTAAAACAAGTTTTAACTCAAAAGTTTTTCTTTTTACACAAAATAAATTCATCAAATATTTTTATTTTTGTTTTTGTATACGAATTTAAAAAATCTCTTTTAACAAACACAAAGAAAATTCTTTGAAAAAAGCAATGCATGAAACTTTTCAGTGGAATTACCAGTGGAATTTCGGCAGACTTTTATATACTTCCGCGCTATATAGCTTAGAAAACGTATATATACATATATCTATGCAACAACGTGATAGGTTGATAGACATTAGCCGACCAATTTATATATCAGCACAAAAGATGTTCAGAAGTATAGTTTTTATGACTTCCCTTCCGATAATTTCTTTTCTGTGGCAATGAAATCTCTTTCCAGGTATGCCATGAGGACGAACTCTTTTAGAGTCTTCTTAGCCTCGCGGAGCTCTATTCACAGCCAAAAGATGGGATCGAATGACGCCCAACAGTTGGATATGTCCCTCATTAGAATATACAGGATCAAGCGTATTCGAAAGATTCTATTCGCATATTACACAGATCACATTTCACTGTGGTGTAAAATCTTGTTGTATTCAAAAACCAAATTAGACATCGAAATCTTAAAGTGAAATATGATCTGTATCCTATGTGAATAACACCTTTCGAACATGCTTGACCCTGTATTATCTAATGAGAGAAATTATCAATGATCAAGTTTAATATGGCACTTTACTGAGCGTGAAAAATAGCATCTATTGACACTGTTAATTTTATATTGAATTTAGGAAAGAAAAAATTCCATATACCATCATTAGAGCCCTGTATGGAATCAATTTTGCAGTTAAATCAAAGTCAACTAAATTTTTAGCCGAAGATTCACTTCTCACATATGAATTTTGCTGTGCAAACTGATGCATTTTGGAAGTTCCAACAATGTCTTATAGAGGCATCCTAGCACTAAAGAAAGTCAGAGTTAAATTTACTTCTGATTTTTTTCTATCCATATTGTCTTTTATGTATAAAGGCTTTGATAAGATATCGTTGAACCTTACAATAGGCACCAATTCCTAAGCTAAATATCAAAGAACAAAAGCTACTATTCCAAAAGTTCATATCCGGAGACTGAGTTTTTGGCAAAAGACTTACGTTCTCTTCAGGTCGATTCCGTGCAAGGCTCTTACTACCGTTATTACTTGAAATACTTAAAACCGATAAACGTACTAAAAAACTGATTTGCTTACAAAATTTTTTTCCTTCAGTACACAATAACAATAAATATACAGAAGTGTGTGAAATTTCGTGCTCTATCCTTCTCATGTATTGAAAATGAAACTTAAGGGGTGACATATTTACTTTATTATCTGATGGTGTTCTTTCAGTGGATTTCAATTTGAAAGGTATTGAGAAATGAGTTAATTTATCAGTAAAATTTTCTAAATATTATTCGAAGAATAAAAATCATTTTTAATAAATTCATTTTCTCGTATTTCTTTTTTTATATCATTTACAATGATAATTTATTATTTTATTTTTACTAAAGTGGATTAGCTGGTATTTTAATAAGAATTTCAATATGACAAAATTAAATTGAATTAATTTTATGAAAATATTTCTTTAAATGATATTTTTAATTGTACAATTTTCTAATTTGAAGATTTTTTTTTCCTTAAAATCGATGAGAGTTGAATGTTTTTCAATACGTCGCATAGAATTATTATTAATAAGTAAATAATGAAAACTAACCTTCAACAATAATTAATTTTTGTTGAGGCGATGTTCGAGCAAATACGATTTCACGGTATGATAGAAGAACTTCATCTAATTGTTTTGATGACATTTGAGCTAATTCCGAACCAGATAAAACAATTGAACGAATATCTTTTGAATCAATTGTTTCAAGAGGAAGATGAAAACGATTAGCCAAATCTTCAGCTTTAAATATAGAAACAAAATAATATATTTATTAGAAAATCTTTTAAAGAAAACCTGTATCTGAAGTGATAATACCAACACCTATGAAAATAATAAATCATAAATGAGTTTTTCTACTAATAAATATCGATTTACTTTTTGCAATAGCTTTAGCTGTAATAGGATGATCACCTGTAACCATAATAACTTTAATTCCTAGAAAAAGTTTCAAGAAAATTTTCAAAAAGTATAAGAAAACCTTAAATATTTATTAACCTGCTGTACGGCATTTTTGTACAGCTTCAGAAACTCCAGGTCGTGGTGGATCAATCATCGCTACAAAACCCAAAAAACGTAAATCTTCAAGTGGAAAATTAGGATTATCCGACTCGAATGTAAATCCTCGAGGATATTGATCTAATGGTAAACGTAAATCACAAAATCCGAGAACCCGTTCACCTAATCCACCTAATGTCATATATGCATCATCCAATCTCTCTCTCCATTCATCATCAAGATCATATTCATTATCATTAATAAAAATTTTCGAACATCGTTCAGCAATTCTCTCTGGTGCACCTTTCATCTAATTGAAAAAAAAAAGAAATGATTTCGAATATATATCAATAAAATAAAAATACCACAAGTAAATATTGTTGATCTTGATCGTCGGTTTCGTGAATTGATACTTGATATTTATTTGTACTATTAAATGGAATATCACAAACACGAGGATTTTTTGCTCGATAATCTTCAACATTGCCAACAACAAGTTCAGTAAATTGAAGAATAGCTGTTTCACTAGCATCACCTTTGACAAGTCTTTGTAGTGGAGATTTATTTAAATTATCTTCATCAGTCTAAAATTAAAAAATCATTTTTTTTTTCTTTTATATCCTTTTTAAAATAAACCTTAAAAACAGCTTTTGAGCAAAGCATAGCACATCTTAAAAGAGCTTCATAACTTGATCGATCTCGTTCAATTTGAATAACTTGTTCATCAGCTGTTGAATCAATTATTGGATTTTCAAAAACTACTTGAGCAGGATGTGTATGTGAAAGATTAACACTAGCAATAGATCCATCTAACCATAAATGTGCTACAGTCATTCGATTTTGTGTTAATGTTCCAGTTTTATCAGAGCAAATTACTGAAACACTTCCTAATGCTTCGACAGCTGTTAAATTTTTAACTAAACATTTTTTTCGAGCCATTCTTTGAGCAGTTAATGCCAACATGACAGTTATTGTTGCTAAAAGACCTTCAGGAACATTTGCTACAATAATACCAATAACAAAAACAATGGCACGTAAAACACCCATATTAAGACTTATTAAAACAATTAAAAATATAATTCCAAAAGTAATAGCCACTATTGTTACCATATGAACAAAATGATTTATTTCAACATTTAACGGAGATACTTCATTACTAACACTACTGGCTATTTTATATGAATGAGAAAAAATAAAATAAAATAAAAATAAATATTTTTTAAATCACATCAATCAATATCAATTTGATAAAACCAATTAAATTGTTCAAAAACAAACTTTCTTGATTTCTTTTCCATTTATTTAAAAAAATACTCAAAATAATTAAAGAAAATTCATTTTAGTTAATTTATTTTCTTCTTTTTAGAAATTCCATCTTTTCAGTATTAGAAGAATTTTTTAATAAGAAGTTTAAAAAAAGAAGGCAAATGTGTTGATAAATGAAGTTAGAATAGTTTCATCGCAAAAATATTATTTTATTTAATCAAAAATAATATTTCGAATTCCTTTTTAAAGTCGATTGTTTGCAAAGATTAAAAAAAATCTAAATGAATTCGACTAATATGTTGTTTTATTACATGATATTTTTATTTTATCTAGAAACTTGCGTCAAGCGTAAAGTTAATTTTTAATTGAGCTGGAAACAAAAACAAAATAAAAATCCATTGTATTAATCGATTACTTTGTAAAAACATAGAAATTCTTTTCTTTTCTTGGTAGTCGAGTTTTTCACAATTAATTAAAAAAGGTTGAACTTGAATTGTGTTCTGCAACTGAATTAAGTATCGGATAATAAAAAATAGCCGGATAGACTCTGGATTTGAGATCATATCCGGCACCCGATCCGACAGTATATCAGATCTTAACGTTTCAAAATATTTTGCTTTTTTAAAGGGATACATATATATAAGCATAGATATGAAAAATTGTTCGATTATAATTGAGCAATTTATTGTACTTGAGAACAGGTCACAGGAGTGAAAACGTGATATTATTCTACAGAGAATTCATTTTTAATGAACATTCATCTACAGATGATGATAGTATCATCAACATCTGTTAATACTATGGGACGGCGAAAAGCGGTACTCTTACGTCGCCATTTTCTTTAATGTGCTATTACGACAAAAATAGTAAGAAAAACTAAGACCACTCTCTAGTGAAAATATGGCTCATAGGACAGGATGACGAATTATGATGAAAACGTTCGAAATTCATGCATTAACTACGTCGTATTTCAGCGGTTTACAACTCTGTTGCGGATCTGCAGAATGATGAACTGAAGATAGTTATAAATATTGACTTGATTTGTAAAAATTTCTTTCTTAAATTCGAAGTTTTTCTCTCCGTTTATAAGACGAACAGAGAATTTCTTTTCTATATAGTGTGATGGTAGTGCATTTAGTCAGAAACAGAGTATGCCAAGTTAAATTCCTGGTGAAAGATGTTTTTTTTCTTTTTGTTCGTTCTGTTGTCGTTTCATCACTCTGCTACTCCCATTATAAGAATCTTTACATAAAATTCTTACCTAATTTAGCTATTCTACCCATAACAGTATTATCACCCGTGCGAATAACCAAACCAGTGCACGAACCTTCAATAGAAGAATATAGCAACATAAAAAAAATTACAAAATTAATTTTACCTTCAACGGCAAACGTACTATAGAAAGCAAGATTTTTTGTTTCTAATGGATTGTGATCAGTACAATCAGGTGAACGGGTTAATGGTTCACTTTCACCCGTTAATGATGAATTGTCTACTTTAAAACCTTGTGATGATAGGATTCGAATATCTATACAAATCCAAATCATTCACAATGAAAAATAAAATCAATTTTATTATTTTTTTCTCTGGTTTTCTTTTGAACTAAAAAAGAAAACAATAATACAAATTACCTGCAGGAGTTTTATCTCCAACTTTGATGAAAACAATATCACCAACAACTAAGTCTTCGGCAGATATTTCTACTTTTTGACCATCACGCAATACATTGGCATGTTGAGGAACCTAAATGTAACTAACTTCAATTGACAAAATATGATTAAAAAAAGACAAAGAAACAAACCATTTGTTTAAATGATTCCATAATCTTTCCTGCTTTTGATTCTTGATAATAGGCAAATATTGCTGTGACAATGACGACAATCAATAGAGCAATACCCAACCATAAATTATCTTTGGTTGTAGTTGGATCTGATGCGACAGAAGCAGCATAAGCAATAATGCAAAGAAGAGCTGCGACCTATGATTTTGTTTTTATTTGATTTAGTTTAGAAGAGTTTTTAAAATATATTAAAATAAGATTTATTTACCCACAATAGAGCTGAGAAACCACCGAAAAGTAATTTACAGAATTTGATCCATTCTGGAACTTCAGTTGGTGGTGTCAATGAGTTCGGACCATGTTTTATAAGCAATTGCCGAGCTTTTTCTGATGTCAAACCGTTTTCGACATCGGTGTCCAAGCGATCAATAAGTTCTTCTAACAGAATAATATGTTCATCGATCGATACTTCTTCTTTTAACTTATCCAAACTATCATCAGACGTTTTTTTCTTTTTGCTTATACCACCTGAAAGATTAAGAATTTTTTTTCAAAAATTAAGTTATATTCATATAAATATATTTACCTGGTACAATGACACTAACTATGTTAAAGAATATATCTTTAACAGCCATTTATTGTTTTATTGATAGCCAAAGAAGCCTGAATATATGAAACTGAAGTTTTCATTGAAAACTTAAGCCTTTTATAGTGAGATTTTCAAAGACCGACAGACCATGACTAAATAATATATGACGCACAAAATTGCGAAATACATATGAATAATCAAGTGACTAAAAATAAATAGGTATGACATAGAAACTTGGTCTTTATATTTAGGCTTCTAGAGAACGAGAAAAATACAAAAACCGAGCGTTTTATATTTACTAGAGATATATTTCATTTGCTGCTTATTTGGTCATGCATGGTTGCTTACCGTTCTTGTTATAATTTATCCTAATTAAGGAATACGTG